>JAJOZX010002955.1:0-400000 GCA_023014485.1 Bathynomus jamesi | reverse complement strand
TGGTGAATTCATTCCCAAAGCCTTTAACTTACGTTCATGTGTTTCCAAGATGGTAGAGTGAAATTTTTCTAGTTCACGTTGTACAAGAGAAATTATTAATAAATAGTCCAACAACGACAAGGTATTTTTAAGAGTAGTTATATAATGCCCAAGAGACTTGTTATGCGAATCTGATATTTGATTTTATAATTAATTTCATTATTTAATAAATATTCCAGGGACGATTGATAAAATTCAGAGTCATATAGATTATCACGGTAGAGTTTGAAGTAAACAAATTTCGGGAAAACCCTGCAAGTCCGACACATTTCAAGAAAATAACAGTCCAGTTTTGACTTGAGAAACTTTCGTGAAGTCTTCCAAACATGGCGATAAGCCCTGAGGCCATCTTGTCCATACCTTGAATATATATAATTATGCGGGTTGCTTCTACAGAGCTTCAATTTAATATTTAGTAGAAATCCAATGACAAGGAGAAATGTAAATGCCATGAAAAGTCTTCTTTATTGCGCAACGTTTCGAGCAATACGCTCATCTTCAGGCTGTTTAATAACAATGTGAAATTAAAATCAATATTGAATGAAAAACAAAACAGAAAATTTCTATAACCTATTCGTAAAGACAAATTTTAAAAGACTGAGAAAAGAGGGTTAAATTCTAAGTTTACAGATTTACATATAAAATTAAGAAGTTATTTTTAAATACATGTAGTAAATGTGAAATTAATACACTGGAAAAATTACCAATAGTACACTGGAACAATGGAGCTATCTACCTTACACAGCAGTATCCGAGGCCGACTAATTTGAGCAGAGGCAGAGGCAGAGGCAAGGAACGGGAAACACGAAGGGTGGCGAGGGAGATGGGGAAGGAGGGATTATAAGGAATTGGGGAAGGAGGAGGGATCATAGCAAATTGAGAGGGACGGACGATGAGTCAACATTCAGACTAGGGGACAATGCTTTAATGAAAAGGGATTCTAAAATTCTTAGTGAGTTGGGACAAGTATTACAACCAAGAATTTTAAAATTGTCTAAAGTGACATCAATTTTGCATTTAATGCTATGTTCACGTATACTGGAGGCTTCCTTAGTTTTTAAAATTTTACCTGTTCGGCCACTTATTCCCATATGCGAATAAAATCTAGCCCTGAGAGAGCGAACAGTGCTGCCGATGTAATTCCCAAGGAGACACCTAGGGCAGGTAAATAAATATACAACACCGCTACGCAACGAGTCAGGGGTTCGATCCTTCGCTGAGAAAAAGCTACCTAAAGACGTTTTATTAATAAATATGATGCGGAAATCAGTATGATAAAAAAATTTCCTTAACAACTTTGTAAATTTAAGCTTAAATTCCTTATTCAAAGGACCCATTTCAGGTACCAAGAAATATTTTATATCCTTCGGCACTGTAATACAAGGAAGTTGAGGGCTATAAACATTATTTAAGAAGGATCTAATTAGTTTATCTACATATTGAACAGGAAAACTATTATTGGTAAAGTATGATCTTAGATTATTAAATTCATCATTAAGTAAGGTAAAACTAGAGGTCAAATTATATCCTCTGAACAGGAGAGTTTTAATACAAGACATCTTATAGTTGAAATCAGTAAAACCAGTGTACTATTGTTAATTTTTCCAGTGTATTAATTTCACATTTACTATATGTATTTAAAAATAGCTTCTTAATTTTATATGTAAATCTGTATAACTTAGAATTTAACCCTCTTTTTTCAGTCTTTTAAAATTTGCCTTTATGAATAGGTTATAGAAATTTTCTTTGTCTTGTTTTTCATTCAATTACTGATTTTAATTTCACATTGTTATCATACAGCCTGAAGATGAGCGTATTGCTCGAAACGTTGCGCATTAAAGAAGACTTTTCATGGCATTTACATTTCTCCTTGTCATTGGATTTCTCCTAAATATTAAATTGAAGCTCTGTAGAAGCAACCCGCATGATTATATATACTCAAGGTATGGACAAGATGGCCTTAGGGCTTATCGCCATGTTTGGAAGACTTCACGAAAGTTTCTCAAGTCAAAACTGGACTGTTATTTTCTTGAAATGTGTCGGACCTGCAGGGTTTTCCCGAAATTTGTTTACTTCAAACTCTACCGTGACAATCTATATGACTCTGAATTTATCAATCGTCCCTGGAATATTTATTAAATAATGAAATTAATTATAAAATCAAAATTTCAGACTCGCATAATAAGTCTCTTGGGCATTATATAACTACTCTTAAAAATACCTTTTCGTTGTTGGACTATTTATTAATAATTTCTCTTGTACAACGTGAACTAGAAAAATTTCACTCTACCATCTTGGAAACACATGAACGTAAGTTAAAGGCTTTGGGAATGAATTCACCAAATTTTTTCAATTCACATAAGGTAATTTCGAATCTTTCTAGTTACACACTCTCCCCTCGGGAAAAGTTTTTACTGTCACTTGGTTTGCAATTTAAGCTTCCGTTGTTCCAAATATATAAGCCTTCGTTTTTTCTTTACTTTGAAAATTTTTTTAATGGCTTGAAAAATGTTCCCCATGTGGGTGAATTCAATAATCTCAAATGTCAGTTCGCAAATTTAACTCAAGAATTTTTTCATAAACTTAGAAATCTTAAATTTCAATCTTTCATATTTAGGAAGAGTGATTTGCAGTGTATTAAGAATTTGGCAAAGAACCAGGAGATTGTCGTGACTAGACCGGACAAGGGTAACGGAGTGGTTATTTTGAATAAATCGGACTACATAAACAAAACTAATGAAATCCTAAGTGATCTTACTAATTCAAACAAATTCTTGAACCTGTCAATAAAGTCATTGTAAGGTTAGAAGACCAGGTTAATAGATTTCTGTCACGACTAAAGTCCTTAAAGATAATAAAAAACGATACTTACTCTCAGTTGTTCGCATCTGGTGCTAATCTTGCTCAATTATACTGTTTGCCTAAAATCCATAAAGTTGGAACACCTCTCCGTCCTATTTTAGCTTCGTATAACTTACCCACCTTTCAATTGGCAAAATTTGTTGTTCGTCTCCTGTCACCCTTTGCGAAAAATGCTTACACTATAAATAACTCGTTTGAATTCCAAAAAGACCTTCTTGGTGAGAACTTCGATTCAAAAAAGTTTTTTGGCAGTTTTGATGTAAAGTCGCTTTTCACAAATGTACCTGTATCTGAAACTATTGCCATTATTTTAGATAGGGTTTTTAGCTCGGTTGATATTTTTCATGGTTTTTCATTGTCTCATTTTAAGGAACTTTTAGAATTGGTCTTCAAACAATGCTATTTTACTTTCAACAATAAGGTTTACCAACAAATTGATGGTGTAGGGATGGGATCACCTGTCGGACCGTTAGCAGCTGATTTTTTTATGACTCATTTAGAAAGTGTAATTTTTAGTCAATCTCCCACTCATCTCAAGCCAATTTCTATCGACGCTTCGTTGATGATTCGATAGCTGTCTTTGATAATGCGGTACAAGCGCAACAATTCTTTAACTTCCTAAATTCTTTGCACCCCAATATAACGTATACAATGGAAACTGAGAAAAATGGCTCCCTTCCCTTTTTAGATCTTTTAATTTCGAAAAACGGTGATTCTATTACTACATCAGTTTACAGGAAACCCACTTTCACTGGTTTGGGCATGAATTTTTTTAGTTTTACTGATTTCAACTATAAGATGTCTTGTATTAAAACTCTCCTGTTCAGAGGATATAATTTGACCTCTAGTTTTACCTTACTTAATGATGAATTTAATAATCTAAGATCATACTTTACCAATAATAGTTTTCCTGTTCAATATGTAGATAAACTAATTAGATCCTTCTTAAATAATGTTTATAGCCCTCAACTTCCTTGTATTACAGTGCCGAAGGATATAAAATATTTCTTGGTACCTGAAATGGGTCCTTTGAATAAGGAATTTAAGCTTAAATTTACAAAGTTGTTAAGGAAATTTTTTTATCATACTGATTTCCGCATCATATTTATTAATAAAACGTCTTTAGGTAGCTTTTTCTCAGCGAAGGATCGAACCCCTGACTCGTTGCGTAGCGGTGTTGTATATTTATTTACCTGCCCTAGGTGTCTCCTTGGGAATTACATTGGCAGCACTGTTCGCTCTCTCAGGGCTAGATTTTATTCGCATATGGGAATAAGTGGCCGAACAGGTAAAATTTTAAAAACTAAAGAAGTTTCTAGTATTCTGGAACACAGTATAAAATGTAAAACTGATGTCACTTTAGACAATTTTAAAATTCTTGGTTGTAATACTTGTCCCAACTCACTTAGGATTTTGGAATCGCTTTACATTAAAACTTTGACCCCTACGCTAAATGTTGACTCATCAGCTGTCCCTTTAAACTTCTTATAATCCCTCCTCCTTCCCCAATTCCTTATAATCCCCCCTTCCCCAATCGCCCTCACCATCTTATCTTATCTTATCTTATCTTATCTTATCTTATGTTTTCTCGTTTTGCCTCTGCTTAAATCAGTCTAGCCTCGGAAATTGCAGTGAAAGGTTAGTTAGTTTCATTATTCCAGTGTACTATTGTTAATTTTTCCAGTGTATTAATTTCACATTTACTATATGTATTTAAAAATAGCTTCTTAATTTTATATGTAAATCTGTATAACTTAGAATTTAACCCTTTTTTCAGTCTTTTAAAATTTGCCTTTATGAATAGGTTATAGAAATTTTCTTTGTCTTGTTTTTCATTCAATTATTGATTTTAATTTCACATTGTTATCATACAGCCTGAAGATGAGCGTATTGCTCGAAACGTTGCGCATTAAAGAAGACTTTTCATGGCATTTACATTTCTCCTTGTCATTGGATTTCTCCAAAATATTATATATATATATATATATATATATATATATATATAGGAAGAGAGAGAGAGAGCTACAAGGAGTTACAAGTACACTAATTTACAGTGCCGGAAATACTTTTATCCTAACTGTGCATACTACGCATCGCCTACCATCACCGGGTCTCGAGCTCAGGACCGTTGGAATTTCCCTACCTTTAAAGTTTTAGTTATTCTAAAACCGTTCCTGTAGACCATTCTATAAATTTATTAAGCGTAAATGCACTGATTTAAATATCTTCATTGGATAAAATTACCATATTTTTTCATAAATTGAATTGTATTCAGAAAGCCTTGCTCAGTACTAATGCAAACTAATCTATAATTAGAACTTGAGGATACCTGCTATTTTAATGAAAATTTTTATAAAATGTAATGAGTTGAAAATATATTATTTACATCCGTACCATATATATATATTAGGGATGTACCGATGTATCGGTATCGGTATCTGTATCGGCAATATCGGCCAGTTTTAGAGTATCGGTATCGGTATCGACCGATACTGCCGATACTTTTCCAAGTTCTCATTTTAAAATTAATATTTAATTATTTCTTCTTTCTCTTCGCCCGTTCCCGCCTCTATGCGGGGTCGGCGTTTCTGACCAGCCTCCTCCACACAGCCCGGTCCTGGGCTTCTTCCTCCGACAAGCCCTTCTCCCTCAAATCGTCCCTCACCTTCTCCATCCACCTTCGCTTCGGTCTGCCTCTCTTTCTCCTGCCATACACCTCCATATTCATCGTTTTCTTACCCACATAATCTTCGTCCCCTCTCATCACATGTCCATACCATTTCAGTCTACTTTCTTGTATCTTCCTCGAGATTTCTCCAACCTTTGTTGTGCCCCTTATCCTTTCATTCCTTACTCTATCCAACCTTGTCACTCCGCACATCCATCTCAGCATTCTCATCTCCGTTACATCTAGTCTTTTCTCATGATCTTTCTTTATAGCCGAAGACTCAGCCCCTTACATCATAGCCGGTCTTACCACAGTCTTATACACTTTTCCCTTAACCCTTGCGCCTATTCTTCGGTCACACAACACCCCTGAAACTTTCTTCCAATTTTTCCAACCAGATTGCACTCTGTGTGTTATTTCTGTGTCCAGCTCACCGTCCTCAGCCACTGTCGATTCCCAAGTACGTAAACTTACTTACTCTCTTTAACCTCGCTCCCTCTAAACTAATTTCTGAGTCTTGATTTTCGTAGAACCTCAGGTACTCCGTTTTCTTTCTACTGATTTTCAACCCTCTGTCTTCAAAAGCCCTCCTCCATTCCTCCAATTTTCTTTCTACTACTTCTCTCCTGTTGCTGCACAGAACAATATCGTCTGCAAAGAGCATACACCAAGGGGATTGATCTTTTATCCCCTGGGCCAACACATCCATAATCAAAACAAAAAGGTACGGGCTCAAAGAAGATCCCTGATGTAGACCAACCCTCACGGGGAACCATTCCGTTACACTACACTACTCCTAACCTGGGTCCTTGCTCCTTCATACATACTTTGCACCAACCTAACGTACTTCTCCGGCACACCTTTCTCTCTCATACCCCTCCAAACCTCCTGGCGTGGCACTCTATCATATGCTTTCTCTCGGTCGATGAAAACCATGTGCAGTCCCTTTTGTCGCTCCCGGTGTTTCTCCATCAACTGCCTCAGTGCAAAAAATCGCATCAGTTGTTCCCTACCTGGCATAAAACCCAACTGCTCTTCCCCCACGGTTGTCTCTTCTCTTAACCCTTTTCTCTATAATCCTTTCCCAAACCTTCATCGTGTGTGACATAAGCTTTATTCCCCTATAATTTCCACAATCCTGGATGTCCCCTTCTCTTTGTAGATAGGTACGAGTGTACTATCCCCCCACTCCTCCGGCATTTCCTCTTGTTCATATATCTTCTGCATCAGATCCCACAATAGATCTATGCCCTCATCTCCCAAACAATTCCACGCCTCCACTGGTATCCCATCCGGTCCCAATGCCTTCCCCTTCTTCATCCTTTACCTGTTTAATTTGAGTAAAATCTTTACTCGCCTTATCCCTAGCCTTCGCTATTCTAAGGATCTTTCTCTCTCCCGCCGGTGTCTCCAACTCTTTATATACTTCATCCATCCAACTTGGATTTATAAAATGCAATTGAATAAATTTTCATTTGAATAAACTTATTGAATACATATGAAGTTTCACCAATTTTCATTTCTTCCTCTTATTTTATAAACTGCTATAATTTGAAAACAATTGCGTATCACGAGATTATTACATAAATTTTTCAATAGAATTAAACGTTAACACCTACGGAGGACTTATATGTAGAGGTATACTTATGCAACAAACCACGGGCCCCGAGTTGGACTAGAGTAATGTAGTAATTAGTAACTATATAGTGGCATAAATAGCGACTCCTCCCTTGTGACTAAATTTTTTTAGTATGTTATATTTATACACTGAATGTGCTACAGTATGTACGACTGTTACTGTATAAATAATTAATTATTGATAAAATATGTTTTTATTGATTTTTAAAATAAAGTATCGGTATCGGCAAAATATCGGCCTATTTTGAGTATCGGAGTATAGGTATCGGTATCGCTGGAAAAACAAGTATCGGTATCGGCCAAAATTCTGGAATGGATACATCCCTAATATATATATATATATATATATATATATATAATTATATATATATATATATATGTTAACCCCTCTTCTATGGCACTGGGGTGGTTCGGAGTCGACGGGAGTTCTGGTTGGGAGGCAGCAACGGATATTTCTCGCGATAGTTTCTTCTATAATATTCTAATTTTTTTCTCTCTCGCTGTAGGGTCGACAGTTGTTAATTCTTCTCTTTCTATGATACTTTCTCTGATACTAAACTTATCGACTTTACTGACGAAATTCCTGGAGAGAACAAGGCTCGAAGAAAAGGATAAAAAAAAATTCTTTGACTGTAGTTTACTTCTAAAATGTACAGGTAGTGCTCTGAATTTACAGGGGTAGAGGTTCGACCTCTTTCGACCATGGCTCAGACCGGAATCTAAAAATTTAAGGAGGCAAGGGGCCTCTGCCCCTTCTTCGCAGCGAGGCTGCTAACAAGGGAGTCTCGTAGTAGTGACGAAAGAAGAGTGCCGTAATGAAGTGAAGTTAATTTTACCATTACGTGTATCATATAAGTTTAAATGTTGGGGAAATGCAGTTGGAGATTAAGTTCTCCCCTTTTAAACACATGATCAGATGAAAGATTCCAAATAAAAATTTTAAAAAAATAAAAACTAATCGTATTTTCGCCAAGTATATATTTCTGAAGGCGATATAATTTCGTAGTATTACATAAGTACAATCTAAGTACATCATTGAGTACGTTGTAATTTTGGTTATATCAATTACGATTACAATTACCAATTAATTCACATTCGCTTATTATTTTTAATTATCGTTATTAAAGTACATTACATTATATTAAATTATTACATTTAATTACAATTTTATTAAAGTACATTACATCAAATACATTATTAAGTACATTAGTCACTTACAATTCTTAGTGTTTTTATATTTATATATGGTTATTAGTACAACACAAAGTACATGGGCACATACGGTATATAACATAATATACAAAATAATATGTTATAAATTTGAATCAAAGCGAGAGGAGATTTTTATCTTATAAGCGTTCGCTTCTACCGTAGTTAGCGCAATTTGATCACTTACCTAAACATTTCCAAGTTCATTCCGAGAGACGAAATAATAAAAAATAAAAATAAAAAAAGTAATACACGAGAACGTATTTGCGCGTTTTCGAACGAACAGATACGAATGCATAAAGTTTTGCATTTCATAGACTGACACGAGTAAAAATGAATATTTAATAGAATTGATATAGGATAATTATCAAGATAAGATATGGACGTATGGGCGAATATGGTTGAATGATAAAATTTATACTGCATAACACCACAAATAAATAATGACGTATAGAGAATGAAGTTTTTTATATTAAAGAATTTACCATACATTGAATACGGAAGATGTCCAAATACTAAACACGTGATTCAGTGTTCAAGGTATGGAAACCGTGAAGGAAATTTAAGTTATTTTATGACGTCATAGTGAATAAGTCATTATTAGGAGAATTTAAAAGAAACGAATTAGAGAAAAAGAGTGGGTATTAAGGACTAAGAAGTACAACTACTGGTTCCAATCCTGTTATATGCAATGTGTATGCATAATCTAGGGATGAGGGTGAGATGCAAGACAACCATAATTAATTATAATAAATTCTATAAAAATGAAAAATGGAAAATGGAAACGACTATACCATAGAAATGGTAGATCGTAGGGTTGTGACACAAACAAAATTAGAAAGCTACAAATAAAATTTTTATCCAATAGCGCATCATGCGATTTTGGTTTCTCGTGTAAAAATTAATATTGATTAATCATTGTTCATTTTTACAGTGTTTCCCCCTCCAAAATGGTATTATTTAATACAATAATATAATACAATTAATACAATCAATTAAGAAAATAACATCCTAACTAATTCAAGTTAGATAATGACGAATTTTTCTTTTACATTACAAATTTTATACAGAACAAGTGAGTTCGGGTGGTTGTGTACAACGCAGAGTAATTAAATTTTTAACATGACACTTGCTAAGAGTTATTATAAAATATTAAAAAAATTCAAAGAGTAATACTTTAATTTTATACAAACAGAATAAAATGATTAATACGCTAATTTAGACAAACGATGCTATTAATTTTTTAACAAAATTTTATTTTTCTATGGGGAAAATTACACATAATGAATAGTAGGTAAACGGGAAATATATAAATTATTTTATAGTTCAGGAATTTTCAAAGTTACCATGATCGTACAATCTATAAACTAGTTTTATTGACTATTGTAGGTAAAAATCGAATTACGTAATGGATGATGTATAGACCTGTGGTCTAGTGTGTATTTGTGTGTACTAGGTACAAAGTGTGTATCTTATAATTGTGAGGGACAGATTAGCTGAGAGGATTGTTAAATTAACTGAATAAATGCATGAGCAAGATATATATAGAAACCAAAAATGATTAAGATTAAATAGCAGAGTTAGCACTTACACGCAATGAAATAGTTTATTGTGATATCCAATGATTTTAGCATAAGGTTTGTGTGTGTATATATAGTATATATAGTGTGCATACATGTGTGTATGTGTGTAAGGATTCGGGAGGTTTTCGAATTAACAAAGTTATATAATAATTTAAGATGGGTTTAGGGTTATAAAATCTTTTAAGTTAAAGTCAATTATTATTATTATTATTATTATTATTGTAAAATCCTTTAAGTTCAAGGTCGATTAAATATTATTAAAATCTAATTACAGGTAGTGTTAATGATGGTGTATGCGTACAAGTTTTAATGAATTCGAATGTGTCAAAAGTAATAAAATTCAATCGGAATTATCGATTTTACGTAATTAATCAGTTGCGCGTATTGAGGTAATTAAAATAAATACGCACTTAAAAGAACTTACAATTAATGAAAGTAAATCTAGCGGTATTAAAAATTAAATTATGAAGATGGAATTAAATTCGACTAGCAACATTCCTAGCTATATATGAACTATATAACCATTAACATTAACCAGAAGTATCGGTACGATAATTGAATTAAGAAAATTAAGAATACAAATTAAAAATAGAAATCAATTATGCATTTTAATGAACTAAACATATAACATTCTTAAAAATAAAATAAATCGAGCCATAGATGAATTTCGGCCAAGAATGAAAAAGAAGTTTTTGAAATGGAAGGAAAGCATTTCGAGCAAATTTTTTTTTTATAATTTCAGGTAAATTTTACATTAAAAATTATTTTTATAAAAAAAAATATTAAAAAGGTTTCATAATTTTTGCATGTTAAGTAGAAAAATCATACTCTTTCGTTAAATGTTGAGAGAATTTGAATTATTTGATATTTTAGTCTAAAAACTTGTTTGCATATAGATAAATACATATGTTTTATTATGTAGAAGTTTTATTAAAATTAATAACAAAAGAAAATAACAAGCACAACTTAAATTTAGGGTATGTGTGGTCATACGGGTGAATTTCCCAACCGTACAGAGCAGGATAAATTAGGGACTTGATCGATTAATTATTACACAATTACTGTCATTATGAAAATTGTTATAAACAATTGCAAAAACGGTTTTGGTTGCCAATAATAAAATATATATTTACCTATATATTTATATACGCAACAATGGCATGAAAATAAAGACAAATCGGTCAATTTCCTTCTTGCAACAAAAAAAAAAAGGTTGAATTAAAGACAACCTGCCAATTCAGGTTGAATTAAATTCTCTTTTACACAAAGGAAGGTTGACTTAAATTATCTTAAATTACACCCTCTTAAACTAAACATCCTCTTAAACTCTATTCATTCGTCAGCCAGACTCTGTACCCATTCGTCAGCCAGAGTCTGTACTGAACGGACGCATTCCTGAGCTCTCCGATATTGCATCTACTTTTGTATATTGCTGAGAATTTTACTTTTGGACAGTTTTGAATTTTATATACTTGCATTTATATTCACGTTGTTATAGTTAAGTAATTGAATGTTAGTGGTTTTTAGCGATTTAGAAATTTTCATAGCGTGCCGGCTTAATTTAAATTATACCTGTGACGGTTTAAACTAATTTTTAACTGCGCGATGCCGTCTTAGAAAGCGTCGTGTGTTAGGTGTAGGGTAAACCGGTGGTATTCGGAATTTAAGAATTATAACAGCGGTCCTACGGCGATTAGCAATAGATCAGTTTGTTTCTTTTGCGAGTTCATGGAGGAATTAGTTGACATAAAACGCAGTGTACGTGAGGTAACCGAAAGACTTGCAACGCTTGATGAGGGCAGGGGTATGGCTACGGTTGACGGAAGCTGAACCAATACTAACGTTGAAGACGTTAGTAATTTGAAGGGTGAGGTGCGTAACCTAGTTTCTAGTTTAGGTAGCTTGTTGGGAAGGTTAGATAGAGTTGAGGAAGAGGTTAAGGTTACTCCGAGAGTAGTAGATAGCGAGGGATTTAGAGAGGTTAAGGGTGGAGCTAGGCCGCGTACGTTAGGTGATAGGAATCCCCCCCTATCGAGGTTTCGAACCCTTCTGCCCATTTGGAAAGGGACGTGAATGAGCGGAAAACTATTTTAATCGGGGACTCTTTAGTGCGCCACATGGACAAAGAGTTCGTTGAACGGCATCCAACCAAGAGGAGGGGGGGTCTCCTCCCCAGGAGGGGGGCCAGGGTTGACAGAGTTAGAGACGAAGTGGATAGGATTGACGTTGCCTCTCGTCACTCGATGTTGGTGACCATGGTAGGAGGCAACGACTCGTATAGGCCCGATTCGAGAGTGCCTGACCGTTTGGAGAGATATAGGGGGGTTAATTAGGTCCCTGAAGGCGAGGTCAGATAGGTCTTTAGTTCTAGGTATTATCCCTAGGCACGGGTTGGGTCTTAGGATTACGTCAAAAACAATATTTTTGAATAATAAATTAGAAGAGATTTGTGCTGAGGAAAATGTACACTTCGTAAAGCTGTGGTCAGAATTCAGTGATCCTAGCCTTTTTATAAAAGATGGGGGTGCATTTTAATGAAATAGCTAATGCTAGGCTAGGTAGGTTAATAGACGAAAACGTGCGAAAGCTGTATAGGTCGAAGCCTTCTTTAAACGTTGTGGGTCCGGGGAACGCGGGCCCGACGTGAAAAATAGTTTAAAACGCGGGTCCGTGGTAAAAAATATCTTAAACGTCTTTTATTGTAACGCGCGTAGTATTAGAAATAAATTAAATAAATTTAAGGCGATAATTTATTCCGGCAACTATGATATAGTTGCTATCACTGAAACTTAGTTAAATACCATGACTCGGGACTTGTTGGCGGAACTTGATATACCGGGTTTTAAACTCTTTACTAATGATAGGTTACATAGGTTTGGTGGCGGCGTTTTGCTGTACATTCGTAATTCCCTTAGGGCTATCGAGGTTGTTAGATTTTCCGGCAGCAATTAATGCGATATGTGTTGAAGTTAGGGCGCGTAGTATTAGTTTTAATTTTGTTGTTTATAGACCTCCCGTTCAACCCCTCGATACAGATACTAGATTTTACTCACTTCTTGTTAATTTTATTGACAATCGGAATAGTATAATTGTCGGAGACTTTAACTGCCCTAATGTTAATTACGAGAATTTTACTGGTAATGAGGAGGGTTTGAGATTGATAGAGTTTATGGAAGATAACTTTTTACGACAGATAGTTACCGAACCAACGCGCGGTGACAATATTTTAGATTTGGTGATCACGAACGGCGAGAATATAGTCGAAGGTTTAGAAGTAGGCGAGAGTTTAGGATGTAGTGATCATCAAATTCTTAGGTTTAAGTTATCTATAGAAAACACTAAGGATAGTAACGTAATAGAAGTCCCTGATCTTCGTAGGACTAATTTTGATAGTTTTGCGGATAGGATGAGAGTAGTGGACTGGGATAACTTATTTATGGGTATTGACACAAATTTGGGTTGGGTGGCGTTTAAAGAAAGTTTTATGAATATTGAAAGGAAGTTTATTCCTCGTAGGCCTAAGCGCGCTAGAAATTATGGTAGGCCGAAGTGGTGGACTAGGGAAATAGTAGAGTTCATAAACGAGCGTAGTAGAGCGTATAGACTTAATAAGCGCAATGGCACGGCAGCTAACTTTAATAGATATATCGAGCTTCGACGTCAGGTTAAAAGATCATTTAGGAATGCCAAGCTTAATTTAGAGATACTTATAGCTGCGGATAGTAAACATAATCCAAAAAAGTTTTTGAATACGTTAATAATCGTAAGCCGATAAAAGATAACATAGGCCCTCCAGTGGATGTTAATGGCGCTTTGGCTTCTGACGCTCAGGCGATGGCGGGTATTTTCAATAACTTTTTTGCGACAGTTTTTACCGTAGCAGACGTAAATCATGTCCCCGACGTGGACGATATCGTTCCATTTAGTAGCGAGCCTATTTTGGATGAAATAATTGTTTACGAGGCTGAGATTGCGCATTATATCGATAGGCTAAAAGTTAGCAAGGCTCCAGCCCTGACGCTTTTATAGACATTTGAAAGATTTGAAAGACGTTATCGTAGGCCCCTTAACGAAGATTTTTTCAGTTACTGGAAACGGGTTATTCCTGAGACTTCAATTAGCTAACGTCACGCCTATTTTAAAAAGGCGAAGCTCAGTACCTAGCAATTATAGGCCCATTAGCTTAACGTCAATTGTCGGTAAACTTTTGGAATCCGTAGTTATGGATCGTATCATCGATCACATAGAAAGTAGAGATTTGATTAATAGTACTCAGCATGGGTTTCGACGCCATAGGTCTTGTTTAACTAATTTGTTAGAATTTTATAACGAAATAGTGCGCGAATACGATAGGCATACAGTAGCTGACGTTATTTATTTAGATTTTAAAAAGGCGTTCGATACAGTTCCGCATAGGAGACTAATTGCGAAGGTCAAAGCGCACGGTATACGCGGCAGGTAGCTAACTGGTTAGAAGAATGGCTTCGTGCTAGGAGACAGAGGGTGGTAGTTAATGGTAGTGAATCGGGGTGGTTAGATGTAGGTAGCGGAGTCCCACAGGGTTCAGTGTTAGGCCCATTGCTATTCGTAATTTACATTAACGACATAGATGTAGGATTGGTTAGTAACGTGTCAAAATTCGCGGACGATACTAAAATAGGCGGTAAGGTTGTTAACGAGGACGATAGTAATAGGCTCCAAGACGATGTAAATAGGATTATGGAGTGGACAGATAAGTGGCAGATGCAATTTAACGTAGACAAATGTAAAGTTTTGCATATAGGTTCTCGCAACAATAATTACACGTAGACGATGGATGATAGGGAGTTTGTGAGCGTTGACGAGGAAGTAGATTTAGGCGTACGCGTATCTAAGGATTTAAAGGTTAGGAACCAGTGCCTGGAGTCTTGCGCAAAAGCTAATAGGATGTTAGGCTTCATAGCGCGTAATTTCGAATTTAAATCGAAGGATATTATATTGCCCCTTTACAAGTCCCTAGTCAGGCCTCATTTAGAATATGCCGTTCAGTTTTGGTGCCCGTACTTGCGTGAGTATATTGATAGGTTAGAAAGGGTTCAACGTCGTGCCACGAAACTAATTCCGTCATTGCGCAACAAGCCTTATGAAGATAGGATTAAAGAGTTAGACCTGTATTCACTCGAAACTAGGAGATTAAGGGGGGAGCTTAATGAAGTTTTCAAAATCGTTAATAACATCTATAACGTAAATTTTGACATTGTTCACTTTCGATAATAGTAATACTCGTAATAACGGATTTAAGCTGCGTGGCAGACGTTTCATTACTAATATCGCTGAAAACTTCTTCACGTTTATAGTAATTGATAAATAGAATAATCTTCCCGCGTCAGTCGTTCATTCTACCAGCGTTAATATTTTTAAGAACAGGCTTGACAGACATTTTAAAAATATTAACGTTGTTTAAAATAAAAAACAAAGTTAGCAACAGGAGCTCTGGGGGTGGTGCTCGAGGATGAGTCTGTTGACGATAAATGCCAGCTTGTGACATGCCAGCGTGTGATGCCAGCAATAAAATTATTTAAAAAAAATAAAAAAAATAAAAAATAGACTAACACGAATGTAGATGTAGCTCGTAGTGTAAACAAACCCACTTTCTGCTTAACTTTACCTACTTTTTTGGGACTTTGCATGTCTTTAACTCTTTTCTTGCATGTTTGTAGTTTGCATGGTATGACAGTGAGTTAAGACTGTGTTTGCATGGTTTGTAAGCGTTCTTATTTTACTTCTTTTCATCTTTCACCCCTCTCCTATTCTCTCCGACTATTTTTCTGACTTGTCGGTAGTGGCCGGCGGATGATGATGGTGAGTCTTTTTTCTCCTTTTCTGAATGAATGATGTTAACCCACGAGTCATAGGTGTTCCTCCTTACTTAACCCCTTATTTTCTTCTCTTAACCCCCTACTCTTTCTTTTCTCTCGGGCTAACCTTAGAGTGGATCTTAGGGCCTTTCTTAGCCTTAGCTTCTATAGATCTGTAGAACTAAAAAAAATTAAATTCAATTGACTGCATTGAAATGACTTGGAACTTCAAAACTGACTTGGGACTTCAAAACTGACTTGGGACTTCAAAACTGACTTGGGACTTCAAAACTGACTTGGGACTTCAAAACTGACTTGGGACTTCAAAACTGACTTTGAACTAAAACTGAGTGGGAACTGACTACAACTGTTTTGGGACTGACTACAACTGTTTTGGGACTGACTACAACTGTTTTGGGACTGACTACAATGTTTTGGGACTGACTACAACTGTTTTGGGACTGACTACAACTGTTTTGGGACTGACTATAACTGTTTTGGGACTGACTACAACTGTTTTGGGACTGACTACAACTGTTTTGGGACTGACTACAACTGTTTTGGGACTGACTACAACTGTTTTGGGACTGACTGCAACTGTTTTGGGACTGACTGCAACTGTTTTGGGACTGACTGCAACTGTTTTGGGACTGACTGCAACTGTTTTGGGACTGACTGCAACTGTTTTGGGACTGACTGCAACTGTTTTGGGACTGACTGCAACTGTTTTGGGACTGACTGCAACTGTTTTGGGACTGACTGCAACTGTTTTGGGACTGACTGCAACTGTTTTGGGACTGACTGCAACTGTTTTGGGACTGACTGCAACTGTTTTGGGACTGACTGCAACTGTTTTGGGACTGACTGCAACTGTTTTGGGACTGACTGCAACTGTTTTGGGACTGACTGCAACTGTTTTGGGACTGACTGCAACTGTTTTGGGACTGACTGCAACTGTTTTGGGACTGACTGCAACTGTTTTGGGACTGACTGCAACTGTTTTGGGACTGACTGCAACTGTTTTGGGACTGACTACAACTGACTACAACTTTCTTGAAAGTGACTACAACTTTCTTGAAAGTGACTACAACTTTCTTGAAAGTGACTGACTGTCTTAAACTGACTTGAAACTGAATGACTGACGTAAAATGACTTGAAACTGACTGAATTCAAACTGACTGACTTCAAACTGACTGACTTCAAACTGACTGAAACTGACTTCAAACTGACTGAAACTGGCTTCAAACTGACTGAAACTGGCTTCAAAACTGTCTGAAATTGTCTTCAAAACTGAATTGAAACTTGAAACTGATTAACTGACTGACTGACTTGAATGTAACTGAGACTTGAAATTAACTGAGACTGGAAATTGAAACTGATTTGCAACTGAAACTGACTTGCAACAAAAACTGACTTGCAACAAAAACTGACTTGCACTTGAACTGCTATCAAGTGTCCCTGGGGTGGGTCGGAGTCGACGGGGGTTCTGGTTGGGAGGAAGCAACGGATATTTCTCGCGATAATTTCTTCTATAATATTCTAATTTTTTTCTCTCTCGATGTAGGGTCGACAGTTGTTAATTCTTCTTTCTATGATAATTTCTCTGATACTAAACTTATCGACTTTACTGACTAAATTCCTGAAGAGAACAAGGCTCGAAGGAAGAGATAAAAACACTTTTTGACTGTAGTTTACTTCTAAAATGTAGAGGTAGTGCTCTGAATTTACAGGGGTAGAGGTTCGACCTCTTTCGACCATGGCTCAGACCGGAATCTAAAAATTTAAAGAGGCAAGGGGCCTCTGCCCGCTCCTCGCAGCGAGGCTGCTAACAAGGGAGTCTCGTAGTAGTGACGAAAGAAGAGTGCCGTAATGAAGTGAAGTTAATTTTACAATTACATGTATCATATAAGTTTAAATGTTGGGGGAATGCACTTGAAGGTTAAGTTCCCTCCTTTTAACACATGATCAGATGAAAGATTCCGAATAAAAATTTAAAAAAATAAAAACTAATCGTATTTTCGCCAAGTATATATTTCTGAAGGCGATATAATTTCGTAGTAGTACATAAGTACAATCTAAGTACATCATTGAGTACGTTGTAATTTTGGTTCATTACAAATACGATTACAATTACCAATTAATTCACATTCTCTTATTATCGTTAATTATCGTTATTAATGTACATTCCATTATATTAAATTATTACATTTAATTACAATTTTATTAAAGTACATTACATCAAATACATTATTAAGTACATTAGTCACTTACAATTCTTACAGTGTTTTCATATTTATATATGATTATTAGTACAACACAAAGTACATGGGCACATACGGTATATAACACAATATACAACACAATATGTTATATTATGTTATAATATGTTATAAATTTGTAGCAGAGTGAGAGGAGATTTTTATCTTAGAAGCGTTCGCTTCTGCCGTCGTTAGCGGAATTTGATCACTTACCTAAACATTTCCGAGTTCATTCCGAGAGGAGAAATAATAAAAAATAAAAATAAAAAATAATACACAAGAACGTATTTGCGCGTTTTCGAACGACAGATACGAATGCATAAAGTTTTGCATTTCATAGACTGACACGAGTAAAAATGAATATTTAATAGAATTGATATAAGATAATGGTCAAGATAAGATATGGACGTATGGGCGAATATGGTTGAATGATAATATTTATACTGCATAACACCACAAATAAATAATGACGTATAAAGAATGAAGTTTTTTATATTAAAGAATTTACCATACACTGAACACGAAAGATGTCCAAATACTAAACACGTGATTCAGTGTTGAAGGTATGGAAACCGTGAAGGAAATTTAAGTTATTTTAAGACGTCATAGTGAATAAGTCATTATTAGGAGAATTTAAAAGAAACGAATTAGAGAAAAAGAGTGGGTATTAAGGACTAAGAAGTACAACTACTGGTTCCAATCCTGTTATATGCAATGTGTATGCATAATCTAGGGACGAGGGTGAGATGCAAGACAACCATAATTAATTATAATAAAATCTATAACAAATGAAAAATGGAAAATGGATACGACTAAACTATAGAAATGGTAGATTGTAGGGTTGTGACACAAACAAAATTAGAAAGCTACAAATAAATTTTTTATCCAAAATCGCATCAGGCGATTTTGGTTTCTCATGTAAAAATGAATATGGATTATTCATTGTTCATTTTTACAATGTTCCCCCCTCTTAAATGGTATTAAGTAATACAATAATATAATACAATTAATACAATCAATTAAGAAAATAACATCCTAACTAATTCAAGTTAGATAATGACGAATTTTTCTTTTACATTACAAATTTTATACAGAACAAGTGAGTTCGGGTGGTTGGGTACAACGCAGAGTAATCAAATTTTTAACATGACACTTGCTAAGAGAGTTATTATAAAATATTAAAAAAATTCAGAGTAATACTTTAATTTTATACAAACAGAATAAAATGATTAATACGTTAATTTAGACAAATGATGATATTAATTTTTTAACAAAACTTTATTTTTCTATGGAGAAAATTACACATAATGAATAGTAGGTAAAAGGGAAATATATAAATTATTTTATAGTTCAGGAATTTTCAAAGTTACCATGATCGTACAATCTATAAACTAGTTTTATTGACAATTGTAGGTAAAAATCAAATTACATAATGGATGATGTATATACCTGTGGTCTAATGTGTATTTGTGTGTATTAGGTACAAAGTGTGTATCTTATAATTGTGAGGGACAGATTAGCTGAGAGGATTGTTAAATTAACTGAATAAATGCATAAGCAAGATATATATAGAAAGCCAAAATGATTAAGATTAAATAGCATAGTTAGCACTTACACGCAATGAAATAGTTTATCGTGATATCCAATGATTTTAGCATAAGGTTTGTGTGTATATATAGTATATATGGTGTGCATACATGTGTGTGTGTGTGTAAGGATTCGGGAGGTTTTCGAATTAACAAAGTTATATAATAATTTAAGATGGGTTTAGGGTTATAAAATCTTTTAAGTTTAAATCAATTATTATTATTATTATTATTATTATTATTATTATTATTATAAAATCCTTTAAGTTCAAGGTCGATTATTATTAAAATCTGATTAGAGGTAGTACTAATGATGGTGTATGCGTATAAGTTTTAATGAATTCGAATGTGTCAAAAGTAATAAAATTCAATCGGAATTATAGATTTTACGTAATTAATCAGTTGCGCGTATTAAGGTAATTAAAATAAATACGCACTTAAAAGAACTTACAATTAATGAAAGTAAATCTAGCGGTATTAAAAATTAAATTATGAAGATGGAATTAAATTCGACTAGTAACATTCCTAGCTATATATGAACTATATAACCATTAACATTAACCAGAAGTATCGGTACGATAATTGAATTAAGAAAATTAAGAATACAAATTAAAAATAGAAATCAATTATGCATTTTAATGAACTAAACATATAACATTCTTAAAAATAAAATAAATCGAGCCATAGATGAATTTCGGCCAAGAATAAAAAAGGAGTTATTGAAATGGAAGGAAAGCATTTCGAACAAATTTTTTTTTATATAATTTCAGGTAAATTTTACATTCAAAATTATTTTTATAAAAAAAAAAATATTAAAAAGGTTTCACAATTTTTGCATGTTAAGTAAAAAAATCATACTCTCATTAAATTTTGATAGAATTTGAATTATTTGATATTTTAGTCTAAAAACTTGTTTGCATATAGATAAATACATATGTTTTATTATGTAGAAGTTTTATTAAAATTAAATGACAAAAGAAAATAACAAACACAACTTAAATTTAGGGTATGTGTGGTCATACGGGTGAATTTCCCGACCGTACAGAGCAGGTTAAATTAGGGACATGATCGATTAATTATTACACAATTACTGTCATCATATAATCACAATAATTATGAAAATTGTTATAAACAATTGTAAAAACGGTTTTGGTTACCAATAATAAAATATATAATTTTACCTATATATTTATATACGCAACAATGGCATGAAAAAAAAAGACAAATCGGTCACTTTCCTTCTTGCAACAAAAAAAAGAAGTTTGAATTAAAGACAACCTGCCAATTCAGGTTGAATTGAATTCTCTTTTACAAAAAGGAAGGTTGACTTAAATTATCTTAAATTACATCCTCTTAAACTAATTTCTCTCAAACAACTAAAAAAAAGTTGAATTCAATTGACTGCATTGAAATGACTTGGGACTTCAAATCTGACTTGGGACTTCAAAACTGACTTTGAACTGAAACTGACTTTGAACTGACTGGGAACTGACTACAACTGTTTTGGGACTAACTACAACCGACTACAACTTTCTTGAAATTGACTACAACTTTCTTGAAACTGACTACAACTTTCTTGAAACTGACTACAATTTACTTGCAACTGACTGACTGACTTAAACTGACTTCAAACTGAGACTGACTTAAACTGACTTCAAACTGACTGACTTCAAACTGACTGACTTCAAACTGACTGAAACTGACTTCAAACTGACTGAAACTGACTTCAAAACTGACTGAAACTGACTTCAAAACTGTCTGAAATTGACTTCAAAACTGACTGAAATCGACTTCAAAACTGACTTGAAACTTGAAACTGACTAACTGACTGAATGACTTGAATCTGACTGAGACTTGAAATTGAAACTGACTTGCAACTGAAACTGACTTGCAACTGAAACTGACTTGCAACTGAAACTGACTTGCATTTGAACTGCTATCAAGTGTCCATGGGGTGGTTCGGAGTCGACGGGGGTTCTGGTTGGGAGGCAGCAACGGATATTTCTCGCGATAATTTCTTCTATAATATTCTAATTTTTTTTCTCTCTCGATGTAGGGTCGACAGTTGTTAATTTTTCTCTTTCTATGATACTTTCTCTGATACTAAACTTATCGACTTTACTGACTAAATTCCTGAAGAGAACAAGGCTCGAAGAAAAGGACAAAAAACTTTCTTTGACTGCAGTTTACTTCTAAAATGTACAGGTAGTGTTCTGAATTTACAGGGGTAGAGGTTCGACCTCTTTCGACCATGGCTCAGACCGGATTCTAAAAATTTAAGGAGGCAAGGGGCCTCTGCCCCCTCCTTGCAGCGAGGCTGCTAACAAGGGAGTCTCGTAGTAGTGACGAAAGAAGAGTGCCGTAACGAAGTGAAGTTAATTTTACAATTACGTGTATCATATAAGTTTAAATGTTGGGGGAATGCAGTTGAAGGTTAAGTTCTCCCTTTTTAAACACATGATCAGATGAAAGATTCCAAATAAAATTAAAAAAAAAAAAACTAATCGTATTTTCGCCGACTATATATTTCTGAAGGCGATATAATTTCGTAGTAGTACATAAGTACAATCTAAGTACATCATTGAGTACGTTGTAATTTTGGTTAATTACAATTACGATTACAATTACCAATTAATTCACATTCGCTTATTATCGTTAATTATCGTTATTAAAGTTCATTACATTATATTAAATTATTACATTTAATTACAATTTTATTAAAGTACATTACATCAAATACATTATTAAGTACATTAGTCACTTACAATTCTTAAAGTGTTTTTATATTTATATATGGTTATTAGTTCAAAACAAAGTACATGGGCACATACGGTATATAACATAATATACTACATAATATGTTATATTATGTTATAATATGTTATAAATTTGTATCAGAGTGAGAGGAGATTTTAATCTTAGAAGCGTTCGCTTCTGCCGTAGTTAGCGGAATTTGATCACTTACCTAAACATTTCCGAGTTCATTTCGAGAGGCGAAATAATTAAAAATAAAAATAAAAAAAATGATACACGAGAACGTATTTCCGCGTTTTCGAACGAACAGATACGATTGCATAAAGTTTTGCATTTCATAGACTGACACGAGTAAAAATGAATATTTAATAGAATTGATATAGGATAATGGTCAAGATAAGATATGGACGTATGGGCGAATATGGTTGAATGATAATATTTATACTGCATAACACCACAAATAAATAATGACGTATAGAGAATGTAGTTTTTTATATTAAAGAATTTACCATACATTGAATACGGAAGATGTCCAAATACTAAACACGTGATTCAGTGTTCAAGGTACGGAAACCGTGAAGGAAATTTAAGTTATTTTATGACGTCATAGTGAATAAGTCATTATTAGGAGAATTTAAAAGAAACGAATTAGAGAAAAAGAGTGGGTATTAAGGACTAAGAAGTACAACCACTGGTTCCAATCCTGTTATATGCAATGTGTATGCATAATCTAGGGACGAGGGTGAGATGCAAGACAACCATATTTAATTATAATAAATTCTATAACAAATGAAAAATGGGAAATGGATACAACTAAACCATAGAAATGGTAGATCGTAGGGTTGTGACACAAACAGAAATAGAAAGCTTCAAATAGCTTCAAATAAATTTTTTATCCAAAATCGCGTCAGGCGATTTTGGTTTTTCATGTAAAAATGAATATGGATTATTCATTGTTCATTTTTACACACACACACATTATATATATATATATATATATATATGACGATATAGCCGCGAAGGATACATAGAATGGTTAATAATTACAAACAATTTGTTTTTTATCAAAATTACACACAGAGGTGTATATATATATATATATATATATATATATGAAGAGATAGTTACAAGGAGTTACAATAAGAGAAAATGCCGAATAGATACTGTGATCAAATAATAAACATCAAGCAACTAGCCTAACCGGGCTCAAAAGGAACTATAAGGAGAAAGGATATGACAGTTCATACTTTTTTCTAATAATAGCCATATTGTGTGGAAGGATGATTAGCAGGGTTACTAAGCCACGCCAACAGTTAGTCTCTCGAGCCCCTGTGTAGATATTAAAAATTTAACCTATTCGATTCATCCATATTGAATAATTTTTAAAATCCGTTTGTTTTTCATCAAAAATACACACAGAAGAACATATATATATATTTGGCATCGACCGCTGGTTGTATCGGTATCAGGCAGATATATCGGTATCTGTACCGATACCTATGGTTTTTAGCTACCGATATTGATAGGTTTTTGTTTCTAAGGATAAAAAACGGTCGTTTTCCAAATAAAAACTTCACGGCTGCTCGAGAAGTTACGTGTGTATTCGCGAGTAATCCCGACGTTTCTAGAAATTTCCATGACTCATTACCGCTCTATATAAAGCGAGCCCGTAACCATCGCGGAATCAGTTCCTCAGCTCGCAAGTTGTGAATCAGTTCAACAGGACACGAGGTTCACTGCCCGATACGCACGAGTGGAAGCAGCCCTGGATGGCAATTGGTCGCAACCTCAGATCGCTGGGGATAGGGATCCATTCATTTTCTGGCGAGAACATTCTGCTGATTTCCCGGAGATTGTCAAAGTTGCTGAGAAGTGCAAGAGCTGCCCCTCTGGATCAGATGACTCTGAACGGCTTTTCTCAACGGCTGGAAATGTTATCAATGCTAAACGAGCCAACATTACCCCAATCAACGCTGAGGAACAAATTATCCTCTCCAAAAATCTGAAGTTCTTCAATTTTTATTATTGAGTGAACTGTTTTATTGAGTTACACTTAGAATTACAATTTTTGAATTGCATATTGTTTCCATTACATGACTTTTATTTTATGAATTCCATTTCTTGAAATATATGTTTTGAATTACAGTACATGTGTCGTTACATTCTCTGAATCCTATTTTAATATTTGGAGAGATATCGGTATCGGCCGATGCTTTGCTCTAACTATCGGTATCGGTACCGATATTTTGGAAATACTACCGGTCGGCCCCTAATATATATATATATATATATAAAGAGAGAGTTACAAGGAGTTACAATAAGATAAATTACCGTATAGGGTACCCGGGTTAAATAATAAACAGCAAGCAGCTAGCCAAACCGGGTCATTAACATATACTTCCATATATTTCCTTCGTGGTTTTATTCATCATATATATATATATATATATATATATATATATAGGAAGAGAGCGTTACAAGGAGTTACAATAAGAGAAAATGCCGAATAGGATAACAGGATCTTTACCAAATTTGGTTTATTCATTCCTCAGATTTTTTTCAATTATTTAAGACCGTGGTACTCATTGCGCGGCTCGCGAGCCAAATGCGGTATACATATTTCGCTCGCGAGCCGCCCAATGAGTACCATTGGTTTAGAACAATGAATTTGCATACGATTATATATATATATATATATATATATATATACATATATATATATAATTATTAGTGATGGATCGAGTGGTCGGTTTTTCACAACCGCGGTTGCGGTTGTGTTTGCGGTTGTCGAATTTTTTCCAACCGCGGTTGCGGTTGCGGTTATCATATACTAGGAAAAATGCGTAATTATTAACTGGATTTAGCCACTATAGTGCGATTTAGCCACACTTGGTACATAATATATACTAAATAGTATTTATTTAGTAAATACCTTATGTTGAACACAAGTTTTGCAATACACCGCTACCGCTATTTGTGTGTTGCAAAACTTGTGTTCAACATAAGGTATTTACTAAATAAATACTATTTAAATGAAGTATATTCCAAACTTATATAGCTATTATGAAAGAATAGGTCAAATTAATTAAAACCATATTTTGCAGTAAGTGTGTTACCAGGATGAGGGACGAGGACCCATCGCACTGTTCATCCCACCTACCACTTTCCCCAGCCTCCACCCATTGGAAAGTTATGGATTATTATTCAATTGAAAAACTGATGTCAAACTTAATGACAGGCAGTGTGAATTTCAAGAAAATTAAATAAAAATAAATGTTACTTCATGGAGCTCACAGAGTAATAACTTAGAGCGCAGTTTAAACCAATTTTACTACGGCAGCCGTATGACGTCACGTTTAAGCACGCATAAGGAGACCCATCATTTTCTTTTTAAAAAAAGAAATATTTCTAATTAACCTAAAATTAAAATTAACTAAGCTTTTACAACCGCAACCGCACTTATGGAACGGCGGTTGCGGTTACGGTTGCGGTTGTGAATTTTTGTGCGGTTGTAGTGCGGTTGCGGTTGCGGTTATTCGATCCATCACTAATATATATACAATGTGACGAAAAAAAATTTTCAGAAATGTATTTTTAGTTTATATATACGCAAGTTCACTAATCACAAATGCCAACAACTTTAAAAAGAAAACCCATCATACAGTGGACTGATACAGGCGAGGTCATTGTTGAAGGAACAAAGGTACAGGGTTCGAATATCGTCGACATCTTTCGCATAATTGTCCTATTTCAGAGAGAGAGAGAGAGAGAGAGAGAGAGAGAGAAAAAAAGTTTTGTTTGGAAAATAAAAATTTGTGTTTTTTCTGAGGTGACAACCACCTGTTCAGAATTATGGAGTCAAAATCTCCGATCAGATGTTCAACCGCGTTTAGCTTAATGGTGCGGCAAATCTCTGATTTGTGTTTTTACGTTTGAAGTTGTAAGCTTTCGCTACCATTAAAGGGAAATCTTTAATAAGTGGAAGGCAAATACCGGGTGGCCTGCTTGACCGCAAGAATGGTATGGGCATTAAGCCTGATTATTAGTGAGTCGATATTATCTGCCCCCATCCGTCAACCTGGAGCCGAAAATTTTTGAAAAACCTGAATAGCTTTCCTTTGGCTATTTACTTAAAGTATATATATATATATTATATATATATATATATATATATATATATTTATATATTATATATATATATATATATATTATATAATATATAATTATATATATATATATATATATATATTATTATATATATATATACGTAATGGAAATAAATTAACAAGTTATGTTTCCTAGAACACTGATTTATGATATAAATTAAATCGGTAAGACCATAAATTTTAACATTAATTTAAGGATACATTTATTCTTATGTAGAAAATTCGGGTTAAAACATAGAGAAAGGTAACTTTCTTAAAATGAAATTCTGAATGTCGTTTTCATTAAATCCAAAACTATACTATATTGAGATTGCATTTTTAATGAAGTTGTTTGAAAAATTTATACTTCATTTATATAGGAGAGAAATTAAGAGAAAATGCGAGAGAGACAGAGAGAATGCTGATTGGGGATTAAAATTTACGCTTCGCTGTACACACTCTTTGAGATTTGTTATCGATACGTATTCATATACAGGTGTTCACTGCGTCCTTGTGGTGCCAGTGCTGGTCTAAAAACTCCGACGGATTATTCAGAAAAAGTAGTTTGGAAGTCTTTAGCGTCGGAATTTGATGCAGGTGCGAATTGGTTCAACACTGGTTAATGGACCAAAACGCCCACCTGCGTGGTAGGGTGAGAGGTAAAACAGAAGTTTCAAATATATATTTTTAAATTCTGAATAGCGACTAATTATACACTGCCCAACACCAATTTTGCTGATTTAATTGTAACACCTGTTTTTAGGTAACTTTGGTGTGCTGATTTAAAAAATCACCTTAGTTTTTGCCTATCACCTCAGGTTTTCGAGCAATCAAATACGGATATTTTGGAGATATCGCATTTTGGCAGGGTTATGCCCAATTTTTTTTCTTTTCAAAAAATAAGTTTTTACATACTCAGAATCAGCATGGAAAAGTAAACAATTGTGCAGGGAGTGAACTTTAATATGCAATGGTAATATTGACACATAAAGTGATTAAAAGTGTTTAAATAAGCAAAAAATGAATCCATATTAAAGCAAGCACGGGACCAGTTTTCTTAACATTGTCTTTTTCTTGTTTTCTTACTTTTCAGTGCTGATAAATTTTCTTTTATAGGACTTCCTAGAATGAGAGATGTCAAGACAATCTCTTTGCAGGCTCCAGCAGTAGTCAGCCATCATATGGGTATCCCATCTTCCTTGGTATCGTTCTTCCATCACTTTGATATCTTGGTGGAACCTTTCACCTTGCTCTTCACTAACATCACCAAGATTTTCTGGAAATTTATCCAGATGACTGTTGAGATAGTGAACTTTAATGCTCATGTTGCAACCCAACTGCTGAAAGTTTACAAGTAACGTCACTAGCGGAACCGGCTGCTCTCACTCCGCCAATGGGAAATATCTCTCAGATCATGACGTCACGCTCACACCTGGGAAAATCACAGATACCCAAGATTTTAATATGTTGTACATGACCTTTAGATTTAATGCACAGATTTGCGTATTCCACAGATAAAATTTTAACTGCAAAACAGCTGTTAACAGGTCTCAAAAATCATCAATTTTGATAAGCGCCCTTCATGGATCACCCAAAATAGGTATATTGCATTGCACGAAAACCTGATGTGATGGACAAAATCTAAGGTGATTTTTGAAATCAGCACATCAATATTATCCAGAAACAGGTCTTAGAATTAAATCAGCAGCAGAAAATTGTTTTTTTGTTGGGCAGTGTTATAGATATGTGCCTTCAGGGAATATATATTCTAATCTTTAGAAAGCATAGCTGCTAAAGTACCTATTGTGATTTTATAAAATATGAACACATTTTTATCATGATATTTTTGGATTGCATGTCATTACCCTAGTGGGATAATTTACCCCTACGTTGGGAACTACTAATCTAAAGTGTAATTCGGTTTCCTGATGTACGGTTTGGTTGTGTTAGACCGGTATTCTGTTTGGAAAGCTAATTTTTGGGGGGGGATTTCTGGTGCAGTATTATGGAAGATTTGATACATATATGAGGCAATGTTTAGTTTGTAGATTTCTACCAGTTTGAGAATTTTTAACTCAGTGAAATATTTTATCTGTACTTTCATTATACTTGTTCGACTTAAAGATTTTCCAAATTATACATTTCTGCATTACCATCAGCGGTTGTAACGAATTTTGACGTGCACTTCTGTAAGCACTGATGCAGTATTTTATGTGTGGGTACATTATAGTGAAGTATATGGTTCGAAGATTCAATTATACAGCGTGATGCATTAAAATTATAGGATATTTACACTGAATTTATATTATAGCAAAGGGTACGTATGATACATTACTGGGGTACAATCAAAATCATTATTAACTATATAATGATATATATGATTACATAAATGATATAGGGTGTTAAAATGTTTAGAGAAATGATTACAAGGTAATGATGTATTATGTAATAATAATAATGATATGCACTTACACCTACGTATACATATACAGTATATACCGTATACACTCGTATATACAGTAGTGGCACTAATAATTATTCATACAGAAAAATATTTCAGTTATAGTCGTCCTTATCTTTTGTACCATGCATACGATAGTTATGAAAAGTTTACCGTTCGTTTGGAAAATTTTAACAACTAAAAATTTAGTTTAACTTCAACATTTAATGTAAAACATCGAAGAATTTGAGGGAAACAAATAAAAAGTTAAAATGCAAAAGTTTTCGTACATTTACTTACAAGATTATTTATTTAATACTGTGTCTGTCCACCTAAAAGAGGAGATTGTAGACACCAATCGACCAGGGGGGTGGATGTTAGGCAGGAGACAGGGACTGCTGGAACTCCTATTTCTCCTGTCACTGTCCTCTTTGGCTGATCTTTTTCCGTGTCCCATCTACACAGTTAGCAGTCCAGCATGCTCTCAAATACACGCTTCTCCCTCTATTTCTCACTACGCATACATATATGCATCTTACACACTTCGCAATCGTTTCAAAATTTACGTACTCCTTCCTCTTCATCAGTTTCACTGCTTTTAGGAGATGAATTGCCATCCTCCAATCCTTGTTCTCTCTCATTTGAATCCTCTTGTGAAGATGCTTCTTGTATTTGCCCTTCAGATTCACCAGGCTGAATATCTTCAGGACTTTCTCCTATTGCACTTGATGTTGAAGGCGTCACATACTTCAAAATTGATCCGGACATTGCCTGAGCCACCTCTTCTCTTGCCTTCTTCATTTTTCTTTGTTGGAATCCACTGGGTCGATTTCGCTTCATTGTGGATGTTTTCTGCAAAATTTTAAAATCAAAAGGTATAAAACATGAACATGCATAACAAGCATGAACTATTATGACTTGAAATACATTAACTGAACAAATTGTCAGTGATTATTATTATTTTTTTTTTTTTTTTTAGGGGGGGGGGGGGTTAAGTGCAAACACGACTCCTAAAAAAGCCGAAAACTATAAGCATTACTCACAAATAACTAAACCACTGACAAAATGAAAATTAACAGTATATCCAGTAAATAAAGAAGTAAAAAATTTATTACAACAGAAAAGCTTTAAACAAGTGGTTCTCAAACTTTTTCCAACCAGGTACCCATTGAGTTATCAGATTATCAACCCAGACAAGCAGAGACAATTAATTATCATTATTATTCTTTATTAATTATTTTTCATTAATTACACTGGGTAACAAAACTTGAAAAATTAATTTTCTGTTTATTGTGATTTTTCTGTCGTTTCTTAATGATTTCGGGGCGCTGATTCCAAAAATGATACTGGTTTTGCTCTATCATCAACCGTTTCAAAAATATAGGTTATCACACTTTTCATATGGCAAAGTATATAAAGAAGGCTAACATAAATATTTTCTGAAAATAAAAACACTATTGGAAATTAATGTTTATTGAGCCAAAATCGTTTGACAAACCCAAAATGGTGCAAAGGATATAATATATATATCATGAGTAGAACCGATAAGAGAATAACAAGCCTCGTTATGCAGTGTGCGTTCCTTAAAAATGCACTGAAGAACGCCACTTCCGCGTATGAACATTCTTATCATTTCTGATCAGCGATCATACGTAGTCTCCCATCATGGAAGCATCCCAATGGCCCTGGTACCTTTTCTCCATCGTTTGAATATCTTGATGGAATCTTTCGCCATGTTCTTCACTCACATCGCCCAGGTTATCACGAAAAAAGTCTAGATGTGAATGCAGATAGTGTAATTTTAAAGACATACGGCACCCCATTTTGCCATGGCACTTAATCAAGTTTGACACTAACTCCTTATAGTTTGGTGCTTTATGGTTGCCTAAAAATCCACGAACCACATCACGGAAACCACACCAAGCCTCTTTTTCGACCGGAGTCATCTTGGCTTCAAGGTTCTTTGAATTCAACAGCGCCTTGACTTGTGGTCCTACAACGATGCCAGCCTTGACTTTGGCCTCAGAGAATTTAGGGAACATGACCTGAATCTGTTGGAAAACTTCCCCTCCAAAATCTAACGCAGTTACAAACTGCTTAATTAGACCCAACTTAATATGGAGAGGTGGTAGCAGAACTATGTCAGGCTTCACAAGAGGTTCCCTGAGTACATTGTACTTTCCTGGTTGCAGTCCTTCATGTGGAGGCCACTGAACTGTTTTATAGTGCTCAGTTGAAGCCCTGCTATCCCACAGGCAAAGAAAACATGAATATTTAGTAAACCCTCCTTGTAAACCTAACAGGAAACCAATCATTTTGAAATCACCACACACGTCCCAGTTATATTGTTCATACCTGATTTGAGTAAGCAGTTGTTTGACATTTTTATAGTCCTCTTTCATTTGAACAGAATGTGCAACTGGTATAGATGGATATTTGTTCTCATTGTGGAGTAGAACAGCTTTTAAACTCCGAGTTGAACTGTCAATAAACAGGCGCCACTCTGAGGGTATATGTGTTAACCCAATAGCTGTGAATAGACCATTAACCTCGCTGCAATAACAGAGAGAGCCATTGACATCGTAGAACCTTGCAAACTCTTCATGCCGCTTTCGGTATACAGTGCTCTTGCAGTCTTCTCCAAACAAATTCCACTCTTTGAGTCTGGAGGCCAGAAGCTCAAACCCTGATTTCGTCATACCCAAATCTCTAATTAAGTCATCCAGTTCCCTCTGATTTGGAAAGTGAGGGTTTGTACTGAAAGTTACTGTATATTCTTCATCATGACTGTCCTCACCAGCCGACATCTCAGATGAGCTAGCTGCATCCTCATTTTCAACCTGCAAAGCAAAGAAACAAAATATAGGCATAGCTATATACTATGTAGAAGAGCATCAGCACTAAGAAAAATCGATACATAATGACCCACAGTCTGTAAATACAGAAGGTAAAGTAATGGATAGATACCTGTTCTGGTGGACGTGGTATTGGAAGACCTTCGCCATGTGGTACAGGAGCTATGGACGACGCTATGCTTGGATACTGAAGAGTCTGCCTTCTTTTAACTTTCCTGTACTTAGAAACATCTACCATGCAGTAGTAGCAATCGTCGTGGTGGCTCTTTGGTTCTCTCCATATTCTGGGTACCGCAAAGGGCATTGCCTTGCGTACTCCCCGTAGCCACCCTTCAAGTGTGGAGCGGCAGCTTCCACAGATCACATGGGGTGCCCAGGGCTTATCTTGGTCACCCATAGGCATACCAAAATAGAGCCGATACTTGATCCAGAACTTGGTTCCTTTCACAATCTTGTGCGATACTGGCTTGGGCCTATGTAATACCCACAAACGTAGCAGAATATATCCGGCGAGTGTTTACAAGCTCTAGTTGCTATTCTCTTCACCAAACTGTACTACATTAATCATAACCTGCAGATTACAGATTCCAGAAAAAAGATGTATTCACAACACTAAAATAATGTTCACAATAAAAAAGGATCGATAACACTCAAATCGTCAGCACAGAGAAGCACAGAAACACAGTACCTCAGTGCTGATAACCATCAGACAAACAACCTGCTTTCTTTGTGTGCTCACACTTACTGACTTCTCAGACTCTGCGCTCTTCTTTATATAGCACAGTGGAAGTTTCAGGCAATTTCTAGAGCAAGAAACTGTCAACGAACATCCGGATTGTTCTCAACAATTCCTGACTATTCTGATATTGCTGCGCCCATAATAACATTATCCTGGTAAAACATGAAAAATGGATTATCTCTGAAACCATTGATGATACACACAAACCAAGGCCAGATTTGGACTCAGCGCCCACAAATGCATATAAAAACATAAAAAATTCTATATAAACAGAATCAGTGTTACACAGTGTTATCATTTTAAACACTTAAACATCACTATGATACCACATTGTCAAAAATTACTGGACACTGGTATAAGTACCATGATATTATTATAAACACCAGCACTTTATGCTTTATCATAATTATTTAATGAAACATACCTCATGTATGTGGAGTCACAGTGTCAAGTGAACAAGACTTGGAATGTCAGCTGCAGCCAGCTGGCTATGCTCGATGTAATTTTTATCAAATATTTAACTTTTCGTTTGTAAATTTTGTATTGCCAATAAAAAAAAATATTATTTTATAGTGGAAATTAACATTAAGCTGTTGTAATAGTTTGAACATTTTTAATTTTTTTTTCTTACTTTGGCGAATTTTTCATTTGGTTTGAGAACTTGTACTGGTATTTCAACTCTCGCGATGGCACCTCCCTCCTGGCTGTCACCTGGGGCGGACCGCCCCCCTCGCACCCCTCTTAGTACGCCACTGGGACGCCTCCATGTCAAAGAGAATCTCCGGAATGCGCACAGCAGACGCGGAAGGGCCCAGGCCACGGAAGCAGTAATCATTCCATGGGAAATTACAGAAGTACCGCCTAAGGGCTTCCTAATCAGCGGCGCCAATGTGCTAAAGGCGCCTCCTCTTGGAAGAATCCAAAGGCCGGATTGGAGCGATAAGACAGGAAACAGATATAATATTGTGGTGGGAGGAGCCCAACGGAGAAAAAAAGAAGGATGGGAGTAAAAAGAAGGATGAGAGGTAAGAAATAAATCCAGAATGTTGGGCCCATCTCCAAGGCGATCGGGGATACGAGTCGGGTGCTGTTCAATCTGCTCTAGGTCATTTAGGATAGAAAAGTTGTAAGCTAGTTCACTAGAAATGTTAATGTAATGGAAGGAAAGCCAAATGTGGTGAACATTGAACTTTCCTAGAATCAAGATTTTAGCAAAAGGGGAGCGGGATAGAATATATTCCAGCCTGGAAGTTAGGTGGTCAAAGAATTTTGGATAGTTTGTAGAATTAGGAGAAAGGTTGTTGTTGTTGTTGTTGATTAGCCGATCAGCCCACCCTGATCGAGCAAGCCGGCGGCACGCAGGTAACCGATCGCCCTCTCCAGAATGGACCAGAGGCTCAACGCACTATTAATGTTGTGTCGTGTTGTGTTCTATGTTGTGCCAGAGCGGTACAGTCTGTAATAATGTGTTCAATTGTTTGTGGTGTGTCCTGGCACAGGTGGCACGTGTCGTCTATAGAGTTGTCTAGTCTGTGTTTATATGTCTGTAAGTTGGGGTGATGTCCACATCGGAATCGTGCTAAGTTAACTCGATCCGATCTGCTCAGGCTGCTTCGCACCTAGGACCGCATTCGGACCGAGTCGTGTCAGTGCTTTGTGGGATAGGTGTGTGTGTGTGTTTTCTGTACTGTGTGATGTCTGTTGGGCGTGGTATGGAATGGAGTATTTGGTTATAATGTCTCTCTGGTGTTACCTTAATGGTACGAGGTGTTGATGCATGATTGTACATGGAGTGGCAAGGATGTTGTTGGTTAGTTGCCATGAATTGTGTTCCCCTCATGTTTAAATGTTCCCTAATTTTCAGTATTTTTGTTTCTGTGTGCAGGTGTTCTATTGGTGTTGTTTGAGTACATCCTGTAATGATACGAAGTGCGTTGTTTTGTATTGTCTGTAAGGTGTTTATGTGTGTGTTTGAGATAATGGGTGCCCAGCATGGGCTAGTATAGTCTATAACTGAGCAAATATATTGTTTGTATATGAGTGATGTTGTTTCCTGCTGGTGTCCAAAGTTTGTGCCTGTTAGTACCCTAAGCGTGTTAAGTCTTGACGTACATTTGTTTTTAATGTCCTGAATGTGGTTTGCAAAAGATAATGATGCGTTATATGCGACCCCAAGTATTTTGGTCCTGTGAGTGTGTGGAATGTTGGTGTTGTTTTATGTTGCTTGTTAGCAAGGTGATGGTTGATTTTGTGGGCGCTACTTTGAGTCTATTGTGTGTGAGCCAATCTTGTATACTGTTTATGTATGTTTGTTGTGGGTGGATGTTAGAGTGATGTCATCTGCATATGATGATAAGGTAAGCTCGTTATCTATGGGTGTTGGAATGTCATGCATGTATAAGTTGAGCAGTGTTAGTGAAAGAACAGAGCCTTGAGGGACCCCGTTCGAAAAAACTTGTTTTTGGATGACCTGCCATTAAATGTGACATGCGAGTATCTTCCTGAAAGATAGTTGCTCAACCACCTTTTGGTTTTATTGTGCATGTTTGTGTTGAGTATTTTGTTTATAAGATGGAAACGTGAGATAGCATCAAATGTTTTACTAATGTCTGTTGTTGCTAATAGTGTACGTTGAGCTGGTCGTCTGGAGTTGATGCGATCCATGATGTCCTGCGTGAGGTTAGTGAGTAATGTCGTGGTTGAGTAGTGAGGTCTGAATCCATGTTGAGTAGGCGATAGTGGTATGTGTGGGTTGGTGATTTGTAAGATTAGTCTTTCTGTTACTTTGGAAGGTGTGCATAGTAAAGTAATGGGTCTATAGGAAGCTAGTTCTGTTGGATTTTTGTTTGGTTTGAGTAGTGTAATAATTTTACCTTGTTTCCATATGTTAGGAATAATACAGTGTTGGTATGAATATGTACTGATGTTTGTGAGAGCTAGTAAAGTGTTTAAGGTGTATGTTAGGTATGTTGTCTGTTCCAGTAGCCTTCGAATTCTTAATGTTTTCCGATGATCTTGGCTGATTTGGTCTGTATTGAAGGGTGTAATGGTCATGTCGAGTCTGTAGGTTTTCTTGTGTCTGGCTGTTTGTATGTGTGCGTGTTTCTGGTTGTTATCTCTGTATAGGTGACTTATCTTTGCGTAGTGATTAACTAGAATGTTAGTTTGTTGTGTATATGTTGGGATATTATTTTGGTTGCGACAGATAGCCGCGTGTAAGGTGTGAATGCCGCTGTTAGAGTGGGTAATGCTGTTTATAGGCTTGTATAGCCTGGATGTATCTGTGGAGTGGTTTAGTGTTGTTATGAATTCCCTAAATGTTTCTGTTTGTTTTTCTTTAAGTTTGTTGTTTATTTCTGTGTTGAGCTGTTGTATCTGCTGTTTTATGGCTTCTGTGTGTGGTGTTTGTGTGTTATGTTTGAAGTTGTTACGTTGCCTTATGAGGTGTGCTATTTCTCAAGTGTAATTTGGGTTGTGTTTCCTAATGTTGCCCTTAGGTATGTATTTGTTTGCATTATCGATAATCTAATTAAATGTGTTGAGTGTTGTATTGATGTTTATGATGGGTATGCTGTTTAATGTGGTAAATTGTTCTTCAGTCTGTATTTTGAACTGCTCCCAATCAGCTTTCTTGTAATTTCTGTAAGTGTGCCTAAGGCTGTTGAGGCAGAGTGTAGAACGTGTTGTAATGATGATGGGCAGGTGGTCTGATGACAGGTGTTTTTCTGTTCTCCAGTGTGTATGTGTTGCTAGTGAAGGGGAACAGAACGTTATGTCTGGGGAGGAGTTTGAGTATCCTGCTTGATGTGGTATGTGTGTATGCTCTTCTGTGTTGTTAAGAATGAAGAGGTTGTTTAGTTGTGTGCTATGTTGGCGCCTCTGGTGTTGTTTTGGTTGTGTAGGTACCAACTAGTGTCTTTAGCGTTGAAGTCTCCTCCTAAGATGACATTAGTGAGAGAGGCCAGATTGTGTAACTGTTGATTTAATTGGCTGGCACCTGAGGTGAACTATCTGGAGAGATGTAAATGTTGATGCGCGTGTTTTAACGTTAACTGCCTGTATTTTTATCGTGTTATCTGCTTGGATTGTGTTTGTAATGTTTTGGGTGGCATCAGTGTAGCTAATGCTTTTACGTATGTAAGTGATGAGTCCACCCCCGTGACCCCCAGTACAATCTTGACGGATCGCCGTGAAGTCAGGGATGGTGGGTGTTTTGTGTGTGCGTTTAAGTTTTGTTTCTTGTATAAGTGCTATGTGAATGTTTTGTTTGTGTACGAATTCCCTCAGTTGCATGATTTTGTTTGTGAGGCCATCTACGTTGTACTGTAATATGTTAATATTATGCTTCTGTATGTGTCTCATGGTCCTATTGTGTCTATGTCTTTGTGTATGGTGACATGTGTAAGTTGTAGTGGGCCCCGTGAGCCGATCGGCACTCTGACCGTGCCACGCAGCAGGCCGTCGACTGCCATTCTGGCCAACCGTAGACAGCCCGTTGCACGAAGGAGGTTTGATCACCAGCGCGTTGATGTCTTCGGTTTGACGTCGCCTCTTTCTCACGTTGATGTCTCACGTTTTTTCGTTGTCGTTGACTCGCTGACGTGTCCCGCGCTGGAGGATACAGCCACTGCTAGAAGCTTCCTCGTCAGCTGCTAACTTTTGGTTTTAATACTGTGTAGATTCAGTTATTACTGTGAATCTATTAAAAGAACATTCTCTGTTATTTTGTGTTTATCCTTCGTCTGCAATTTTGTGTTGCTCTCTTTGTTGGAGTTCTGAAAATGTATTGCCCTCCTGTCTGCTAAATTGCTCTAATATGGACTCTGTTTCTTCTCTTTCTTCTTCCTTTAATTTACACTAGAAATAAAGGTTATTATCTGATGATGATTTCCTTGATCACTCTAGTGCATTATGAATGGACCAGTAGATATAATTGTAAATAAACTGGGTTACAGAAAAGCTAATCAAAACCTCTAGAAGAAAGGAAAACAGCGTAGATGTATTTAGTTTGAGATTGGCATGGGAGGGGGCCCCCCCCAATCAAAGTGGATCTATTTAAGTGAGGGTGACTCTGTGTTAATTTTAATGGGACTTACTTGAGCATTAATATGGCAGATATTGCCAGTGACCCTTGCTTATTATTTTGCAAGCTTCAATATTAATCCTAAATTTATTTTTTTAAATATTTTTTTATTTTGTTTTTGCAAACGGAAAAATACACTGTGTTGAGATTCTTTTCCGTTGTTTCTCAATTAGCCTAAGCACCGTACATGTAATTCGTATAAATGTACTATGTAATGTACATGTACATGTTAATAAAAATCTATAGAAAAGGGTCCCCAAAATAAAATTAGCCTCAGGCCCCAAGTACAGTTAATCCACCCACGCCAGTAATGAAACAAAACAGTACATACGATTTTGATGTTTACCGTTCAATGACTAGCAGAAGTGTGTCCATTTTTCGACGACGCAAAAACCTTCTCGACTCGGATCGCTTTAAGTGAGAAGAAATCCCTTACCTTTTCCCTTTTTCCACATCCTTTGCTGTTCCCAACAAATGAGAAACAATAGATATTGGAAAACAAAAAAGAAACTCAAGGAAGAAACAGAATTTCCTTCATTTTGTAGGGGGGAATTTTCCAAATATATATTCAGTTTTTAAAAACTTTGAGCACCATTTAATATTGTAGGATATAGAAGGCAGAGGTGCGGGCGAGTCCTCCCTGGAAGATTATCGAGAGAAAGGGAAACTCACGACACCCTCTTAAAAATATTTAGCTACTTTTTCTTATTACTCAGAAGTCCCCACGCAAATCTCTGCCGTTCTTCCATTTCTTTCCAACTTTTGAAACAAGCTTTTGCTTCTGCATATAAATTTTTATACTTATCATTCCAGTCTAGAATTCGCGTATAATTTTTAAGAAATTTTAATGATGTAACTTTATCAAAACCTAAAAACAATATTCGTGAATTTGCTTTTATGAGGTAACCAAAAGAATATAGATTATACCCATTTGGTTGACGGGACAATCAGTCGACACTAATAAATTAATTTAACCTAACCTCACCTAACCTAATATAATCTAACTAAAAATAACACATTCATTCAAGCTATATTAAACCAGCCATCAATCTATTCTTATTAGTTTTTTAACTTACTTTAACGTACAGGTGCGGAAAAAAATTCGCATAGAAACATTAAAATTCTAAATTAAGCTTTGTTTCTGCTGGAATTTAACTACTATCACGAAAAAGAAAAAATATCCAAAGAAAAACAGAACCAGTTAATAATTTCTTATGCTTTTTAGAAATTTTGTAACTGTAAGTGAACATTTTTCCGCAACTCTACTCAGGTTGAAGTTTTACACAGTCAATAATATTGACTTTATATTCGTATGTTATGAATGATTTACAAATTATCATTATATGACAAATTACATCAGCCAAAAAATAAATCCAGAACGATATCAGCAGCAGCTTCAGAAAGATTGGAACTCCTTCTTGAACTTTGCAGCACACCAAAAAGACTTTAGAATTGAGTCCCGGACAAAATACGTTGGTATTGTATTTGTCAACTCCTTCCGCTGCTGAGCAAAGACGATGGTCTGTACATCAACCGCAACGTCATTCTAAGACTGTGCTCTTGTAGCTCCACCACCCATTATCATAAAATACCGATGCAACGACCCTTGGCACCTGAATGACGAGTTCCATCACATGAAGAGATGCCTTCCCTTCAAAAGGGATGGAAAGGAGCCAGGATGCTCATTATCAGAAGGAAAGAATGAAGCATCAAGAAAGAGCGCCACGCATACCATATTCAGATGGCCTTGCAATCTCAGGGTGGTTCCACTTCGGGAAGTTTTGTTGAAATAATTGGGTTCGTTTCCCGCCGTCTCCTCTCTTCGATGAAGAAGCCCCTCTTGTTCACCGTTGTGGAGGTAAAGGTCAATATCGAGCAATGGGCTCTGCCTACTGTAATCTTCCACTCCAAACAACATTTTATTTAATTTAAACAAAATCTTCCTTTTGTATTTTAGACCAAAAAAGTACTTTATTTAAAATTATGAGACCCAGTTTTGTTAAAATTGAACTAAATAAATGATACTACTTGAAAACAAAAATTGGCGTAAATTAAAAATATATAAGACTATATTTACTTTTTTACGCAAGAAAGAGGGGCCAAGGCCGAACATTCGCAAAAAAGCCCCCAATAGAGGAAGAAGAGAGCCACAATCAAGGTCCAAGGTTTTCCAGATGCATGAACACTGCGTTTGAAAGATTCGAGGTCATAGACAAGGAGAAAGATGGATTGAGGAAAATTGTTCCAGAGTTTACCGGTTGAGTAAGTGAAAGATTGAAAATACCTATTAACACTTGTATTAGAGAGTTGGACAGAAAAGAAATGAATTATGAATCGAAAGTCTGGTACTGCGTACTCTCCTTAATTAAAGGAGAAGGCATGCAGTTAGAGAGTTCAGAAGAGCTATAATAGCGATAGTAAAGAGAGAGTGAGGCAACATTGGCGGCGAAGAAAGAGAGAGAGAGAGAGAGAATCAGTAAGAGGCGGGGAACTGATGTGATAAAAAAGCCTTTGATTCCATCCAGTCAAGTAGGGCTGTGAGTGTTCAGCCACCTCACAGGAGAAGCGTATTCCATGCAGGAAAGGGGCGGGGCCAAGGAACATCAGCAGTAACCAGCCAATCAGGTGAAGCCACGCGTGTTTGTCCAGTAGGTTTGGGAAAGATCGTCTGCATTTAAATATTGTGTGCTTAACTCATGTTGTCATTCTGCGTGAGCAAGCCTTCGTGCCGAAACGTAACGGGATATAACATCATCTCTTATCTGTCTTTTTCTACCACCCTTAAACCGCTCATTTGTCTATATGGATAATATACACACACACACACACACACACATACAAGGGCCACTCAATATATTTTGACCCACCTTTTTTTTTCCTTCCAAGTTTCCTTTAAGTTTCAGAAACTTTGTGCACAAATAGTTACATACCTTTTTCACAAGTTTTTATTTTTCCACATAGTTTCCATCCTATTCTACGGCTTTCCTCCACCTCGAAACAAGGGCCTTTATTTCTTGCTGGTAAAAGTCCACAGGGTTCCGCTGGAGCCACCTCTTAACCTCCACAACAACCTCATCGTCACTCTGAAACTTTCTTCCACGAATAGCATCCTTCATTGGCCCAAACAAATGGAAGTCCGAAGGTGCCAGATCCGGGCTGTATGGAGGGTGGGGTAACACTGTCAAGCGCATTTTTGTGATGACCTCTCTTGTTTGCAAACTGTTGTGTGGTCTTACGTTATCGTGCAAAAGAAGGACGTCTTCCAGTTTTCTCTCCCTCGAACTCGCTTTATACGTCTCTGGAGTCTCTGTAGGGTAGCAATATATGCTTCTGAGTTGATTGTTTGTCCTTTCTTCATAATGTCCACCAGAATCACCCCTTTCATATCTTAGAAGATGGTGGCGATAACCTTTCCTGCAGAGGGAGCCATTTTGAACTTTTTCTTGCGTGGGGAGTCTGCGTGATGCCACTCCATGCATTGGCGTTTTGTTTCAGGTTGAAAGTGGTGTACCCAAGTCCCCCTTCTGTCTTGTATCGAACCAACGACTCAGAAACAATTTCTTTTCTTTGGGCTTTGTGATCTTTAGTCACTTCGCGAGGAACAAACCGTGAACACACTTTTGAGTATCCCACTTGCTGAATTATCGTATTCACACTTCCTTCAGTAATTTCTAGCTCCAGTGATAGCTCCTTGTATGTGACGCGCCGATTTGATCGAATGATGCTGTTAGCACGTTGCAGTGTGAGATGTCACAGCCGATGCCGGGCGACCGCTACGTGGCTCATCATCGAGGCTGACTCTCCCTCTCTCCAATAACCTGACACGTTTAGACCAGCGTCAAACTGTGCTTCGATCAACAACAGCATCTCCGTAAACGTTTTGTAGACGCTTGTGAATATTTCCAACTGTTTCGTTCTCTGCGGTTAAGACCTCGACAACAGCTCTCTGTTTACGAAGCACATCACTGTCAGACGCCATTTTCGAAATTGCGTTAATCATCGGTTTTATACAAGGGTGTTTAAAAGCGGTTTTATACAAGGAAGGGAGGTTCAAACTGGAAAATTCCGGTTATGTGAATCGCAGAAAGTTCAAACTTACGGCCAAAAGACATTTCAGCCCCATGGCCTATTATTTAGCTAAGAAAAAAGGGTGGGGCAATATAGTACGTACTGTATATTGAGTGCCCCTAGTATATATAAATATGTATATACGTATATTAAAAAGTATGCGTTCTGTTTTTCTTGTGTAGAATTTTCGTTTTTGGTGTGCATTGATGAGGGTATCAGTTTAAAAACCGTTTCATATTCAAAATGAATTTTCAAATATTATTAAATTAATTTTGTTCTATTTGACTTTTAAATTATTTTTTACATATAAAAAGTCTGTCTTTCATATATATATATATATATATATATATGCGCGCGCCTCGGTGGTGTAGTGGTTAGCGTCGCTGACTACGAATCCATCGGCCCCACGATCGAGACCCGGTGAAGGCAGCCGGCGCGCAGCAAAACCCAGCTGTTCATCCTTCCACACAATAAAGAAAGTGGTTGGTAGGTAAATGGGTACCCTGGGTGGCCTTGTGGTTAAGACTGGAATGCTAGTGGGGCGTGGTTCGGATTCCACGTTAAACTGAAGGTATAAGGTGGAGTGAAAAGCTTGACCTTCGTCAGAATGAACAATTCGGGCGGAAGCGAACGAAAGGTGTAATATACTGTGTATATATATATATAAATATATAGTTAGTTAGTTAGTTAGTGTGAAGAATGAAGAATGAAATAATGGGGACACAAGAGTCAGGAAATGTCCCAACGGAAAACCGGGTGGATGAGAGAGAGGACGAAATAACGAATAACAGTATAATAACGAATAACAATATAAACAGTATAATACTTAATGAAGACATAGATGAAAGAAAAGAAATAAGTAAATGTTGCGAGGGAGTAAAACTGCCCAACGAGCGAAATGATAAAAAGATAATAACTAAAAACGTAGGAAATAATCAGCCAATGAAAAATAATAATACTTTGCAAAATTAAGAACTTTCAAAATAATAAGGAAACAAGAGGTAAAAGCGTAGAAAATACCGTATGTAAATACTACGCAAAAGGGAACTGCAGATATCGGGTTGGGCAATGCATCTATGCACATCCCACATTATGCAACACACAGCACACAAGTGGATATTGCAAATTTGATAAGAAGTGCAAGTTCCACCATCTTACGGTCTGCAACACCAATGCAAGATATGAAAGGTGCAAATACGGAACGCAACGGGTGAACAGGAAAAACGAACATCAAAGAAGGGTACCAATTTTTTAGACGTAGCCAACACAGTTCAGCTGCTAAATACTATCCAGTAAATACAAAGTCAGCTGACAAATATAGGAATCCGGGAGCGGACAGAAGGCATGCACAAGGACACTTCATGCGTTATCGGGACAACAGGTACTGACAAAGATTAAAAGAGGCAAGTTCTGGGAGGACCACAAGGCAACGAAACCGGCACCACCATTAGAAAACGAATCTGAACTACTTATATGCGTAAACGATAGAGAAAAAATAAAAATAATCCTAGCGAACATTCAAGGCCTTAAATCAAATCGTTCCCCGGACAAAGTTTTATACCTGAAAGGACTCATGCAAGAAGCCGGAGCAGACTTTGCATGCCTCACGGAAACTTATCTAAAGGACTGCCATGCGAACTGTGAAATACAAATTGACAACTATAACATCCTCCGAGCCGACAGAACAGTGAGACGTAAAGGAGGATGTGCTATTTACACACGCGAAAGACATATGGCAAAAATGACTATAAGTACCTCAAACAGCTACGTAGAATGTGTAGCAGCAAAAGTTGAAAAATTAAATATGGTACTATTTGTAATGTACAGACTCCCAAACACGCCAAAATCAAAATTTTCAGCTTCCATTACAGAAGTAATAAACTGAGTAAAAGATCTACACTCTCCAACCCCAAATATTTTTCTCTGTGGTGATTTTAATTTCCCATTCATGAAATATAAAAGGATAGGAAAAAATGTATGTATACACCAGGACAAGGTGGGTATATGGGAAGACCAGGAGCAGTAAAAATGCTACTAGCTCTAGCTGATGAATTTATGTTAACGCAAGAAATAACAGAAAACACAAGAAAAAACAACTGCCTACATTTAGTATTTACAAACAACAGCAACCTAATTGATTGTGTAGAAATATCCCCAACTATAATATCGGACCACAACATCATCGAAATAACCAATATAAAAGCAACAGGAAAGGAAAGAACACGAACAGAAAGAAGCAAATTCGAAATTTTTAATTTTCACTCCAAAGCTATAAACTGGGAAGATCTTGTATCCAGCATGGAAGTAATTGATTGAAAAACCATTTTCGAGGCCAAGACAACGGAAAAGATGCTAATGACTTTAGAGGAGAAGACGTTAGAAATTGTGGAAAGACATGTCCCAAAAATACAACATAAAGGAAAGAGAAGCAGGTTCGAGAGACAAAAGAGGTCATTGTTCCGAAAGAGAAAAAGAGTGACTGCAAAATTAAGTAACTGTAAAGATAACACCAAAAAAATATTAAATGATAAACTGCATGGTATCGATGACGTCATACAGGAACTAATTGAGAAGCATACAGAAAAAGGAGAAGACGAGGCTATAGAACCGATAAAGGTTAACTCAAAGTACCTCTATAATTTTGCAAAAAGAACGTCAAAAAACCATGCGACTATCGAACCTTTGAAAAATGAGAACAGTGCTTTATCTGAGGATCTAACAGAAATATCTGAAACATTAAGAGCTCAGTACGAATCATCTTTCAGTATCTCAAAAATTGACAAACTGGTATGCGATAGAAACGCGTTCTTTGAAGAAGAACAATAAGGGGAAAGTATAACGGACTTCGACTTTACGACGGATGATAATACACAAGCCATAGGGAAACTAAGCACACACTCAGTGGCAGGACCGGATAAATGGAATGCCACACTGATCAAAAACTGTACGAATGCAATCTCGAAGCCCCTATATTGGATATGGAGACGATCACTAGACACGGGAGAAATACCGGGCATCCTGAAGAGCGCGAACATAGTCCCAGTATATAAAGGAGGAGATCCATCCGAGGCCAAAAACTATAGGCCATTGTCGCTTACATCTCATCTCACTAAAATATTTGAAAGAATAGTTAGACAGAAAATCTATGACTTTTTGGAAACTCAGAAAAAATTCAATGATACCCAACATGGGTTTCGGTCAGGCAGATCAGGCCTATCACAACTAATGGAACACTACAACAACATTATTGATGCACATGAAAGTAATGAAAACTATGATGTAATATAAGGGGTTCCGAAAAACCTTAGCCCTCCCATTTGCAGCTTACATGTTTACTTATATCGAAATAGTTTTTAGTGATTATAAAAATATATAAAATTCTTTATTTATTGCAAGTATTAAAATTACTCTAGCTGATAAAGTGATAATATAATGGCCTCTCAATTAATTGGTGATTCGGAGAAGCAACGTGTGATAGATCGCATACGAGCAATAACATTTCGGGAAGCTCGTGATGCTGGAGCCACCTTTATAACACGTTCATGGGTTGCCAAAAAGTTGCGAAGATGTGAGGACTTCGTCAAAAGATATTGGAATAAAACTTTGGATGAATGTGAAATGGATACAACCAAATCTAGGCGCCCAAATTTGCCACTCTCTCAGGAAACAAAGGACATCATTGAAAGCGGTACGCGTAAGCGGAAAAACAGCTGTGCTAAACTTTCTAGAGAGATCGAAGTGTTGAGAGGAAAGATCGTTAGTGGTGAGATCATTCGACTGTACCGTCATAGGCAAGGCAAGGTTTAAAGCCTTGGCATGAACTTCCAAAGCCAAGAAAAACTCAACTTAACATCGATGACAGAATGTGGTTTGCCCATTATTTTGAAGATTGGGATGTGGATGATTTCATGCATTTAGCTGTCTCCGATGAATTTTTTGTTTACGTAAAACGTCGGCCTAACTACCAAAATGATCGAGTGTGGGCCACAACACCAGATGAAATCGATGACAATGAACATTATCGCGAATTATTAAAAAGTCCAGACTGTGTTGGTGTGTTTGTTTTGTTCACTGCAAAGAAGCTCATGTGGGTGCTGAAGCCAAATGGTCAGAGTTGGGATGGACAGTATTTTCGTGATATTATTCTATCCCAGCATGTCATTCCTTTTCTAAGAAACCCAAACAATGTTATGGATGTCGATCAGGTCACACTTCTGCACGATAAGGCCCCCCTGCTTTAAGGCATTAGCCACTCAACAGTTGTTGCGGAACCATGAGATCGATCTTTGGAAATGAAGAATAGCCAGGAAATTCTCCTGACCTGAACGTCTGTGAACACATTGGATCAGTTGTAAAGGACAAGGTTGAATGTCTCTTGTTTCAAGAACCTGCAGCAAATCGATTTTCGAAGGATACAATGACGCAACACATTGAAACTGTTTTAGCAAATTTGCGTAACGATCAAGATCTATTCACGTCACTTTTGGCAAGCTACTCAAAGCGAATTCAGACTGTCTTGGAAGCCAATGGCGGGAATACCAAGTTTTAATTGTTTCTCATTAATTAAATGCAGGATTAAATTCTTTTTTGTAAGGTATGTTTAGTTTTTCTGTACCTCTAATGGTTTAGGCCATGGGCGGGGGGGGGGGGATAAGGTTTATTGGAGCCCCGTACATAGATTTTGCCAAAGCGTTCAAAAAGTGTGACCATGGAATCATAATACATAAACTGAAGTATATGGGAATAAGAGGAAAAGTAAGGAAATGGATATATAATTTCCTCAGTGAGCGGCGGCAAGTCGTTACAGTACAAGGAGTATCTTCATCAGAATCAGAGGTCCTCAGCTCAGTACCACAAGGAACAGTATTAGCTCCACTACTCTTCATAATCATGCTAACTGACATAGATGAGGACGTTACCAGAGACAGCAGAGTAACATCCTTTGCTGATGACACAAAGATCAGTAGAAAAATAAAAAACCCACAAGATATAGGATCTCTACAAACCGACATGAACAGAATCTACAAGTGGACGGAAGTTTAACACTGAGAAATTTCAGCTATTACGTTACGGAAAAATAGAAGACCTAAAATCCATGGAATATTATACCCCAAATGGACAGGAAATTCAGAGAAATTCTAGAGCAAAAGATTTAGGGGTTGTAATGACTGATGACGCGAAATTTGAAACACAAAATAAGATGGCTGTAAACAGAACAAAGAGAATAACGGGGTAGATATTGAAAACTTTTAAACGAAGGGATAGGAATGTAATGATTCCTCTACTGAAAACACTGATCATACCCAAATTGGAATACTGCTCGGTCCTAACATGCCCATATAAAAATGAAGACATTAGACAGCTAGAAGGGATTCAGAGAAGCTTCAGAGCCAAGATCAATGGGTGCAAAGAACTAAATTACTGGGAAAGGTTACGCGACTAAACCTATATTCACTGGAAAGGAGAAGAGAGAGATACACCATTATCTACACTTGGAAAATAAAGGAGAAACTAGTCCCTAATCTTACTCTGAACCCGGTAACTCCCCAAACAATAGTGGAAAGTAGAAAAGAAAGACTGTGTCGTGTTCCCAAATTAAAGGCGAGACAGGGAACATCCTTAACCCTAAAAGAAAATAGTTTTGTTGTGAGAGAACCGAAACTGTTTAATCGGCTGCCCAAAGACCTAAGGAACACGAATGGTGTTGCACTGTTGCAGTAGATATCTTCAAAAGAAGATTAGACTCCTGGCTCAGAACAAAACAATCCCCGATGAGCCGGGCGTACCTGGCTATGTGAGGTGGGGAGTACAAGAAACCAACTCACTACTTCACCAGGCCAACTCGAGAGGAGGAGCGACAAGCTTGACCTTCGTGAAATGAGGAATCATCGAGCGGAACCTTTGAAAGGTTGAAAGGTTAATTAGTTAGTTTGTTTTGGGGCCACTAGAGTTTTGGTAGTCAAAAAAATTTAAATCCTACCCATTTCAGTGACGTTTCCCAATTCAAACCAAATACATTATACGTTTGTTATACAATATCCAAAGAGTAACTACTGGGTGCTACTGTAGTATGCGGTCTACCGTTAAGTTTCTACTGTAGTATGCGGTCTACCGTTAAGTTTCTACTGTAGTATGCGGTCTACCGTTAAATTTCTACTGTAGTATGCGGTCTACCGTTAAGTTTCTACTGTAGTATGCGGTCTACCGTTAAGTTTCTACTGTAGTATGCTGTCTACCGTTCAAAATATTTAAAATGAATTGAAAGGAATTATAATTTAATTTACACAATTAAGGAATTATTAAAGAAGTTAAACATTAAGGAATTATAAAACATTAACACATTAACACATTTAAAACATTAAATGACAAAATTACAAAAACGAAAAAAACAGTATTAGCATCTGTATACAGTTCGAACATTATTTAAAAAAGCAATAAACAAATCGTTATCTTTTCTAAGTACTTTCCAACAGTAATAGTCAAGGTGCGATTGTAATAATTGAGGCGGAACCCCTCTTTTTCTTTTCATAATATCTATTTTGACATCCAACCACGATCGCTCAATTTCGGCGGTCTACCTTTTAATTATAGCTTCTTATCTTATTATTATTTTATTATTAGGTTAATTGTACGCCCTTGATGATTGGTTAGGTTAAGTCGTGATATTTTCGTTAGTTTTAACGAAAATATCACGACTTAACCTAACCAATCGTCAAGGGCGTACAATTAACCTAATAATAAAATAATAAGAAGATAAGAAGCTATAATTAAAAGGTAGACCGCCGAATCGTAGGTAGACCGCATACTACAGTAGCACCAACTACTATTAAGTGTTTACAGAACAGCCGAGAAGGAAGGTTGTATTTGTGGACATAACTCCCTCAAAATGAAAGTGAAGGGTTACTGTTTCCTTACTTACAATTTAAAGGATTGGTAAGAGATACTGTAATTTGTACGAAATATAATGTCGAGTGTATTTTGTATATAAAGGGTGAGAAATTTATGTTTGCACGCCTCGCAAAAGGTGTACATTTAAATTATTCGTATCGACAAACACATCGTTCGATAAATCTCATTTAAATTATAATAAAGTTTTATTATTTACTGATGCTTAATTTGAGACGGCTGAAAATCGTACGGGTATTTACTGTAGGTAAGGAAGAGTTCAAACGTTTTACGGTAAACAGTTTTATTACCTTTAATGACCCTGAGACGGGCACTCGTACGAATACCATTGAGGGATGGTGCCAGCCACCTAACGAGATAAGTTACGTCAGTAAAGCAGGGTGAATTTTATGCCCGGTTATTCTTCGAACTACTGTACACTATTATAATATCTATTTTTAGCTTTGCTTAAACAATTTTCTAAAAATGGAACAGGATAACAAAGTTTAATGTCGATGTTCATAATATTGCATAACTAAGACTCTAAAATTTCAGCTCTAACACCTCTTAATGCTCTGGGAAACGGGAAAAATTTGAAGATTTTATCGAAAGGTGGAGGGTCAAAATAAAAGTGAACATATTAATTAGTATTAGTGGGCATAAGGAAAACCTAAAATTTTAACTGATTTTCATGTGTTTAATTGTGAAGTTCATCATATATATATATATATATATATACACCAGGTGATTACAAATGATCTTCCCGATTTTAAACATTTATTATGAAAAAATTAACAAAGCTATAGCGAAAAGCAAAATATACAAATAAAGAATATTTTAGGGAATTTTTATTTGTAATATTGAACACGTCAGAGATAGCCCTAAAGTTAACGTGTTTTGTCTCTTACCGCTGAGAAAGTGTACAGTCCATTCTTCTTTCCTGAACAAACAATTAACGGTATCATTTACCGCGATATGATACAGCTGTGGCTGATGCCGCAACTGCTGGGGACAAAGCTGATGTGTGGTTTCAGCAAGATGGTGCGCCACCCAATTTCCACAATAAGATTACAACATTCCTTAAGGAGCTCATATTGAACTTCTCAAGCTTGTATAAAACATTTTGAGTTCTTCTACACCTACAGTATATTTGTATATCTTGCTTTTCGCTCTAGCTTTGTTAGTTTTTTCATAATAAATGTTTAAAATCGGAAAGATCATACCACATAGTGAAATAACATAATGCTTAGTATTTGTAAATGAGAATAAAGAATAAAAGAAACAACACTAAAAGAGAAAACACAACTGAATACAGAACAACCAAAACTATTCGTCAGAGAAAACCTAAAAATGAAGAATTTTTTGGACTCCAAATCCGTCCTTTTCAATTCGTACAAACAAAATATTGAATCTACGAAGACAAATATACTGGTAGGTAAATCAAAAGTGTATACGAAGCTGATACCTATACCTATACACGAAGTGAAAACACTGATGTCGGGGATTCGACTCTCGATGGTGGTGACTAATAATAATCCAGGTGTTAGCGTAAATGGTCGCATTCGTCTGGCCTGAGCGCTTTGCCAGTTTCTGCTCCTCCTTACTCATTATTAATTTTAGATGTGCAATAAAGTCATGATGATTGAGAAGGGCTAGAAACTGACACAACTTTAAGGCCAACTAATGCGGACCATGGCTTTAACTCCTGTATTATTATTATTATTATTATTATTATTATTATTATTATTATTATCAGCATCATCGGCATTCGAACCCTCCACTCCACTGTGTTCACTTACAGGGAAACGGTGTTACCCACTGAACTATGTACGCTTGTTCGTTAGTCTTGCAGGTATTCAACAAACACATCTTCCCAATGTTTACCATTCGTATTTCACGTTTCGTTTAAGAATGCGGAACCCGATCGGCAAAATCTTAAAGAGGGTTTTACTCCCATTATTTGCATGTTTCTTCAGACCATTCCCTTTTCTCATCCACCGTCGCTTTTCCACCTTGGTTCTGGTTAGGTTACGTTCTATGTCAAGTTAGGTTATTTATGTGAAGAAGATAGGCTAGGCTAACGGCATATAGGTTAGGTCAGGTCAGGTATGTTCTTTTTTTTTACTTTAAGTCATTCCCAAATCAGAGAAAAGTTTACCCTAATCTGAAAATGTGACCTCGATCATTCTCATTTTCTCACTTGACTGAGAATGGCGTAAAACAGAAGTACTTCTGAACAAACTTATTCTACACTATATGCATATAAACACTACTTGCGAGTTAATATGGGTTTAAACAGTATATTATTGTTTAACTAGCAGAGGCCCACAAAACATTTGCGGTCAAATTAGTATCTTTATTGCAACATTACTTTTTTAAATACAGGATTTCTAGTTATTCTTTTACCAAACACTTTAACAAGATCAAAATTCCCAAAATTCCCACTCTAGAACAAAATCTACATAAGCCGTCCATGTGTAAAAACAGGCTATGGAATATAAATACAAAACATCTGGGGTCAAATTAGTATCTTATCAAGGCAGCCCGAGAGCAATGCAGCAGAATTATCAAGACGCTATGGCAGTTGTAAGAAAATTTGGGAAGTCGGATCTGCTTATTACGTTTACTTGCAATTCAAGATGGATTGAAATCATTGAAAGTACTGAAGCTTATCAAAGACCAGAACATAAGCCAGATATTGTTTCAAGAGTTTTTCACATGAAACTAAAAGAGCTGATTTATGATTAAACAATAAACATATGCTTCATAAACCAAGTACATTTTTGTATATACAGTAGTTCATGCACCTTCATAAGTTATTTCAGCTAGCGGGACCCGCCAAAATATGACGGGTTAAAGTTTTATACATGCCCCACACCACTCCCACTAAACAGACCAAAAGGAACATTTCTTTCTTCTATGAACTTTTTCTCTATCTGGCTTCGTTAAAAACTGCGCATGTGCGCACGCTTATGAGAACGAAAAAGTAAATATCCTTAGGATACTCCCAGAACAAGGACTTTTCCAATGGTTAAAGGCCACCGCACACCGAAAGCCACACTAGTCACGCCACGCACGCCACGCACGAGAGCCACGCTACGCGGTCCTCACACCAAAAAACACGTGGCCGGGCAACGCCGCCAGTATCCATCCGACCTAATTTGATAGTAATTTCCCTCCAACAATTATCTTTTCTGTATATATCCCTGTACTCTCCTTTCCTCATGTCATAAAAGCATGGGTACAGTCTGACTTCTTTAATCAACTCTTCCATTGCAAAATCGGCGCGAAACGGGACGGATGGGAAATGAATGAATGAGTGCGATTGATTGAACCACTTCCGCCAATGGGGATGGGCTAAGCTCCACCTACTACCAAGACGAACTGAGCATGCGCAGCCAAAGACACATCTTGGAATATCGCTCAGGGAGCGAACGTGAGCCACGTGGCGCGGCTGGCTGACGCATGGTGTGCGTTGCTTCGTTGAAAATCATTAGAACAGTGCTCATCAACCTTTTTATGCTTACCGCCCACTTTTGTAACTTTTGAATCTCCGTATCGCCCACCAAAATTAAAAATGCAAAAATTCAAATTAAAAGTTATATACCCTGCATAAAACAATAAAATTAATTGCAATTACCTTTAGATTAATGAGATCCTTGAGCCACTAGTGGGCGGTACCGCCCAGGTTGAAGAGCACTGCATTAGAACGATGCTGAGCCACGTGGCTGGTGTGCGTAGCATGGCTAGCGTGGCTTTCGGTGTGCGGCGGCCTTTAAGGATGAGTACCCTACGCAAGGGCGGATCTAGGCATTTCAGTAAGGGTGGGTTGAAAGAAAAAAGGACACAGTACTAAAAATTTTTTCTTCAAACAGACAACCAATGAGCGAGTGTAAAATCAATTGTATTGTTTTATTAGATCAGTCTCATTCAAATATGATACAAAATAAAAATCTAATTTGGGTACAACAGTTACCACAGAAAATTTTTCAAACAATTACAAATGTCTTGCCAATTAAAAGAACTATCAGAATAAGATGAAGATAAAAATAGTGATATGGCTGCACCAGTAAAAAGGGTACATATAAAAACCATTACAATTACAAATTTGGAAGTACAATGTAAAAATAAAATAACCATGATCTATTTACAAAAACAAAATTTGTTTTCAGAGGCATACACATCATTCAAATAGGGCACTTGCAAGAAATTGAAGAGGGGTGTCCAGACATAAATTAAGTCGTTTATTCACTCTACCCTACTGGACTCAATAGCTACTGTCTATGTTTAATAATAATAATAACAAGAATTTAGCAACGCCGTGTGGAATTGTGATGCAAAAATCTCGCTGCTAATTTATTCGATGCCCTCCAGACGATACCTTATAGCTAGTAAACTGGATTATTTCCCGGTTTCTATATACCTCAGTCACTTGTCTTAATAAGACAAGTACTAGAAACTGCGCTTCATCTTCCTTCCTATAAAATGAGTTACTCGAAGTTAATACCTAGTTGCGTTAGCGTCAGAATCCAAAAATCGGGAAGACAGTGACAGGTATTTAAATGCTTTTCTTTTTCAATAACGATGTTTTAATAACCCATCAACTCGTATACATCAAAGAGCAAAAAAGTTGAAAGGAATTCTTATTCAATTTAAATATCTGAGATAGATCAGATATATTTTCCATCCATTAATTACATCATATTTTATACATTACATAGCAAGGGTTCCCAACCTTTTCAGGACAACCTATAACTTTTTGCCACTATGCCATCATTAAAGAAAGAAGGTGGTACCACCTAACCGAACGTGTGGTGTTTAGTCTTGAATTTTCAGCCTTATCTAAAAAATTACACTTATTCTAATGACATTCATCGCCATTTATACTAAGTCAAAATCTTGATTTTGGCCTTGCACATTATCGCTAAATAAGTTGGGCAGAAAACTGGCTTGAATGCAAACTTGCAGTCGTAATGATTACGGGTTATTCGTCTGAAACGAAATTACTTTTCAACGCATTATCAATTAGCAATCTATGTATTTATAACCCTCTTGAGTACCATCTAAAACAGTTCCGCGTACCATCGGCAGTACACATACAACGAGTTGGGAATCGCTGGTATAGAGAATATATTTTATATCTTTAAAAAAATTAGGAGCGAAATGATCCTAAATATATAAGATCTTTCGTATGAAGGTTTGTGAAAAAAATACCATGTCTTTCGAATCCTCATCAGGTTGAAAACTGATAAAGTACGCTCTTATACAGTAATTAAAGGTTTTTGTAAAAATACAGATCTACTGTAGTTCTAACAAGTAGTAGTCTGTGGTACTTTCGCTACTTATAAACAACGGTTATTTGCTGTTATTTTCAGTGTTAGAAAAAATATAGCTGAAAGTCATCATAATTTAACACTTAAATCGGCTTTATCAGGCTTGTATAATATAATCCTATAATCTTTGTTAAAATTCTAAGCACAGCTCCTCTTGTGTGCTCCAATGCTCCTATTTTATTGAATACAAGTAGTGAAAAATAATTAAGTACAAGGCCCCAGTGAAAGGACTCTCTAAGTACAGTCTTGAATATCAGACTCATGCAAGGAGTGAGGGAGAGAAATACAGTACTCACTCAGTTGTCCGTGATTGAGGGGCAGTCCATAATCACGAATAACCTGATTTCGCGGTTAACTTAATATACCCCGCCGGTAGGTGGGTTGTGCTATCGCCGCTGCCATCCACCACACACAGCATTATTCTGTTCCAGTATAATATATAAAGTAGTAGTCTGTACTCAACACATACTGTATATACTCTATGTAACGCGGAGAGACGCTGAGGCGCATTGTAGTGGACTGGCAGAAGGCGAGCTACGAGTTTAAACACCACCCCAAAGTCACGGTTAATTGTGTCATGATCACGGATAAGTGCACAATTGCCACAGTTAGTAAATCACTGTTAACTCGATTCATGGTTGAGTGAATCACGAATAACTGCGTGATAACTATACTAGTGATGTACCGATGTATCGTTAGCGGTATCGGCCGTATCGGGTATTGGTGAAATTGTGGCCGATACTACCGATACTGCCGATAATTACAAAAATATTTAATTTATAAAAATATTAACTTTTGATCCTTTAGATTCTCTAAACTCTGGCATTCTTGATAAGATTCAAATAAAGAAGGGTGATTAGTAATTAACACATTGAAACCAAATAAAGCTGCTGTTCCCATTAATAGTTATGTTAGGATTTTCAAAGAAGGGAAGGATAGCTAAGCTGAGGCACTATTTTGTTTGTTACTGGTACATCTATCAATTATGCAGAAATATCTGAAGATTGAAAAAAGCAGATGTACCTATTTACAAAAAAGGGTAGTAAAGAGGCGATAGGAAGTTAGTTTAACATCATTATTAGTTTAACATCATTGGTAGGAAAGATACTAGAATTATAAAGAATAGTATTAAAGAACATTTGGAAAGTTTTAAATCTTATTTCAAGTTCTCAACATGGATTTAGATCAGGAAGGTCTTGTTTGTCTAATCTCTTAGACTTTCTAGAGTTTGTAACTGAACAGGTAGATAATGGAAATTATGTAGATTAGTGATGTACCGATGTATGTGTATCGGCGGTATCGGCCAAAGTTTCGGCAAAATTGAAGCATCGGAATTGGTATCGGTATCGGCCAAAATTTTGATAGCGGTACATCACTAGACTATACTGTAGATTAAGAGGGAAGAATGAATTATATCAACAGATATTATAAACCAAGCCATATATAGAGTTCGGCCATCATATCACTTTAGTTGGTAGTTTTCAACTTTTTATCATCGAATGGTATTTTTTGTTTAGTATGAATAATATCATAAAAGTTATGTTGCATTTGCATTCCCTGATTATTTGATATGGAAAATGCGTGATACATACGACTACAATTGAATATGAATTAATGTAGTTACATTATAGAGTAGATCTACTACTAAATGTGATAATTCTCGTCTTACGTCTCCTTTGCAATAGATTTATTTGTACTGGTTAATACTGTTCTAGGTGTTTCCAAATAGAACATTATCATCGAGTCTCCTCTAAAGGGGTTCCTGTAAGTAAATTATAAAAATAACTAAAAAAAATACAGTTTAAAGTTTTAAATTTTTGTAAAAAATAAAACTTGAATTACGATGTTCTCATTTGGTGAACTTCTCACTGAGCGGATTTATGTTGAGTTCTTAATTTTTTTAAATTGCCAGTGCCGATAGGTCAGTGGGTAACAATACCCTTTCCCAATAAGTAAAATAAAGTCACTGAGGTCGGGGGATCAATTCCCGATGGTAGTACTAATAATAATAATCCAGGAGTTAGCACAATTAGTCTAGCCTGAGCGCTTTGCCAGTTTCTGGACCTCCTCACTGATTTGTTTCTAATCGGACTCGAATGAGTTGTTTAAAAACTGCATATTATTGGTTTCAGAATAAAAGAAGAAAACAATATTTTAATCAAATCTACCGAAATCAAATCTGCTTCCAAACTCTGCTCCATCCCTAAAAATAAAAGTCCATCAACAAATCTACTGAATAAACCTGATCTTTATTCACTACTTTTACATAAAGTATGAGTCGGTCAGTTCGCTGACATCATTCATGAGAATCTGAAATTCCTTAAAATTTGTTTTTCGCATAATATTGTCGCGAAGGACCAGTTTCGTATAATCATAGTGACGTTCCATAAGAAAGAACGATGATATTAATTTACGAAATAGGTGAGTACAGCCGAACTCTGAAAGCAGAGTTCAGTTTTTGCATTTATATTCTCGCTTTTTCAAATTTTAGGATGAGTGGAGCGCTTCAAAAATGTGCATTTAAATAGATTCATTTTGCTTGAACAAATTTTATCTTCAGACCTGAATTTTTAACCGATCCGCGCAAAATCCCGCGAAGGAATACATTAAATACGCAAAGTTACCAATCATTTATTACGTTTCTTTATCAAAATTGGAAAATTTTGCGTAAAAACTACTTCCCGTTGATAAAGAAATAAATTGCCAGATCTTAAATTTTACAATTTCCTACATTGCAATAACATTGAATAGAAAGTTTATTTGTATTTAAATTTTCTATTCTTCACTTCCTTTATAATCACATTTTTAATATTGAGTAGTAAATTTTATATATGTGGGTATCATTCCATTCTATAGCATTCCCATTTCATTCCGCGACCAACATTGAGAAATCGCGAGTGAGAATCTCGAAGGAGGCAATTCTCAAATCGATTTAATCCCTTATACGTCACTCTCATTTTCATCCGCAGCTTTCCCGCTTTAGTCCAGATTATGTTACGTTATATTACGTTATGTTACGTTAGGTTAGGGAATTAGTCATTCTCATTTGTCTCATGGGAGTGACATTGTTTCCGAAATCAAGAAGTTCCGTTCTCAAATCTGGATTTCTCACTTTGCGTATTCTCAATTGGGGACTGGGAATGAGAATGGGAATAACATTGAGAGAAAAGTATTTATACGTGCGCATATGCAAATATTGCGTAACCCGCGTTGGTTTATTTGGGTTGGCTGATAAACGTATTCAAGTTTTAAAGATAAATTAAGATATTTCCATGCGAAATATTCTTTCAATGAACTTGATTAAAAAAGCATACGAGCGTTAGTACTTTAAATCACTTATATTAGCAAATATTCCTCTAAAGTCTAAGTACTTCTGTCTATACTTTCAAATAAAATTTTTAATAGAAAATTATAAAGGGAATAAATGGATTTCTTCGGATATAAATCGATTTCTTAGGAGAGGTCTTCACTCTCACCTGATGAAGGTCTTATAAGAATAGGTCAAAAACTTATGTTCCTAATAAATTAATTGGATCACCCGAAGATCAGGGCCTCCAGCCTTCTTTAGTTAGCCTTATAAGGCTAATTTACGAAAATATCACGACCAAACCTAACCAATCGTTAGGTTAACTGTACACCCTTGACGATTGGTTAAGTTAGGTCGTGACATTTTCGTTAGTTAGCTTTATAAAGCTAACTAAAGAAGGCTGGGGGCCGTAATCTTCAGGTGATCCAGTTAATTTCTTATTGTGGCTTTATTTCCTTAATAATAATTCAACTTCTCGTAATTGAAAATATACATAATTTACGTAATTTACGTAACAAACCTTCATATAATTATTATCCATGTGAATTTACCTGTCAAAAGTCATTTCAAAGATATGTAAACATTCTTGAACCCTTAATTCAAGTGTTTTACTATTGAAAAAATTATTAAATATTTGGGTACATGCATGAAATTTAATAAAGGGTTTTTCTGATATACTTCTTCCATTTAACATGCTAATCATACTTATTCAGTGCTTTGTAAATCTACATCATTTAATCAGTAAATTCTTTTATATAAATTTATGGTAGAGCGATCCATCATTTTTCAAAAGCGAGAGTTTAGAATTTTTCTTTGTGTAATGCATCGAATTTGAAATTGAGATCATGATTATAAATTTATAATTCATATTTCATTTCAAGTCATGTTTATATAATATGCGAACTATATTTATGCATGAAATAGAATTATTTATTATTTATTATATATGTATTTCTGTCCTACTTACATATAGTTTGCATACATGCTTCAAACGTGTATGCAGCTGTAAATTATCTTGTGTGCACGCATGTACATTTTCGTCTCAAACATGATTTTTTTCACTTCTCGGATTTTCAGTTGTTCCCAAATATCATAAAATTATTTCCATTAGAACAAAGAAGACAAAAAAACAAAACAAAACTTTTATTCAAAAAAGAATACAACTTACATTGAGTTTTTCAATATTTTTCAATATTTTTCTGCACAATTTAAATATTCACTAATCTGAATATATATGGAAGCATAGAAGCCTTTTAGGCAAAATTAATGGATTTAACTTATTTATTGTACAGGGCCATTCAAAAAAGACGCAACAGTTTAAATTGCTTATATTTCGTAATATTGTTAACGTACAGGAATGATTTTTGTATTAGTTTACAGCGTACACCTGGGAGTTTTGTTACTGTTAGGCCTAGTAGCCTAAGGCGCTAGGCGAACGACTCTTGTAGCCTTAAATGAATATTTTGACGATCGCGTCATCTCGAATCACTCCCCTGAACGTTTTGGCTGTGGATGATCTTGGCCACCATATTCTCGGGATCTCAACCCATGTGATTATTTTTTATGGGGATATCTGAAAGATAATGTTTACAGAAACAATCCTCTCACAATTAGTGAGCTGCAAGAGGAAATTTCATCTGTTGTCAGCACAATCACTCAAGACGTTCCACGCACAGTACTTGCCAACTTTCAACGTTGACTGCATATGGTTTTGGATGCCGGTGGTTCACACATTGAACATGTTTTTCATTAAATAAAAACTCCCAATTGTACTCTGTAAACTAATACAAAAATCACTCCTGTATGTTAACAATATTACGAAATATAAGCAATTTAAACTGTTGCGTCTTTTTTGAATGGCCCTGTATAAGGGAAGTGAAAATGGCAAATAATAATAATAATAATAATAATAATAATAATAATAATAATAATAAATAATAATAATAATAATAATAAAATAATAAAAATAATAATAATAATAATAATAAAAATAATAAAAATAATAATAATAATAATAATAATAATAATAATAATAATAAAAATAATAATAAAAATAATAATAATAATAATAATAATAAACAAAGTAAAATATTTAAAGAAGTGTTTGATTACACCAGTACACATTTGAAAACTTGTCGATCGATTTTTACAAACTAGTTGGTGATTCTATATAATTTGAGTGCGCTGATCTAAAAAATATCGTTAGTTTTTCCCTATCACGTATGGTTTTCTTACTACAGGGTGTGTCATAAATCCCCCATTTATCCCCAAATGTGAACCATCTTATCGAGACCAACATTGGATTGCACATGCTAAACCATAAATTTTGTTGTTATAGACTACAGTAACGCTTACATAATAATGTAGGGTAAATATATATAACAACCAGTCCCGTTCCCAGTGTAGTAATGCCTAGTTAAGAATATTAATTTTTGTTTAATTATTATAATGTTTAATATAAATCATTTACTAATAATTGTGAAATTGTTTGAAATTGTTTAAAATGGGTAGAGTTGGCAGTCCTGAACAGAGGCCGAGAGAGCAGACTACCCCCACAAGGGAGTCAGTCTTCTGGCGGCGCGTTAAGCGTGAGGTTAACGTCATGTAACGTAAAATTTAATTAATTGTTTGTGTTCCTCTCCGACGTAAATTATTATAATAGAAATTTTGTACTCGCATCCCCCTAAATTACTTAAACCATTTTCGGAGTTAAATAAATAATAAAAAGTGTTAAAAGAGTGTTAATAAACCCCCCCTTTGTTTTGTAACGGACTTTCATAGTCTTGGCTCGGCGTTGCTACCATGAACATAATTGTAAAGTAGTGTTGAAATGAGTAAAGAGAGTGTAAAGATAAATGAAATAGCGAGTAGAAAGAAGCGTAAATAAAAGAAGAAAGTAATTAAATAAAGGCGTTCACTACACCAGCAAAATACTCTCTCCCCTCCCATCAATGGGTAGTTAACATTTGGGGACAGATGAGGTATTACAACACCCCTTGTAGCACGAAATCTTTAGGTGATAGAGTAAAACCTAATTAAAGCAGAATTAAATAGCTCCTAGCTCTTGGACAAGCATATTGCTTGTTTATGAAAGAATAAAAAAATAACTGAAAGAAACAAAATATATTTACCTTCTTTACTTGCAAACATTTCAGGACTTATTCCAAAGACTTAAGACTACGAAGGTAGATTTGACTAATGACGACTAAACCGGTGCTTCTTTGATGTTTTCTTATGCTGTGCGTTAGGCTGATCTCGTTGCAGACACCAGCAGTAATCCGCCATCATATTTGTATGCCATCTTCCTTGATATCTTCTTTCCATGGTTTTGATGTCCTGGTGAAATCGTTCCCCTTGCTCCTCACTGACATCTCCGAGATTTTCGGGAAAACGGTCAAGATGCGAAAATAAGAAGTGAACTTTCAGGCTCATGTTGCAGCCTAAGGCGCAAAACTTTTTAAGCATATTTTCCACCAGTCTTTCATAATTTTGGCTTTTGTAGTTTCCCAAGAAGTTTTCAACAACATCTTTGAAACCAAGCCATGCTTCTTTTTCTTTATTGGTCATTGTGTTCAAGAAATGATCGTCTGTCAATAACTTTCTAATCTGAGGACCTATAAAAACACCTTCCTTTATTTTCTCGTAGCTAATCTTTGGATATTTTGAACAAATGTACTTGAAACACTCACCTTCTCTATTCAATGCTTTGACATACTGCTTCATCAAGCCTAACTTAATGTGCAAGGGTGGTAGGAGGATTTTATTTGGTTCAACTAGATGTTCATGTAAAATGTTCTTTGATCCTGGGGTAAGATTCTCTCTAGGAGGCCAAGTTTTCCTCTTCCAGTGCTGGTCACGTGCTCGACTATCCCATTCGCAGATGAAACATAGCATCTTAGTGTATCCTGATTGCTGCCCAAGTAACATGCAAAGGACTTTGAGATCCCCACACAATATACATCTGTGATTTTGATACTGAATTTTTTCCAGAAGCAGTTTCATGTTATCATAGGTCTCTTTTAAATGAGTTAGAATGGGCCACTGGGATTGATGCATATTTGTTACCGTTGTGCAGTAACACTCCTTTTAGACTGGTTTTAGAGGAATCTATAAACAACCTCCAGTCACTGGTTTGGTATTCGATGCCTAGCTTGCACACTAATCCTGTGATGTCCTTGCAAAATCCAAGGGACCACCTTCTTCGAAAAAAGGCACGAAATCTTTCTCACGATTTCTGTACCAAGCGAAGTATGTGTCGGATGCCAATAAATTGTTCTCCTGCAATCTAGACCCCAAAAGTTCTGCAGAGTCCTTAGGCAGATTCAAATCCCTGACTAAGTCATTTAGTTCGGCTTGGGTTAATGGTTTAGGATCTCGGTCAGCTGTTGGCTGTTTATAAACATCATCATTGTCTGGATTTGGAGCTGAATCAGAATCTGAATTGTATTGATCCAGACTCTCGGGTGGGCGGGGAATAGGAACTTCTGGACCGTGGGGTACCGGCCTTATTACAGATGGAAGACTTGGGTATTGAAGGCTCTCTTTATTCTTTGCGTTGTAACCTTTAACATTGCAAGAACAGAAGCAGCAGTCGTCGGTATGGTTTCTAGGCTCGCGCCATACCATAGGGATCCCAAATGGCAAACTTTTCTTTTTCCTTTGCTCCAATTCCTTAGTGCCGCAACACACGTAAGACAAACCTTGTGTGGAGCCCAACTTTTGTCTTGATCTCCTAATTTAATTCCAAAATAAGCATGATAAGCTCTCTTAATGAAGGTCGTTACATTTGTCCTTTGTTTTACAACATACCGACCACAAATATAACAAAATATGTCTGGACTATGGGTACATCCTCTAGAAGACATTATTAAAATTTTAAAGACGTAATGTTAGAATTATCTATCTGAAAAATATGAAAAAACGAAATTAATTAAAGATTAAAAAGGTAAAAAATTACAAAACGCCCCAAAATTGTTTTGCTAATAGCTTTAAAACTGTGGGTGATAGAAAAAAACTGGTAGCATTTTTGAATTCAGCGCAGCGAACTGCTTCAGAATCACAACTCAAAATAAAGAAATCGATATTCATGCAGACCGGTGTTATTTTACACAATTTTAAATAAAATGATCAATTGTATATTTTGAGTAGAAAATAAATGATGCTTAATAAAAAATAAATAATTTAGGATGAATTATGAAATTAAACGTACTTAATGAAATTAGCATATTTTAGAAAGTTAATTATAAAATGGCAATTTAATTACGATGGTAATAAAGGCAGTATTGAATTTATACATCAGTAGGAGTTAATAAAGTACTTCTTTAGTGATTTCCGAATTACGTTTATATGTTGAAGCTGTCTGATATTTATGGGAAGTGCATTTCATACATCTGCTCCTTTGAAAGAGAGTGCATTTCCCGCAGTTTCAATTATATAATTTCAAAATTTGCGGATAATATCAAACCAGGGGGACAAACAAAATCAGCGGCAGAACGTTTGCAGATTCAAGAGGATATTAATAAATTACTCGAGTGGGCAGAAATTTGGTAAATGAACTTTAATATAGATAGATGTAAAACGTTGCATATCGGTAGAAACAATGTTTAAGAAAAATACTTTACGTGCGATAAAACACTAACAAGTGTTACGGAAGAGAAAAATTTAGGTATTATTGTTGCCGACACTCTTAAACCGAGTAAGCAGTGTATCGAAGCGGTCAGAAAAGCAAATAGAATCTTAGCATTTATTGGTAACGCACTTGAATTTAAGTCCGCGAAAACAATGCTAACATTATATATTTCCTTAGTATGCCCCCACCTGGAATACTGTGTTCAATTCTATCTTAGTCATTCTATTACCAAACCCACTCGAGTCTGCAGCTATGGCAATCGAATAACAGAATCTACGATTGATAATATATTTGTAAATAGCAATGCCCTCGTAAATTCTGGAATTATAACCACTAACATCAGTGATCATTTTCCTACTTACGCTATATTCAATAACAATGTTCAGGTTGCGGACAAAACAACTATTGATTACAGAATATTCTCAGAGGTTAACAAAAGAAAATTTATTGGGGCTGTAGGAAATACTCGACTTGACTGTGACGAACCTTTAAATGACCCAGATCATATGTTTCAGTTCTTCTATGACACCTTATTCCTTATTTTTAAGATTTGCTTTCCTCTAAGGAGAAAAACAGTTTCGCCCAAAAGTGTCGCAAATTCTTGGATCACTCCGGGAATTATCACTTCATTAAAGAACAGAGATAAATTATTCAAATTGCAATTGCAGAGCAAAATTCCTAAAATACAATACATATACTCAATTCAGAAACAAATTAACTAAAATAATCAAAATTGCAAAATATAACTATTATAACAATCAATTTTCCAAACATAAAGGAGACATGAAAAACACTTGGACAACCATAAACAATCTTCTCGGAAAACAAATTAAGAAAAATTCAATAGAGAAATTAAATGTTGATAATAAAGAAATTACTGATGATACTGCTATTGCAGACTCTTTAAATGCACATTTTACTTCAATAGCGGATAAGCTTCGCTCACAATTAATAAATAATGATCACTCACCTCTAGAATATATGCCACCCAGCCCACTAAATTCATTTTCTTTTGTTCCTGCTACCTCTACTGAGGTCCAGAATATTATTGGTAAATTAAAAAATACAAAAAATAACGTTCATAACATTCCTGTACCTATATTGAAACTTGTTAAAGATAAGATATCTGTAACTTTGGCTAAAATTATCAATCAAAGCATTTCCAAAGGAATATTCCATCAATGCTAAAAACTGGTTGTATAACACCCCTTTTTAAAGGGGGTGATCCTACACTAGCAACAAATTACATGCCGGTGTGTTTATTATCTGTGTTCAGCAAAGTTTTTTAAAAAATTGTAAAAAGTAGAATGCAGCGATATTTAGAATTCTACAATTTATTATCCAAATCAATATGGCTTCCGCAATAATAATGGAAAATGTAAATATAGCTAAGGAGAACAAAGAAATAATGATATCAATATTTATAGATTTGAGTAAGGCGTTTGATGCAATAGACCATAATATTCTACTTAATAAATTATATTGTTATGGCTTTACTGTAGAGGAGCAATCAGTGATTGGTTTAAAAGTTATATGTCCAGTAGATATCATTTTGTATCAGTAAATAAGGTTTGCTCAACTAAAGCGCTTGTCAAACATGGTACACAGGAGTGTACTGTAACAAAATTTCTTGGTGTACTGCTAGATAAGAATTTGGCGGTGCTCTTCCAATATGTGCTCTACCGCGAAACTGTGATCTACCATATTCCAATACGTGCTCTACCGTGAAACTAGCCTTATAAGGCTAACTAACGAAAATATCATGACTTAACCTAACCAATCGTTAGGTCAACTATACGCCCTTGACGATTGGTTAGGTTAAGTCGTGATATTTTCGTTAGTTAGCCTGGAATATGGAATATTAGTTGGAATATGGTAGATCACAGTTTCGCGGTAGAGCTATAATGTTTAAACTTAGAAATGTAGTCCCTAAACAAGTTTTATTGACTCTTTTTCATACTCTTGTTCTTCCTTATATAACATACTGCACCCTTGTTTGGGGAAACTCCACTAACAACGCATTAAATGGTAGCTTCGTCATCCAAAAACGAGCAATAAGGTTATTATCTGATGCTGATTTCCTTGATCACTCTAGTGCATTACTTAAAGAGCCAAACCTACTAAAGCTCAACGATATAACCAAACTGGCACATTTTATTTTTATTTACAAGTGTAAGAACAAAATCATTAATTTGCAATGGGTAAATAGATATTTTGTAACTCATCAAGAAATCCACTCGTATTAGACCAGAAATAGATCAAAGCTTGTATATCTCAATTTAGATTGTCTTCATCTCAAAAACTACCCATTTCCATTGGATTGAAACTATGGAATGACTTGCATGCCGATATAAAAATATTGTGAATGTAAATTTGTTTAAAAACCAAGCTGAAATCTCAATTAATAATGGCATATTAACAAAAATCTAGGATTAATGTCCACTAATATTGTTTAATATTGTAATACATGTTTTAACTATTAATAATACTTATTTACTTATTTATTTATTTATTAGTATTAATTTATAACAACTAGCTGCTTATTTTTAATAAGAGCCCAGTGAAGCCTAAAGCTTAAGGGCCAAATAAAAAAATAAATAGTCGAGCTTCACAATTATTCATGTCAGTGTAAATTGAAAAAAATTATTTATTTTATTATTATTAATAAAGGTTATTCTATTCTATTCTATTCTATTCTGGTCCCCATATTTACGACAGGACATAGACAGAATGGAGAGAGTGCAGCGACGGGCTAAGATGACTCCTAGACTAAGAAACAAATCATACGCTGTCCGTTTAGAAACGTTAATTATAGTTTCACTTGTAAAAAGACGAATTCGGGGAGATTTAATCCAGGTTTTTAAAATGAATAAAGGTGTTAATAATATCGACGCGAAAAAATATTTCGGCTTCAGAAATGCAGATAGAACTCGTGGTAGTGGGTAAACATTTTAATTCTAATGAAACTAAACATTTTTTCTTCAATCGTATAGTTAATTTGTGAAATGGATTGCCAGCCAGCGTAGTTCAAAATAATTTGATCGAATCCTTTAAAAAGAAACTAGATGTTTATCTTGCCTTAAACCCCCAGATGGAAGCATTTGTTAGCGCGTAGAAATATTGTAAAATTTTCACTTGAATTCTTTCCTCTGTATTTTAAAATTTTCACTTTAGCTTTAAATTTCTTTCCTACCTCAACCTCTTTTCTCTTCTTTGCTTTAAAACCTTCACGTGTCTTTAAATTTTCTTACTTCTTTCAACGTTCCTTCTTAAACAGACAGCCTCGTAGGGACCAGCTGGTATGTTGTTGTTTGGTGTCCTTTGTATTCCTTTGTATATATAGTGTGTATAAAATGTTTGGGGAATCTGTGGTTATAATGATGATGATGAATTTGATGAGGGTAGGGTGATTGTTCTTTGAAATGGTTTCTTATGTTGATTTTTATTGATGACTTTCAACATATTGACAGCAACAGTAAATCTGTATAAATCATTTAGTTTTAAAACATTTACCTTTTTAAACACTTGGAAGGTGTGACTGTCTGTTATCATATTTCAGAGAGTTCGTAGACATTTTTTATGAATGACTTCCAAAGGGTGTTTTATATATTTCTTTGAGCTACCCCATGTTTTAATGTGTTATTTTCCCCTCCCCTCTCTCTCTCTCTCTCTCTCTCTCTCTCTCTCTCTCTCTCTCTCTCTCTCTCTCTCTCTCTCTCTCTATATATATATATATATATATATATATATATGCCTGTTCCCGTCTTTTAAGGAATGAAAACCACAACGTTTATCAGATTTCTCTGTAATATCGCTACTGGAGGTGAAAAAGAGACTTATTACAAAAATAGTCTCTTACTTCAATAATTTTAATCCTAATAAGAGTAAATCGAAATAAAATGAAAAATTGGAAATGGAACTTCAATGGAATTTTTGAAAGATGACAATAGTTATTTGAGACATTCATATTTAACTTTATCAAATGGTAAATTTCAGAATTAACATAATCAATTAACACTCTGGACTACTTCTTACGCGTTTCGCGTCAAAACTCTATCCTACCCTTGGGTCACTTTTCACGCGAAACGCGTCAAGTTGATCTGGACAAGAGTAAATGCAAAAATTTTGTGAGTATTGTCGTCATGACGCATGTAGTGTGTCAGCTGTGACGAGGCACAGATCAACTTGACACGTTTCGCGTAAGTGACCCAAGAGTAGGATAGAGTTTTGACGCGAAACGCGTAAGAAGTAGTCCAGAGTGTTAATACAGAATTATTAGAATATTCCTAGTTATAATTTTGGTTACTTATCTTATTGAGACTTGGTACTTAATTGGTACCTTTCTTTTCAAGAATGAATCCTTTTTAATTTATATATATAATATATATATATGTCACTTTTCTGTGCTGGGAATGAGTTGTAAGAGCGCGTTACGTTTTCTGACGTTTAGGGGAGCCTGAGTCTATTTCACTTGTATTTTTATATGAGCCACACACTACGAATTTCTTTCGGAATTTTCTTTGTATCTCGGAATATCGAAATACACTAACCGTTTCCCTCTTTTCCTGTTATTCTCAAAAGTAGTCTTACATTTCTAATAAATACATTAACCCCTTTTCTACCTAGCATGGATTTTATATGAAATTATTCTGAATTTTTCAAGGATTATCTTGATTCACCGCTTTTTTATTTTGACTGCGTTAATCTAACTCGATGTATAGTACTATGTCGGTTCGGACTATAACGTCCTATTCCAAGGTTGCCAGGATGTGACAAAATGTGACAAAATGTGACAAAACACAAATTGTCTAAAATATGTGTCAAAATGTGACAAAATGGTTATATGATGTGAAAGGGGAAAAAGCTGTTATGACAGGCTGAGAAATTGAAACAAGAAGGACTGGCGATGCTACAAGCAGCATGTAAGAAGAGTGACATTAATAAAGCCAATGCAGCAAATGCTACACTTGAATGAAGTGAACAGTTGCGAAATGAAGGTGAAACATTGAAACTCGCAGGTGAAAGTAACAACAAGAACAAAAAGCAGAAGAAAACCCATCCTTAAGTGACTGAACTATGCTTTTGACCGGAATGGGACGTTTTGGCGCCGACGTTCTGGCGCCGCCGTTTGGGCGCCACCGTTTGGGCGCGGAGCCGGTTTAGCGCCGCCGTTAATTAGTATTAAGTATTAAGTAGTAATACTTGGTTATTAACCTGAAGTGCTGTCTGTCTTTTCAGATAAGTTGTGTTGTTGCCCTTAATAGCATAAATGTCTGAAAATATATCAAGTAAGAAAGGGGAAACAGAAGTTTTCACATAATGGATATTTGTATGTGTTTGATAAATGTAGCAAGCGCGACCCTTCGTTACTTTTTTGGCGATGCGAGAAAAAGAGTCAGTGTATTATAAGGTGTGTATATAATATGGGTACTTTTCCGTTATCTGCCCCCTTGACGATTGGTTAGGTTAAGTCGTGATATTTTTGTTAAAACTAACGAAAATATCACCACTTAACCTAACCAATCGTCAAGGGCGCACAGTTGACCTAACCGGGCAGTGACGATTGGTTAGGTTAAGTTGTGATATTTTTGTTAGTTTTAACGAAAATATCATGACTGAACCCAACCAATCGTCAATGGGGCAGATAAAAATATTGTAATGATGGTTCTAAATAAATCTTTATAATTTTTTATTGTTTCAATTGTTTATATATTTTAAATGTTAAGTCCTGAGTATAGACCTGGGGGTGGCGCTAAACCGGCTCCGCGCCCAAACTGTGGCGGCCAAACGGCGGCGCCCAAAGTATTTGCGTGCAGAACAAAGAATCCTAAGAATAGTGTCATCATATGGTGCGAGGGAACCTTTAGAGTATTTGCGTGGTCTTTCCCATAACTTTCAATTTAAATAAAATTTTACTTCATTTTATTTTTATCAAATTTTTAGAATAAAATTTTAAATGTTTTTATTAAATTTTGAAATTAAATTAATAAATATATACTAGTTTCTTTTAATCATTATTTAAAATAAATTTCCTGGTGCCAAAACATCCTAGCGCCAAATCGCCGGGGCCATAACGTCCAGCGCCAAAATGTCGGCGCCAAAACGTCCTAGATGGGCTTTTGACTTCCTTGAATCTTTCATGGTGAACTTATTTGTTTATTAGACTTAAATTTATATTATTGATATCCTTCTCTTACTTTATTCCAATGCATTATTCATATTGTCCCCTTAAATCTATGCATTACATTCATTCATGTAAGGACGTGTTATCATTTGTTTAGGTAGTTGTATAGAGTACTCATTCGAAAATTTTATGATTTTGTCCAAGTTTTTTCATTGATGCATTTTTTATATATTTTGATTAATTTAATTTTGAAATATATTTTCAATTATTTTGTATCAATGTGTTATACGATTCTTTTTAAATAAAGATGAAAATTTTTCAAATGAAATAATTCAACAGATCCTCATATTTGGAGGTATAAGGGATGGCTGGAGGGGAGGAAGAGTCCATTCGTTTTGTTTTTTACATTTTTGTTCCAGATGTCAATGTTTTCATATACAGGGTGGGGCACGGGAACCAAGTGTTTTTGGAATAATCAGGAAAATGATATTTATTTTTGTAAAGAAAATATATTGGTAGAACAACATTCGTAAGAACATAGCATTTCATGTCATAATAATCATGTACCGAAAATTATATCTGGCATATGATGTCCTTGGCCGTCGACGCATTGTTGAAGGCGTTTACGAAAATTGGCCTCCACTCTTCCCAGCAGGTCTCTGTTGATTTGGATGATTTGTTGACGGATCGCTTCCTTCAATGCATCTAATGTACGGGGCTTGTCCTCGTAGACACGTGACTTGAGGTACCCCCATAGAAAGAAGTCACATGTGGACAAGTCAGGGGACCGAGGGGCCATGCAATGTCACCAAATCTCGAAATGAGATGGTTGGGAAACAGGGGGCGAAAACAGCCATTGACGCTCTGGCGGTGTGTGGCGTGGCCCATCTGCTGAAACCACAAATGTCGACGGCAATACGCCTTCTTCGTAACTCAGGGATGAAAAAGGTGTTCACCATCTCAATGTAACGCCCAGATGTTATGGTAACGGTAACCCCATTTTGTTCGAAGAAATAGGGACCGATGACGCCAAACTTTCCCACCGCGCACCAAACTGTAACCTTAGGGCTATGCAGCGGTTTTTCATGGAGTTGTCGCGGATTTTCAGCAGCCCAATACCGACAGTTTTGATTGTTGACGGCCCCATTAAGGTGGAAATGGGCTTCATCACTCATTACCACCATCATGTTTTCATTCTGCTCATAAAGTGCAAGCATTTCCTGTGCTTGGGGGCAATCGTTTACATTCAATTCCTGCACCATCGCTAACTTGTATGGGTGAAAATGTAATTCTTCATGCAAAATCCGTCTAACAGTACGATTGCTGATTCGAGTGCAGCTGAATGTCTCCGAGCAGAGCGGCCTGGGCTTTGCAAACATCGCTTGTCTGACCCTTTCAACGTTCTCTGGAGTACGCACAGTGCGTTGCGGCCCCTTCGGTTTTGTTTTCATTATTGAGCCTCCTGTTCGAAGATTGTTAACCCAACGTAAGATTGTGTCACGAGCGGGAACAGAGTCATTTCGATGAATGTTGAATCTGCGGCGAAACGCACGCTGAACTGCTGTCACTGACTCGCCACTCCTAACAAAATGATCATACGCGAACATGCGGTGTTCTAACGCCCACTGCTCCATGATGGCACCTGAAAGATAAAGGTGAGTGTTAAAGTTAAATGCTATGAACCCAGGAATGGAATGCTACCTACCGCACGCCCCTCCCATTCCTAATGGCCGACTACTAGCTATTCAAAAAACACTTGATTCCCGTGCCCCACCCTATACCATTATAGCTATATCACATTTCGGTATTTCCCAAGTATATGTTAGGAGGGCTATTTTAATTAAAATAATAGTCTGTGAAGTAAATTTCAGTTCGGGTTGCATTGGTATGTGACAAATTACTACTCTGAAATGTGACAAATTACAAATTTGACGTGTGACAAAATGTGACAAAACATGAATTTTCATATGTGACCAAATGTGACAGTCAGCTTGAGAGGGCCTGGTAACACTGCAGTTTTCTGCCAGGCGCAAGATACCCAGATTACTCGTTCTAAATATTTTTTATCCTATGATTTTCATAGTTTAAATACTACCAACGTATTGGAAAGATATAATTTAAAATTTTGACAATCCAACAATAATGGAATTTTCCTTTTAATGAGCATTACAAGTATTTCGAATTCGTACAATCCTCATCCTTTTTTTGGGCAAGTGAGGAGGGTAGAACGGAAGTCCGCCATGCTTAAAACTGGTATATATTTAAATTTATTTTTTCTCATCCAATCTACTGTTTGTGTAGCCGGTATTTTTGTAATTGTTATTTGAAATTATACAGAATTTAACATGTAATTTAGTTCTCTTCCTTACTGCTAAAGTATATAGGTATTTAGTACAAATCTCTCCAAAGAAAAAAAAGGACATTTCACGTTTGAGTGCGGCCATCTTGCCTCGCGTTCAGCTTGTATGAGCAAATCACGTCTCCTGGTTAATGCATATTAATCATTCGTAACCTCATTTTATTCTCCATACATCACAAATGCAATAAAATAAAGGTGGATAGATGAATGAATAATACGGGGTAAAGAGTGCGTTTTAGGAACAGTTTTTTTAATTTAAATAATATGAATACAATTCTTGATATTTGGGATTTGACATGTGTGTGTACATGACTTTTTGAATTTAGTTATTCGTCTTTATATGTCTTTATATGTTTCGTATTCATATGTTTAGTGGTAATAGTCATATAAGAGGACTTCGTCAGGTTCAGTAAAAGTTTATAAGCACACATGTATTTATACACGTGCTCTACTATAATTTTATCATTGGAAAAAGATAAGATCTTTTAACTTTAATATGTTCGCACTGTGTACTACTTTCAGTTAAATTTTTATTATAAAACAAATTATCGCAGTCATACTTCGAACGGATCTAAGTATAAGATTCAAAACACAGAGGCGGAAGTGAATCCAAAATACTGTATCAATGAAGTGACTCCAAGTCCTAAAATAAAAAGGAAAAGTGAAGCAAATTTCCCAATCTAATAATACTATTAATATAAAAATTGACTCCTCCAGATCTGAAATTAATGTTTTATTTAAAAAGTAAGGTACAAATCTAGTAAATTTCTGCCAAACTTCTCAATTTCGTATGGACCTAAGATCATTTCGTCGAGTAGTATACCGGCAAAAATCTGAATGCAAAGCAATTGCATGCAATATGATCAATATTGATTGTTGCAACGCAGAGCCATGCAAGACTACACTGACAGAGTACCAAGGGGGGAGGGGTATGCAGGAAAGGGGAAGAAGAAGGTAGGCAGGAAGGGAGATGGAGGGTAACCTAACCTAGCAGTTCAGGCCCACAAAGATATATATGTGTGTGTATATATATATATATGTATATGAATTGTATGTATATATATGTATATATATATATGTATGGGTGTATGTTTGTATATACTGTATGTATGTTTGGGTGTATACATGTTTGTATGTGTGTATAGGAAAAAAAACAAAGCTTCTTTATTAAGGCATAAATTGAAAAGAAACATCTATCTGCTGGAGCGTCTTGGAGCAGAGTGGGATCTTTCCTGATATCCCTGAATGATTTTGGAAGCAGTTGGCCGCCAGTCGTGCTGGTTGGATTTCTAAACCATATTATATATATATATATATATATATATATATATATATATATATATATATATATATATAGATATTATATATAATATACACTCTCATTTCCTTTGAATATGTTTATTTATTTTGGCTTGAGCGGTTCTTTCTGAGCAAACACACAAACACACACACACACATTATATTGTATTATTTATATATATATATATATATATATATATATATATATATATATATATATATATATATGTAAAAAGTGAACAATGAACAATTCCTACACCATCGTTATATGGATTCATTGTCTTCATGCAGAACTTATGTTCGTATAGTTTTATGTTGAATGTTCATTTTTACATAAGAAACCAAAATCGCCTAAGCGAGTTTTTGGGTAGAATTTCGATTTTATACTTCTTTATTCATTACTGTATTTCCCTAATTCATCTTAATTCATGTTCTTTTTTGACCGCTATCCTTTATTCATCTACCTATTGTCTACTTATGCCCTATCAACTTATCAGTCTATTTTTACTCGTGTAAATCTATGAAACACAAAACTTTTGCCTTCGTTCTAAAACGCAAAAATACGTTCTCGTATTATTTTTTCATTTTTATTTTTAATTATTTGACCTCCCGAGATGAACTCGAAAATGCTGAGGGTAAGTGATCGAATTTCGCGAACTTGCAGATTCGAACGCTCAAAGATTAAAATACCTCCTCTCGCTTTGATTTCAAATTTATAATATTATCATGCGTTATGTTATATCATGTGTGTCATGTCTCATGTACTTGTGTTGTACTAATAACCATATAATCTAACCATATAATCTAACCATGGTAAACGATGTAATGTACTTCAATGAAATTATAATTAACTGTAATATTTTAATTTAATATAATGTAATGTACTTTAATGAAACTGTACTTAATGATGTAATGTACTTTAATGAAACTGTACTTAATGATGTAATGTACTAAATAACGTAGTCACTGTACTTTAATGAAATTGTAGTTAACAATAATAAATGAATTGATAATTATAATCAAAGTTACAGTTGACTAAAATTACAATGTACTCAATGTCCGACCCGACATTATGTCGCCATAAGGAATGTCGAATCGGCAATACTGTTGTTATGTATTTTTATTATTATTTTTCCGTTGTGATAAATTTTGATGTGCTTTCTACTTTGCCAAATAATTGATGACCTGTTGTTTTTAAAATCTCATAATCATTTTTTTAGATTTAGCTGAATAATGAATCCTGAGTAACTTTTGCCATGTCATGTTTTGTATACATTCTTTCTTCATTATAAATGTTGAAGTCATGTCTTGCCTAAGCATTTAATTGTAAATCTTAAACCTTTAATTTTTACTCATATGCATATTTTAGTGTAAAGATGCATAGTTCAATTTCCACTTTTAGTTAACTTGGCAGATCATGATAACATCAGATCTGAAATACGCAGTTTAAGATAAAAATATGGCTTCATCTTCAAATATCTTGTTTATTCGTTTAAACCTTACACAGCTAAAAGATTTACTTCATTTTCAAATATTGTGCAAAAATAATACAGCCTCTTCAACATTTAATAATGATGATGTTAGTAGAATTGGGGTATATAAAGCCCACCAATTTCTTCCATGTTTGTTCTGATACCAACTACGAGGCTGAGCATTACTGTAACAGTTTAGAAGTAAAACACAGTAAGAACAAGTCTTTATCTTCTCCTTCGAGCCGTGCTCTCTTCAGAAAACTTAGTCATTAGAATCTCCCGATAAGCTACAAGAAGAATCGGAGAGAAACCTCAAAGAATTTAATAAGCCTCTCAGAATCCTCCGAGCCACTAAAGAAGAACTCGGAGAGTAGTATAGAAGAAACTACTGCAAGTAACAGATCCGTTGCTGCCTCCTAACCAGAACCCCCGTCGACTTCGAACCAACCCAGGGCCATAGACCGAGGGGTTAACAACTGGCGACCCTTTAACCAGGATCTCCACGACTCCAGGATTCTTCCAGTCCTCCAGACCCTTTAACCAGGATCTCCACGACTCCAGGATTCTTCCAGTCCTCCAGACCCTTTAACCAGGATCTTCACGACTCCAGGATTCTTCCAGTCTTCCAGACCCTGGAACCAGAACCAACACCCAGTTGACCGGCGTGTCACGACTTCGAGTTCGTCACATCCACCCGTGAACCGGTGCGTTACGACTCCAAGTTCTTCACGCCTACTTGTCATCTAGGAACAAGTGGCCAGCCAGACACGTCTTCAGGACACACCTCAAAAGGATTTCGCCATAGGAATCTTGTTAAGTACAAAACTCTTTTTTAAAATAATTTCTAAACATTTGAAAAATCATTATTATTAACAATTAATATTTAGTATTGAGCCAGAATTAACAAAAAACACAGTGAACACTACAGACACCAGTGATACACTCTTTTTATTGAAAACAGTATTGTCACAGTTATTTTCAGTTATTTTTTACTATTCTAGTTCGTATAGTATAATTTTATTTTATGTACCTTCGCGTACATTAGAGTGAAATGTTTTTTACATTTTATATTTTAGTCAATTGTAAGAGAAGTCAATTGTAAGAGAAGTCAATTGTAAGAGAAGTCAATTGTAAGAGAAGTCAATTGTAAGAGAAGTCAATTGTAAGAGAAGTCAATTGTAAGAGAAGTCAATTGTAAGAGAAGTCAATTGTAAGAGAAGTCAATTGTCACAATTATATTCAGTATAGTATAATTTTATTTTATGTATCAAACGTAATAGTATCGTACCTTCGTGTACATTCGAGTGAAATGTTGTTTACATTTTATATTTTTTTGTTTGCAAATTTTTTTCAATTACGGAATTGAATTGACTTGCAAATTAAGAGAGAGAGAGTTTAGAGAGTTTACAGAGTTTACAGAGAGTTTACAGATTTAGAGAGATTTTTGAAGTCATTTTTGAAGTCATTTTTTTTAAGTAATTTTGAAGTCATTTTTTGAAGTCAGTTTTTCAAGTCAGTCGGTTGCACCAAGAGGGTCAACCAAAACAGAGGTTAATCGTCTCCACTTGATAAAGATCAAATGCAGTCATTTTCCATTTTTAGTTAATCTTTACTTGAAGCAGGTTCAAGTTAGACAGCCCATTTTCAGTTTCAAGATACTACTTGATAAAAGTTCAAGTCAGTTTCATTTTCAGTTCAGAATACTTGATAAGAGGTCAAGTCAGAAGGTTGCGCCAAAACGGCCAACCGCCCCAGAGATTTATAAAGATACTCGAAGTAGTTTCGAGTCAGTTTTATTTGCAAATAAGTTGCAAATCAGTTTTCAGTTCAATAGGTTGCATCCAAGAGGGACAACCGCCCCAGAGATTTCAGTTTTATTTGAAGTCAGAGAGATTTATATTCGAAGTCAGAGAGATTTATATTCGAAGTCAGAGTTTTATTTGAAGTTAGAGAGTTCTAGTCAAAGTTAGTTTTTAAGTCGAAGTTTTCAATGCAGTCAATTGAATTCAACTCTTCCTTGTAATTTAAGAAAATGTAATTTAAGAATTTAATTCAACCTTTTTATTTTGTAAAAGAGAATTAAAAATTCAACCTGAATTGACCGATTTGCGTCTTTAGTTTAACCTTTTTTCTTGTTCATGTCATTATTGCGTATATAAATATATAGGTGAAATGACATTTTGTTGTTTGTAACCCAAAACAGTTTTTACAATTGTTTGTAACGATTTGGTAATCATTGTAATGTATATGTGATAATAATAGTTGTGTAATAATTAATTAATCGATCTTGTCCTAATGACTCCTTTTAAATTACTATATGAGGAACATGCCGTTCGCTCCCGAAAAGATGTAATTGTCAATTTCAAACTTATATCCCCCGCTTAGTCACTCAATTCCCCCGAATGTAGTACCCCAAACTTTGTCTTTTTTATTTTATTTTTATTTTAACACCCCCAACCCCAGTTGAACCCAGTGACAACCGGAGAAATGGTTCAACCATGGTTAATTCCTCTTTAGTACTATGGAACATAACCTCCGTTTATGTTAAGTTGTGTTTTTATATTTTTAAGAATATTATGTTTAGTTCCGTATGGTTTATAATTGATTTCTATTTTCAATTCTTATATTTTTTATATTTTTTTTTAATTCGATTAATCGTGAGTAGATGTCCCTCGAAATTGTAAAATACACACTTCGCACCTAATACACCCAAATACACATTTGACCACAGGTCTATACATCATCCACTACGTAATTCGATTTGTACCGACAACAGTCAATAAAAATGCATGTATGCACATTATATATACTATATATACAAACCTCATACTCAAATCATTGAATATCACAATAAAACTATTTCATTACGTAAATGCCAACTATGCGATTTAGTCGTAATCAATTTTTGCATTCATGCATTCATGCATTTATACAGTTAATTTAACAATCCTATCAGCTAAATCTGTCTCTCGAAATTATCAGCTACACCCTTTATACCTAGTACACAAAAATACACACTAGACCATAGGTCTATACATCATCCATTACGTAATTCTATTTTTTACCTACAATAGTCAATAAAAATTAGCTTATAGATTGTGCGATTTACGTTTTTCCATTTTTATCTACTCTATTCATTATGTACGTAATTTTTCCCACAGAAAAATAAAATTTTGTAAAAAAAAAAAAAAAAAATTTAACAATATCATTGTTTGTCTAACTTAATTGGTTGTCTAAATTAATGTATTAATCCTATTAAATGTTTGTTTAAACTAAAGTATTAATCTTTGATTTTTTTTATATTCTGTAAGCAAGTGTCATTTAAAAAAAAAAAAAAAAAAAAAAAAATTGGATACTCTGCATTGTACTCGACCACGCGAAATCGTTCTGTATAAAATTTGCATTGTAACTAATGGTACCCTGTTAGGATGCTATTTTCTCATTTGTATTGTATTAATGGTACCCTATTAAATTATTGTATAAATATCATTTTAAAAGGGGAGAGTACTGTAAAAAGTGAACAATGAACAATTCCTACACCATCGTTATATGGATTCATTGTCTTCATGCAGAACTTATGTTCGTATAGTTTTATGTTGAATGTTCATTTTTACATAAGAAACCAAAATCGCCTAAGCGAGTTTTTGGGTAGAATTTCGATTTTATACTTCTTTATTCATTACTGTATTTCCCTAATTCATCTTAATTCATGTTCTTTTTTGACCGCTATCCTTTATTCATCTACCTATTGTCTACTTATGCCCTATCAACTTATCAGTCTATTTTTACTCGTGTCAATCTATGAAACACAAAACTTTTGCCTTCGTTCTAAAACGCAAAAATACGTTCTCGTATTATTTTTTTCATTTTTATTTTTAATTATTTGACCTCCCGAGATGAACTCGAAAATGCTGAGGGTAAGTGATCGAATTTCGCGAACTTGCAGATTCGAACGCTCAAAGATTAAAATACCTCCTCTCGCTTTGATTTCAAATTTATAATATTATCATGCGTTATGTTATATCATGTGTGTCATGTCTCATGTACTTGTGTTGTACTAATAACCATATCTAATCTAACCATGGTAAACGATGTAATGTACTTCAATTAAATTATAATTAACTGTAATATTTTAATTTAATATAATGTAATGTACTTTAATGAAACTGTACTTAATGATGTAATGTACTAAATAACGTAGTCAATGTACTTTAATGAAACTGTACTTAATGATGTAATGTACTAAATAACGTAGTCAATGTACTTTAATGAAATTGTAGTTAACAATAATAAATGAATTGATAATTATAATCAAAGTTACAGTAGACCAAAATTACAATGTACTCAATGTCCGACCCGACATTATGTCGCCATAAGGAATGTCGAATCGGCAATACTGTTGTTATGTATTTTTATTATTATTTTTCCGTTGTGATAAATTTTGATGTGCTTTCTACTTTGCCAAATAATTGATGACCTGTTGTTTTTTAAAATCTCATAATCATTTTTTTAGATTTAGCTGAATAATGAATCCTGAGTAACTTTTGCCATGTCATGTTTTGTATACATTCTTTCTTCATTATAAATGTTGAAGTCATGTCTTGCCTAAGCATTTAATTGTAAATCTTAAACCTTTAATTTTTACTCATATGCATATTTTAGTGTAAAGATGCATAGTTCAATTTCCACTTTTAGTTAACTTGGCAGATCATGATAACATCAGATCTGAAAATACGCAGTTTAAGATAAAAATATGGCTTCATCTTCAAATATCTTGTTTATTCGTTTAAACCTTACACAGCTAAAAGATTTACTTTATTTTCAAATATTGTGCAAAAATAATACAGCCTCTTCAACATTTAATAATGATGATGTTAGTAGAATTGGGGTATATAAAGCCCACCAATTTCTTCCATGTTTGTTCTGATACCAACTACGAGGCTGAGCATTACCTGTAACAGTTTAGAAGTAAAACACAGTAAGAACAAGTCTTTATCTTCTCCTTCGAGCCGTGCTCTCTTCAGAAAACTTAGTCATTAGAATCTCCCGATAAGCTACAAGAAGAATCGGAGAGAAACCTCAAAGAATTTAATAAGCCTCTCAGAATCCTCCGAGCCACTAAAGAAGAACTCGGAGAGTAGTATAGAAGAAACTACTGCAAGTAACAGAACCGTTGCTGCCTCCTAACCAGAACCCCCGTCGACTTCGAACCAACCCAGGGCCATAGACGGAGGGGTTAACATATATATATGAAAATTATTTCACGAAAGTAACAAGTGAAAAATATTTATGATGAATAAAACTACGAAGGAAAGGAAACACAAAAAGGTGCTCAAGCGCTTTCGTCTAATGACATCCTCAGGAACACTGAAGTACATAAAAGGTTACGGCCTATATATAGGTTACAGAAAGAAAAAATAAATAAATAACATACATACACACAAACATATATATATATATATACATATATATATATATATATATACATATCTACACATATATATATATATATATATATATATATATATATATATATATATATATATATATATATATATATATATGCAATAAACGGAGAAGTAAAAATAAAAATTAAAAATTAAATTAGAGGATTAACAAAGAGGCATACAGATTTGTAAGGAAAAATATCGATTTTTAGCACAAGATCAAATGAATTATAAAAATACAAATTTATACTGGAAATCTGCCCGGGTTTTAACACTTGCCTTTTAGAGTCAAGTTTCGATATATATAAAATAAAATGAAATTAAAAGTTAATAAAGTAGCATACAAGTTTACCAAAGATTTAGCGTCCTACCCTTTTATCTAAATCTGTTTTGAAGGAATTCAAAACCAGGATCGAGTTGAAAAAGACCTTTGCTTATGTTGAAGTTATTTGAAAGTTGGATAATGGCAGACTCAAGAATATTTCTATTAACAATGTTGCTAGAATGAAATAAAACTGAAGCATTATTCCAATCAATACAGTGGGATAACTCTGACAAATGGACAAAAAGGCACTGGACAACTGTCCTGTTCTAACGGAATATTGATGCTGTTTTATACGTGTGTGCAAATCCTTTCCCGTCTGACCTATGTAAAAGGAATCACATTGTTTACACCCAATTTTATAGATAATGCCTGAATTATTGGTAGGGCTATTTTTTACTATGATATTTTTCACAATATTGTTATATGAAAATACTACATTAATATCCAAAAGTTTAAGTACATTAGCAATGCCTAAAAAGCCCGGGAAAAATGGAAGTACTAAAATATTTTTGACAAAGTACGAGTGTTATTATTGACACGATAGAAAGTTCGTTTTGCCTTGTTGAGACAAGATTCCATAAACGCAGATGGATAACACAGATCACTTCCAATACCGTTGATTTTTTCCAATTCGGCATCGATGTATTCCGGACTGGCGATCCTAAGGGCGCGGAGAAACATTGATGAAAAAATGGCCTTCTTAGTGGGGGTGTCATGTCCCGAGTAAAAGTGTACGTAGGACAAATTGTTTGTTGTTTTCCGATAGATACTAAACTTAAAACCTGGGCTTTCCCTATGTACACGCACATCCAAAAATGGGATTGAATTGTCTTGTTCCACTTCTAAAGTAAACTTAATGGAGGGGACTTGATCATTTAACTGAAGGAGGAAGTTATCCAGGTCACGATTCATGGGCCAGATACACAAAATATCGTCGACGTACCGCAACCAAGGGATGCCAACCCCCAGGATTCTCGGAATGTAAGTAATTTCGAAAAACTCCATATAAATATTGGAGAGGAGGGGCGATAAGGGGTTGCCCATGGCCATCCCAAAACTTGTTGATAATACTCGTTATTGAAAGTGAATTTACAGTCTTTGATGCAAAGCTTAATAAGTTCCAAAACAATGTGTGAAGGTAGTGGCAGGTCATACTTATGTAATTCTTGGGAGAGAAAGTCAAGCATATCATCAATCGGCACTTTTGTAAACAATGAACAAACGTCAAAACTGATCAATCTATCGTTAGTTTCAGTACGTGCATTATTCAATTTTTCAGTAAGATCCATGGAATTTTTTACATGTGAATCAGAGATAGTTCCGAGAATGGGGGACAAGACTTTGACAAGCCATTTGGAGAGTTTATAAGTAATAGAGCCCACCGAGCTAATAATAGGGCGCATAGGGTTGCCAGGTTTGTGGGTTTTAATAAGACCGTAAAGGTAGGGCAGAGAAGGTGAAGTGGACATGAAAAGCGGAATTAAGTCCTTATGATCTTTGAGAATGCGTTTCAAGCCACTATTAAATGATTTGATGACGTCATCCTGCGGGTTCTTCCTAAGTTTGCTGTATGTGGCGGGGTCCTGGAGAAGCTCGTTCATCTTTCCGATGTAGTCCACTTTGTCCATAATAACTATGGTGTTAGCCTTGTCTGCTTTAGTAATATGGAGCTCCCCATCTTTTTTTAATTGTGAGAGGCTATCGAAAACGTTTAGGAAAGTTATCTTCGTAATTACCATTCGCCGCACTATAAACGAGGCCTTTAACTATGTTAAACAAATACTGAGGGAGATTACACTGTTTTTCAAAACACGCGAGACTGTAACAAATTTGTAAAGCCGAAGGTTTTTTAACAATAAAAAAGGACATACCATATCCAAGGGCACTTTTTGCATCGTCACTAATGTTTTTCGAAGAAAGGTTCAAAACACACTTTGAGCTTGCTTTTTTACTCCACTGACTATTCGAATGAGACTTTTAATTTTCGATCCAAAATGTTACGAAGTGAAGTAGTTCTCCGACGCAACTCGTTGTAAATTTCATCAAACAAAGGTTGGATCCACGGTTGGGGAATAACGGTTACAAAATTATGTTTGGCGATGTTTAAATTTTTGAAGGCGGACCACTCATTTTGTCTGGTGACTTCAATATGTTTCTTTAAAATTAATCTGTTGAAGTTGTTGAACGGATGGTCGTCAATTTGTCTGAGGCGAATCGGAAGCAGGGATTTGGGAAGAACTTGCTCCTCGCCAAACATCGCCAAATATAATTTTGTAACCGTTATTCCCCAACCGTGGATCCAACCTTTGTTTGATGAAATTTACAACGAGTTGCGTCGGAGAACTACTTCACTTCGTAACATTTTGGATCGGAAAATTAAAAGTCTCATTCGAAATAGTCAGTGGAGTAAAAAAGCAAGCTCAAAGTGTGTTTTGAACCTTTCTTCGAAAAACATTAGTGACGATGCAAAAAGTGCCCTTGGATATGGTATGTCCTTTTTTATTGTTAAAAAACCTTCGGCTTTACAAATTTGTTACAGTCTCGCGTGTTTTGAAAAACAGTGTAATCTCCCTCAGTATTTGTTTAACATAGTTAAAGGCCTCGTTTATAGTGCGGCGAATGGTAATTACGAAGATAACTTTCCTAAACGTTTTCGCGACCTCTCACAATTAAAAAAAGATGGGGAGCTCCATATTACTAAAGCAGACAAGGCTAACACCATAGTTATTATGGACAAAGTGGACTACATCGGAAAGATGAACGAGCTTCTCCAGGACCCCGCCACATACAGCAAACTTAGGAAGAACCCGCAGGATGACGTCATCAAATCATTTAATAGTGGCTTGAAACGCATTCTCAAAGATCATAAGGACTTAATTCCGCTTTTCATGTCCACTTCACCTTCTCTGCCCTACCTTTACGGTCTTATTAAAACCCACAAACCTGGCAACCCTATGCGCCCTATTATTAGCTCGGTGGGCTCTATTACTTATAAACTCTCCAAATGGCTTGTCAAAGTCTTGTCCCCCATTCTCGGAACTATCTCTGATTCACATGTAAAAAATTCCATGGATCTTACTGAAAAATTGAATAATGCACGTACTGAAACTAACGATAGATTGATCAGTTTTGACGTTTGTTCATTGTTTACAAAAGTGCCGATTGATGATATGCTTGACTTTCTCTCCCAAGAATTACATAAGTATGACCTGCCACTACCTTCACACATTGTTTTGGAACTTATTAAGCTTTGCATCAAAGACTGTAAATTCACTTTCAATAACGAGTATTATCAACAAGTGTTTGGGATGGCCATGGGCAACCCCTTATCGCCCCTCCTCTCCAATATTTATATGGAGTTTTTCGAAATTACTTACATTCCGAGAATCCTGGGGGTTGGCATCCCTTGGTTGCGGTACGTCGACGATATTTTGTGTATCTGGCCCATGAATCGTGACCTGGATAACTTCCTCCTTCAGTTAAATGATCAAGTCCCCTCCATTAAGTTTACTTTAGAAGTGGAACAAGACAATTCAATCCCATTTTTGGATGTGCGTGTACATAGGGAAAGCCCAGGTTTTAAGTTTAGTATCTATCGGAAAACAACAAACAATTTGTCCTACGTACACTTTTACTCGGGACATGACACCCCACTAAGAAGGCCATTTTTTCATCAATGTTTCTCCGCGCCCTTAGGATCGCCAGTCCGGAATACATCGATGCCGAATTGGAAAAAATCAACGGTATTGGAAGTGATCTGTGTTACCATCTGCGTTTATGGAATCTTGTCTCAACAAGGCAAAACGAACTTTCTATCGTGTCAATAATAACACTCGTACTTTGTCAAAAAATATTTTAGTACTTCCATTTTTCCCGGGCTTTTTAGGCATTGCTAATGTACTTAAACTTTTGGATATTAATGTAGTATTTTCATATAACAATATTGTGAAAAATATCATAGTAAAAAATAGCCCTACCAATAATTCAGGCATTATCTATAAAATTGGTGTAAACAATGTGATTCCTTTTACATAGGTCAGACGGGAAAGGATTTGCACACACGTATAAAACAGCATCAATATTCCGTTAGAACAGGACAGTTGTCCAGTGCCTTTTTGTCCATTTGTCAGAGTTATCCCACTGTATTGATTGGAATAATGCTTCAGTTTTATTCATTCTAGCAACATTGTTAATAGAAATATTCTTGAGTCTGCCATTATCCAACTTTCAAATAACTTCAACATAAGCAAAGGTCTTTTTCAACTCGATCCTGTTGTTTTGAATTCCTTCAAAACAGATTTAGATAAAAGGGTAGACGCTAAATCTTTGGTAAACTTGTATGCTACTTTATTAACTTTTAATTTCATTTTATTTTATATATATCGAAACTTGACTCTAAAGGCAAAGTGTTAAAACCCGGGCAGATTTCCAGTATAAATTTGTATTTTTTAATTCATTTGATCTTGTGCTAAAAATCGATATTTTTCCTTACAAATCTGTATGCCTCTTTGTTAATCCTCTAATTTTTAATTTTTAATTTTTATTTTTACTTCTCCGTTTATTGCATATATATATATATATATATATATATATATATATATATATATATATATATATATATATATATGTGTATGTGTGTAGATATGGTATATATATATATATATATATATATATATATATATATATATATATATGTTCGTGTGTATGTATGTTATTTATTTATTTTTTTTCTTTCTGTAACCTGTATATAGGCCGTAACCTTTTATGTACTTCAGTGTTCCTGAGGATGTCATTAGACGAAAACGCTTGAGCACCTTTTTGTGTTTCCTTTCCTTCGTGGTTTTATTCATCATATATATATATATATATATATGATGCAAACTCACAATGTAAAAAATGAGTCCAAGGCCTTTCGCGTATTCAGAAGTACACCTCGTCAGGGAATGAATTTCCTGACGAGGTGTACTTCTGAATACACGAAAGGCCTTGGAATCATCTTTCTTTTTCCTTTTCCTTTCCTTTTCATTCATTCGTTTCACTTGTTTAATTATGAAATTCATTCCATATATATATATATATACACACACACACACACACACACACATACTCTATTACTTTATATACTGGGTGATCCAGATAAATGGGACCCATAAAAAAAGCCAAATATTCTTAATATTTAATTCCTTTCATAAAAACTATATATCATTCGAAAGAGTAGAGTTACAAGTTTATTATGAAATATTTATTTTTTTAAAATGACCCCTTGAAATGTGCTCCATTAGTTGCCAAGCATTCCAGTGTTCTCGCTTGTAAGTTCTGCATCACTTTTGCAAGAGTGTGCGGTGGTATGGCCTGTATCTCATTTGTGATGGCGGCCTTCAATTCGTGCAAGGTCGTTGGGTTATTTCTGTAGACCCTACTCTTTAAATATCCCCAGAGATAATAATCTAAGGGAGAAAAATCCGGAGACCTTGCGGGCCATTCAACGTCTCCAAATCTTGAGATTAACTCGCCTGGAAACGTTTGACGCAAAACTGCCATGCAGTTCCTCGTGGTATGGCAGGTATCTCCGTCTTGTTGGAACCAGTGGTTTTCTAGGCAAAGATCTTTTAATTTAGGAATAAGGAAATCGGTCAACATTTTTTCGTAGCGATCACCATTTACAGTGACCGTGTTTCCGGTGGAATCCTCGAAAAAGTACGGCCCTATGATCTGAGATGCAGTAAGACCACACCAAACAATTACACGCTGACTATGCAACGGGACTTCGGTAATATTCAATGGATTTTCTGTTGCCCAGAAACGACAATTTTGTTTGTTTACAGTTCCATTCAAGTGAAAATGGGCTTCGTCTGACATAATCAAAGTTGCTAGAAAATTGGTGGTGTCATTTACCTCCTGTTGGATCCATTGACAGAATTGTCGTCTTCGTGCGAAATCTCCATCGTTTAGTTGTTGCACTGTTTGAATTTTATATGGAAAGAGCATTAAATTTTCCTTGAATATACGGTGTGTTGTTCCATATCCAACTCCTAACAGCTGAGAAGCACGTCTGATGCTTATGTTAGGATTATCCTGTACAATTTCATGAGTTCTGTTAATGATCACGTCTATCCTTGCTGTGCGCACTCTTCCAGTTGGTTTTCTTTTTCCAATGCTGCCAGTTAGGGAAAAATTTCTGACACACCGACGGATTACTTTCTTAGAAGGTGATTTTGACATCTGAAAATTTGTCTTGAAAGATCTTTGAGCTGAAACTACACTTCTTCCATGCTCATAATATTGCTCAGTTATGAAACGCAGCTGTTCCACAGTCCATGCAGTCATCTTGAAGGGTTAGTTTTAACTAACACTTTTGTTTTGTATCTTATCTTGTCTTGTATTGTCAAAACCTATACAATCCTGTACAAACTTGTAACTATCCTCTTTCGAATGATGCGTATGATTTTATAAAAGGACTTATACTTTAAGAGTTACAGGGGTTTCTTTTGGGTTCCATTTCTCTGGATCACCCTTTATAAAGCACAAATAATCATACTTTCAATTTCTTTAATAAAGTAGTAGAGAATTCGATATCTTTGCATTCTCTTTCACTTATGGAAGCATCCATTTGTCCATTATTATTAAGCAAAACTTCATACTTTTATCACATATCTGTACAGAAGTGACGACACATACGACCCTACGACAGTGTTGCCGAAGAATGCTTGCAGAGACACTCTATCGCAGGGTTATTTGCTGGTAAAATTCTGAGAGGTTGAACAGTATTTATTTTGATCCGTATTTATTTAGGTCAGCGGTCATTATTTATTTTATCGATTATTTTGATTTATTCTTTTTGATCTAAGGTGGGCGATAAGCTTTTTTAATTTCCAAAAAATCGTAAAAGTGGCGGTGAACAAAAAAAAGGTTGGTGACCCCTGATTTAGGTGCTTAACCCAAAATTTTTATTATTTATATATATAATAAACGAAGACTCATTTATTCATTAAATATAATGATTCAGTCTTACTTTTCACTCATATCAAAGGATAAATTAAAATCTTGTGAATTATGTTCTTTATAATTAATGAAATGAGCCCCATATTATCCTCGAACGAGATGAAGACGCTAAAAATATCTATATATTTTTGACGTTTTTCACATGCATTTTCAGCCATTAATTGGAAATGAAAATACATACTTGGCTTATTTAATATATATGCATCAGACATACAATGGAAATAATACATGCTGTAAGTTCACCTTCTACCATTCTTAAATAAAATAGTAAAATCGCACTTAGTCGTAGTTACAGTACATCTACATCTTCATTACTTTGTGTCCCTACCTTACACTTGAAGATAGAACCCTCTCACTCTTTAAACCTTGTTAGAATAGAGTCAAAAGCACGCTCAAAGATAACGTCGTTTACTGTATTATCTTTAAACAAAGTTTATATTATATATATAGGGTGTCCCAAAAAAACTATATACTCTTTATGGCATCATATATTTTAGAATTTAAAAAAAAACCAAACAATATATTGTTATAGCAATTGCCAATGAAAGGTAAATTAGTAATCTAAGTGATCAAAATGTTATAGCGAGTTGTTTGCATATAAAATTTAATTAACTACGCCAGCTGCTCAAAATGTTCTCCGGCGGCATGAATGCACTTTTGAATGCGTCGACTAAGCCTGGCCTTGTTTTATCAAAGGCCTTGTAATGGCGAAGCCTATGGACCGAACGTAGTCTAGTCACTCACTAGCTTGCTTCGGAGTTAGCCTACGCACTCATTCCACGATACAAACTCTACAGCATTCAACTTTATTCAGTTCAGCAAAAGAACCCATGTTGCGTAAACGTTTGACACTGGAGCAACGAAAAAGTGTTCTGAAATGGTACTGGAAATTTGAGAATGTGTCCGAAGTCCAGCGGCAATGGATCCGGGAATTTCGTACAAAGCCACCGACACGTCTCGCCATTACAAGCATCCGTGACAAGTTTGAGGCAGAGGGATCTGCTGAAGATATGCACAAGCGAAGATCTGGACGACGCAAATTAAGTGCGAGTGATGAAAACTGTTTTAGTGTTGCAAAAATTTAATCGATCACCACAGAAATCAGTTATGCAATGCGCCCGTGAGACCGGAATCAGCAAATCAGGTGTTCACCGGATTTTAAAGTCGGCAAAATGGAAAAGCTACATTCCAAGTCTGTTACACGCCATGACTGAAGATGACCCTGATCGCAGACTCGAATTTTGTGAATGGTTTCAGTCAATGGAAGCCGAAGACGTACAGTTTGCCAACAAAATCGTGTGGTCTGATGAAGCTACCTTCAAGCTAAATGGCACAGTAAATCGACACAACTGCAGGTACTGGTCACTTGATAATCCACACGTTTATGTGGATAAACATGTTAATTTACCAGGATTAACAGCATGGTGTGGTTTATCATCCAGGGGTTTGGTTGGACCATTTTTCTTTAATGGGACAGTTACCGGTGCCGCATATCTCGACATGCTGCGGACAGAAATTATACCTGCAGTTCGGAAGTTGTTTGGAAACGACGACTTTTACTTTCAACAAGATGGAGCCCCCCTCATTATCATTGTGATGTCAGAAGGTACCTCGATGAAACGTTGCCTAACCGTTGGATAGGACGAAGAGGAAGCGTTGGGTATCCTCCACGTTCACCGGATTTGACTCCACTTGATTTTTACTTGTGGGGCTACCTGAAGGATGCAGTTTATGGTACAAGACCTGCAACACTCGAACACCTTAAGGATGCAATTAGGGAAAAGTGCGGGACCATCACAGCATCCACATTAGTCCATGTCTGCGAATCAGTTAGTCGACGCATTCAAAAGTGCACTCATGCCGCCGGAGAACATTTTGAGCACTTGGCGTAGTTAATTAAATTTTATATGCAAACAACTCGCTATAACATTTTGATCACTTAGATTACTAATTTACCTTTCATTGGCAATTGCTATAACAATATATTGTTTGGTTTTTTTTTTAATTATAAAATATATGATGCTATAAAGAGTATATAGTTTTTTTTGGGACACCCTGTACACTGTATATTATATATAAAGCGGAAATAATTCAGTTCTATTCATTATGTCTATTTATAATGTTGGTGTTCACTCGTTCCATTTCTCAACTCTCTCTCTCTCTCTCTCTCTCTCTCTCTCTCTCTCTCTCTCTGATTTGGAAAAGGACTTGGGTGTGCTAATTAGCAGCGACCTTAAGTTTACAAAACAGTGAGTAGAGGTGGAAAAGAAAGCCCAGAAGTTGTTGGGTTACATCAGGAGGCAATTTCGATTTCGGAACACAGAGATTGTGCTCTCTCTGTACAATTTCCTGGTTCTGCCACACCTGGAGTACGCTGTGCAGTTCTGGTCGCCCACCCTCAGGAAAGATATTGACAGGCTGGAGTGAGTCCAGGCGAGGGCGACAAAGTTAGTCCCTTCTGTTAGGCATATGGGCTACAATCGACGCTTACACGACTTGAATTTGTTTTCGCTGGAAACTCGGAGGCTGCGCGGTCAACTCATCGAGGTGTTCAAACTCTTACACGGGTTCGACGATGTCGATTTTAGAAGCATGATAACGTGATAAATAATAACTCAACTCGCAACAATGGTTGGAAGTTGGATTTGAAACGGTTTAGCACTGGTGTGTGTGTGTGGTGTGGGAATTACTTTACCTATAAGAGCTGTGACACGTGGAGCAGGCTACCTTCAGAAGTTGTGAACAGTTCCTCTGTGGATCAGTTCAAGACAAGGTTAGACCGAATCTTGCACACTATTTGAAAATGTATTACTGTCTTCTAGGGTGGCTGTTCGAGAAGCTAGCTGTGACAGTGTGTAAGAATTTTTCCCTGGCAACCGTTCCCATCGGTACCTCCTCGGTATGGGCCGCAAGGCCTTTTGAGGTAATTCTTGTCCTTGTGTACTTGTAACTCTCTCTCTCTCTCTCTCTCTCTCTCTCTCTCTCTCTCTCGCCAAAATATCTACAAAGCTTAAAAGCTTTTGCTATACCCCATACTCTGTAACAAATATTTATTATATATGCTTGTGTTTTTATCGTATAACTCTTTATTTGCATTGTGACGTTTTTCAGTTTCCTTTTGCGGATGTAAAAGCTTTATTTAATCTGAGCAACATTTCCACGGCATAATTTTCACCCAAACAGTAATTTAATCGCTGTTTTCCTAAAAGCTCGCAAATATGAGTTCGGGATCTCGGCCATGAAACAGAAAAAATGGGGTTTTTAATACTGGTCTGATAGGACGTGTTCAACACTAAACAAACAAATGGTAGCTGCTTCTCCCAAGTTAAAGAATCGTCCTCCGCTAAATGAGAAAGGCATTTTTTTATATTCCCGTTTTGTCTTTCACCGTAGGAGTTACCGGTCGGCTTAAATGGGACAGGAAATTTTAACTTAATTTGCAAGTTCGCGCATACTCCCGTAAAAAGAGCGTTTTTGAATTCAGTATCGTTGTCTAAAGTACATTCAGTAAAACAGGCATTACTGCAAATAAAATTCGTAAAAGCCTCAGTTACCATATTAGCAGAATTTTTTGGCATAGCAGTCACCCAGACATATCGGGTGAAGCTAGTAGTGTGGGCGCAAAATGAATGCGTGAAATTGCATTGCAACGTTGCATAATGTTACGTAATGTTGCAAGAGTGCCAACCCCCACCCCCTTTGTTGCAAGAGTGCCAACCCCCATCCCCCTTTGTGGCAAGGCACCCCCACCCCCCTTTGTTGCCAACCCCAAAATGAGGTTGCAAGGGGTATGCAACTTGGAGTTATCCCCCAAGCTGAACCCCCCAAAGGGGAGTGCCAACCTTTGTTGCCAACCCCAAAATGGGATTGCACAGGGTATGCAACTTGGAGTTATCCTCCAAGCTGAACCCCCCAAAGGGGCATACCTAACCTAAGGGGGCCTCTTTGGGGTAGAAGATGGGACGACCTCACACCCCCCCAAAGGGGCAGAAAGAGAAAGAGAGAGAGGAAGGTGGAGAGAGACCCAGAGGTGGGAACCCAGAGAAAGGGTGTTCACTTGGCTGCCTGCCAAGCTCAAATGGCTCCTTCACCCGCACGTCGCTCTCTTATAGGCCCCTAATCAGCCAGTTGGCTTGATCAGCCAGTGGGATGAGTTGCCAGGTTCGTTATTTATTTAATTTTTCCTTATATTAATGTTGGCTTAGATTGCTGAGTTGCCATTTTGAGCTATATATTTATTAAAAGTATATATTATTCAGCCAGGGCCAGCGGGCGCCACAGCCAGTTGGCTTAGAAGGCTGAGTTTCCAGATAGCAATAATCGTTTAATTAAATCATATATTAATGTTGGCTTAAAAGGTTGAGTTGCCAGATTCTTTATTTTTTAATTTTTCCTTATATTATTCAGCCATTTGGCTGCTGAGTTGCCAGATAGCATTTTAATTGTTCAGATATACCTTATTAGGGAGGGTTGCTAAATACCACCATATATTTAAATTTTTATTATGGGGAGTTGTTAAATACCGCCATTTATATGAGGATAGTTGTCAGGTACCACCATATACTTTTATTTATATGAGGATAGTTGTCAGGTACCACCATATACTTTTATTTATGAGGATAGTTGTCAGGTACCACCATTTATTTTAATTTTTTATTTATATTATGGATATAATAGTGTTCAATGAATAAATGAAACACCAATACAACGTTCTGTTTATAAATTAATGGATATTCAATGGGACATATATATATATATATATATATATATATATATATGATCAAATAATAGAACGGAAAATATATAATCATACAAAGCATAGTATTAACAAAATATTAGAAAAATATATAGTTATATTATCATAAGCTATATTATCAAATATTAGTACAGGAAAAATATATAATTATATTAATTATATATAATCATACAAAACATAGTATTAACAAAATATTAGAAAAATATAGTTATATTATCAAATATTAGTACAGGAAAATATATACAAAACGTATAATCATAATATTACGGGAAAAATATATATATATTGTCTTTACGTTCTACGATGCAAAACGCTAAACTCGCATATTAAAGAGTATATATCCACATCGGCATTACTTTGTACGATGTGGTAAAACCGCCCAAGCATCACCTCACCGTTTAACTGATGCGGCGGTCTATACTCGACATAAATGGTTTTCATATCTTTCAATACTATTTTTGTACCCACTTTACACTCGGCGGGGAAGTTGTCTTTAAGTACAGCTAGAACACAATCAAAAGCACGGACAAAAATGTCATCGTTAACCATAACATTAAATACAAGTTTATAATCATGCCTTTCCAATCGAGGACTTTTTCTCAACGTCCCGAACTTTTCAATCGTGAACTCTTCTTCACTCGGCATAGCGGCAATTGAAATATTCTACCAAATCGTAACGACACCTATCCACTATATAGAGGTATAGTTCTTCAGGGTGAACGGTGTAGGCGAGCTCAGCTCTGTACCTCTCAAGTGCTTTGTACCAAAGCTCAGGATATTTCGAAGAATCTAGACCTTTTAAATATGCAACCAGATCTAGAACGTTCTCCCCCTGTTCATTCCTACATTCAACAAATCCGTCGAGCAGAGCGGTGTAAGCGTATTCAAGTACCGTGTGAAAATAATTCATGTCTGTAAAACGCGCATCTAATATAGGCTTCAGCTTACGGAATCCGACAATCTCAAACATTCTGTCGAGGATGAAACGGTTTCGTGTAGGAACAAGAACGTCATTATCAGCTGTGTTCTTCCACATCAGTCGTAAATCAATGCGTGGATGCTCGTTATTTACACTCAATGTACAAACAATGGTATATGAGGAGGCGTCACTAATCACCTGTCTTATTATACCCACTTCAGCTGGTACATTATAACGGTCCTCAGCCCACCCCTGAACCACCAAGAAGATTTTATGCATCTCCTCAAGACTTAAATAAATAACGTTACGTTTGCTTGCATGCCTGCAGATCGTTTCGAACACAGTTAATGGTGCCGGTTTCTCGCCTGAATACGCACAATGACTTCGTCACGGAGACGTCGTACGAGACGTTGAGAATGCTTCTCAAAGGAGTTCCATCGTATTCGCACGTTCACACGGATCGAGATGACTATGACACAACCACTCGGCGCAAGCTCTGAGATGACTATGAGCCACAGGAGGCAGGAAGGCAGGATCGGCTCGACGGTCTGGGTGATTCACCCTGTTGAAACGTGAATGGGTTTGTTCGAGCTCGTATGCTCCGTGAGGAGTGAGTCACCATAATCTAATGAAACGTGTACGGCGCTGATCGAATTGTTGTATCCCATTATATTGGGCAGATGTTTTTTCCGATACAAGAATTAATTTCGGTTTTAATGTTTTATCACTACCACGAATACGCACCAGACATTTTTCAGGGGATTTTCACGAACTAAACACATTTTTTAAATGTTTTATCACTCCTAAACATCTTCACAAACCGGGGCGCTATTAGAGAGAAGCATATGTTCATATTTATCCTTTTTGTTTAACAGGCGATACTCATCTCTAAAATCTGTTAAAAACTCACACAACCCATTAGCCACAACCTCACTACAAACCTCATCATGATATATATTAATGTAGTGGTAAAAATACTTAAGATTGTCCATGATGACAAGATTTACATTTTCAGCCGTAGGGTACGAGTAATCGGTGGTGTAACATGATATAATACCTCTTATCACACACTCATCCACAAGACTCACTACCCATAACTGTTTTTATCTTCTGATCGTGTTGCTTCTTCTACCACGCGGTGCACGTGAGCCTTTATAAAGCTTAGTTCTATAACATACTTCAGTACATCGTCTGTACTGCGAAATCCTACAACCCCTCGCCAGAATATCCGTAGAGTATTTGAATAGCCTGACCCTTCGCACGATTCAATGCAGCCTTAAAAGATGCAAAGGAGGCGGGTAGGAGTTTTTCAGTATCCACTACATCTACGCACTTGCAGAATACCACTTCATAAATGTTGAACACGCGATATTAAAGGTAGCCATTTTCTTCTATGCGAGAGAATACACGTCTGAGCTCAAGGGTATACAGAGGTCAACTGAGACGGGGGTAGAGGCTGCTCAGGTTGCGGCATGATTCACGTCGCCGGTCTTACAGTGGGCGGCTTAACTTTTACTGTAACACGCACACACGCAAAGTAAAACTAGTTGAAACATGATTTATTTAATAAACGAAATAATCAGATGTATATATTTACAAATACGTGTAATAATTAAGTTAGCAATAGACATATCAAAGATTATGGTATCCAAAGGGTACGGTGTCATAGGTACCAGGCACCTGGTAGCGTTTCCTATAGGTGTTACGGCACACCTTTGTACCCCTAAGTTCCTTCACGCCCCCCAGCTTCTGCGCCCGAAAATTGTGGGTGCCTACAGTCAGTTGGGGCGGCGATCACCCTCATCATCCAAGCACACTAACTCCTTCAGCGAATCAAAGTTGACGACCCGCCGATTCGCTTGGTTAAGCGTGATACCCTTAGCCTTCACGATATACTTCGTTTCATTCCCTATCCTCACCCGTACCCCATAGGTCTTTGGCCCTGTTGACACAAACGAGTCGGCGTATGCGTTGTCCCCATACTCATCCTTGATCTCGTCAGTTAGCTCACCGAGGAACTCCCCAATAGCAGGCATGTATTCACCCTCCTCGCTGTGAATATCACGCTATCTGTATCGGCATACAAACTCCGCCCAAGAGAATGCAATAGACCCCAAAGTTTGATGCGGTAGGCTGTTGTGAAGCTGGCTACAGGAATGTTTGTAACCCGTGAGTATCTGTGGCCAATTCAGTATTGTTGTACTTTATTATGTAAGTATTACCTACATTCACAATCTCCATGACCTCTTTATCGGGTGCGTTGGCGTAATCCCAGACTTCACTATAACTTTGCGCCAAATGAACGTTCCCTTTACCGGTATTCTGCGCAAATTTTCCCCAAAGGCTGTTTAGGCACAATTTTGCACTAAAGCGCTTGCCAGGATTCTTTACAATTTGGGTACGATCAAGTTGTATACCTTCGTGGTCACGGTAACGCTGAATATAAGACGTTTTTTCATCTTCGGTTTCAACCCCTCGCGGATATCCTGACGCCTCAACCTTATCCTTCAAAAATGCGTTTATATATGGTGTGAAAAGGTTGGGTAGCTTCTGAAACCTCCACACCTCATGTATCTTCATTATTCTATACCCATGGCGAACGGCTAGGGCAGGGCTTGTGTATACACCTCTGATCTTACGCTGGTGGGTGTATGGTCACAATCACCATTGTTCTCTTCTGCACACTTCACGCACAGGGAAACATGAGTTTGTGATCTATAACGACGGGTAAGATCGGCATCCATAAATCGCGAGGGGGAGCACGTCTACGAAAGAAAGGCCGAAATAGTAGTTCAAATTTCTTGAAAATCGTTGATGGAGGTAGGTTAGGGCCCACTATTTTTTCAGGCGCACCCACGGGGTACGGATTGTTCTTCATCACGTAGGGGTATAAAGAACAGAAATCGTAGTAGTGGAGCTTCACACCCTCCGTAGGTGGAAAGTATAGCTTGAAGGGATTTGTACGCCCACCGAACAAGCTATCACCGCATTTGAGAGGATCCAGCACCATTGAACGCTTGATCGTGTTTATTTCTTCACGGTACGCCCCGTCTGTCTCCATCCGTGCATCATATCATGCTCCCACAAGACTTTGTGAGTGAACTGGGAGCTATAAGTTGATCGCGGGTGCGCGTCCACGCAAGACAGTCGGCAGGAGATCTACCGTGGATATCTCCCACGATTCCACACTCAGGACGGGGCATCCATGCCACCAGCAACCGTTAAAGGAGTACACAGTCTTCTCGCCAGTGACACGGTTTTCACTTAGACCATCAACCCAAAAAACATGGCCATTAACCTTAATGGGTACTTCCCCGTGTTGCGGGCATGCTTTATGTATACACCTGTCTGCTGTGTAGGTGTATGAGCCAGTAAATAGCCTTGTGCCCATAACTGCGGGGATTGTTTCTGTGAATAATGGCTAAGGTGTCTTTAGGCATGAAGTTATTCTTGAACACCGTAAAACATAATGAGCGATGGTGGTTGCGACTTGCAGCGGATCGCATTTGAAACGACATATGTACATCCTTCTAAAGGCCTGGAAACATACTCTAAGCACGCGTACATCATTCACGCAATAACGCTCACATTCATCAGCTATATTATAAGGATTACGTTCATTAAAACTGTTGTAGTATCGATCAAAATCTTCACGTTCATCTGTACTCATACAATCATAGTTAAAGTAATGTTTGGGTGGAGGTAGTACGTAATTTAAAGTTTCACTAGTGAGGAATGTGTAAGGGAAGTATCCTTTTGAAACTTCAGCTGCTACCCCAATCACCTTGGGTAGCTTTGCTAATTTGCAGGGTGTGAATAATAAAGTGTCTTTAAATTGTACATTACCTCTTATTTGCATCTGTATTAGTGCGTTGCCTCTTTTCAATGGGTCATCTGTAAATATCTCAGAGGACTCGTGCTCAAGCAACTCTTTATAAAGGAACTGTGTGCCAAATTTTTCCCCGTTATGGGCGAGAATATACAGTCATTTTTTTTAACTTGTCCGCTAACTTAACAATATAGGATACAAATAGTTTTACAAGGCTATCGTGGACATTCTTTTTAAAAACGTTTGTCCGTTTACCACATTTGGGCACTCATCACAATCGATCTCCATACATTCATCACAGATAGTCTGGCTCACAAGTAAATGTGGAATAACCTCTTTGGTTTCAGTGTTCGTGTATGTTCCTATATCGTAGTACACAGTTATAAAAGGGCTGTTTTTAGGCATAGCTTCTTTCATATAACGTACATGCTTTACACCATCCGCATTATATTTCTTATGGCATGTAGAGCAGTGAATTTCGTCACATTTGTGCTTGAAATTTACCCAATTATCCATAATGTGAAACATACCACATTCACAGATTCTCATTTTCCGGCACGTACCAATTGATTTATGGAGCTCAAAACAACTATTATTGAAAAATGTGCGTCTACACACATTACAGTCCCTCTTCTCAGCATCAACTACACGGCTTTCACATTTGGGGCTTTTACACTGCTCACATACCATGTGACATTCTTTACAATGTTCCACTATATCATCCGCCATCCGCAAACTCGAGACACCCCTTACACAAATCATGATGTCGTCCATATTTTCGAATTTTATCATAACTCGCGTAAAGGCACCTTATATTACGGATGGGGATATGTTGTACCTGACAGTCCTAAAATAAGTAGGGGCTTGTACGATCTCTCACACAGCTTTTAAAAACATACACAGTTCTACGACGATCATCCAGTCCAAATACAACTATACGAGCATTCATTTCCTGTTCTACCCTTCTCAGCTCTTCAGGACCCATGTTACAGTCAAACTCAAGTTCACAGTCTACAGCTAGTTTACGGGCACGCTCCACGACCGTAGGCAACCAAATTTTTGTGGTATTATTTAGTACAGTAAACATACGAGCTAAGACTACTGCTATAAAGCCGCAACCACGATCGACGTTTATATGCCGTCTAAAATAGCCTGAGAATTGAAGTTAAGAGTATGGTGTGGCACTATGACCCGCAACACGGAATACACGGTCAATATTTACCGTGAAGTTGTCCATATTGAAGGCTATACTACTTTGGGAGGCCTGCATTATACGACCTAATATATACTCTACATCTTCAGCGCCAAACGCCTGAATGGTACTACTACCCAAAAATCATCTACAGACCATCTGACCCGAATCCGAAGGACAGCCTCGTCCTGACTTCACGCTCGTCGCGGTTCTGAAGGGCAAACTCTACAATACGCTCTACAATACGACGTAGTCCGTGTTCAATACCGTTGCTATACATGGATCTAGGATCAACCCTGACTATATACCGATTTCTAGTCAAGGCTGGGGTAGGGGTTGCGGTGCGCACCAACTCGAATGTTATACCATCCTCAACAGAACGGGGAGCAGCTGTGGAGGATGAATAAGGGGTATATTGGGGAAGAAGCTGATGGGGTTGGTTGCGTAAGACGTTGAGGGTTGGGGCTCTATTACTGCAGACTCAACAGAACGGGGCAGCTGGAGGATGAACAAGGGGGTATATTGGCGGAATGCTCTACTGTGGGGTTGTTGCGTAAGACGTTGAGGGTTGGGGTTCTACTATGTGGTCTAACAACCGGCTCCTGACGCGCTTTATACCTGACGTGGAGGGCTCTCATCACTCCGCTTTGAACGTGCAACAGGTGTCGCTGGTGAGGGTCATCGGCGGGTATGGGCGTAGATGCACGGTCAACGGGTTCATCCGTGATATCGATGATGGGGGTGTACATCGTCGTCATTCACGGTTCTGTGGAAGAAGAAAACAAAATATAAGGAGCAGACTCGTTATTTGTAATATTTTGTAAATGACCCACTTAGGGGTGTGACGTGTTAGAAATGGAATCTGTAGAAAAATTCAGATTCACGAGCCCATCCACATGTATTATATCTGGACCGACAGGTTGTGGTAAAACGGTGTTTATGCTTAAATCATTAAAGAAAAGGGGAAATGTTCTCAAAATTTGTGCATAAAGTTATATGGTGCTATTCGACATACCAATCAGTGTTCAACGAGTACCAAGATGATGTTTTGTTCCACAAGGGGGTCTATGACGTTAATTCGCTAAAGGGAAATGAACATACAGTCATCGTAATTGACGACCTCATGTTGGAGATGGATAAAACGTTTGCCGAGACATTTACAGTATTCTCCCACCACCTTAACATAAGCGTGTTCTTCATCAATCAGAATCTATTTTTCAAAAATAGATACATGCGCGATGTGTCGTTAAATACGCAATATCTAGTCTTATTCGCGCAACGTAGAGATGTGTCACAAATTGGGGTATTAGCCAGTCAAATGTTCCCGAATCAGCGTAAGGAGTTTTTGGAGGTTTATAAAGAGGTCACAAAGCAACGTTATGGATATTTGCTTTGTGACCTTCACCCGCGAAACACGTTTAGGGTGCTTCTAAGAACGAATATATTTCCAAACGAACCTGAAACCGTGTATATTCCAGAATGACGAATAGGCTAAAGAAATACCGCGAATTAATAAAAATCTATCAACGACTGCCTCGAGCATTGCAGCAGATGTTTGTTAAAAATATCGACTCTGACTTTTTAAAATGCATCTGTGAAATCTGTCTTAATGTTATAAAATGTAATGTTCCAATGAAATCCTCTCAGAAGACTCGCTTACGTCGTTACAAGAACATAATACGGACGCTCGCCCATAAAAGTCAGACTGTTGGTAAGAAAAAGCGTATTATTGTACAAAGAGGCGGTTCATTCCTCCCCATCTTATTTTCACTTTTGGGGCCTTTACTGACTAGATTAATATAATGAAGAAGGTGGTTGTGATCCCGCACGAGGTGTACGCTTCATTACAAAGGAGTCCAGATGCGGCTCTAGAGGAGCCCCGTAAAAGTAGACTTAAAAGAATGGAAAGTGAGTTGCTAGACCTATTGAACAGTGAAAAGGCACCTGATGAGAAAAGGATCTTGTATGAAGAGGCTTTGCAGAAATTTCTTCATGAGTACAAAGATTATAAGCACCCTACAGAGCTACCCGTGAGACACAGCTCGAGTAGCGCTGCACATAGCGACACAGGATCTGCCCAACCAAAGAGTAGCGGAACACAGCACATCGAACATGTGCTAAAAAACAGGCTCCCCCATTAGGGTGTTTCAATTTTGAGGGTGAAATGACTAAATTGAAAATCATGTGATTTGGTAGCAATTTAATGTAATCATTTGGCATTCAAAATAATATCCTTGCTTCAAAAACAATAAAAAATAACTCCTACCTACATCAATTTTAATTAAAAAATTCCATTTTTCCGTAAATTCGTAACAAAATAACAAATGTGTGCAAACATCCTATCAACATTTTAAGTGGCAATAAGATATCATTCAGAGTCTTTATTTGAAAGTAACCAATGCAGTCATGTCCTTTTTGCTGCGGTTCCTTGACATCAGCATTCGGCTTGCTACTTGCGCTTTGTTGTAGCCTTCTCGCCTTTCGTGACTGTAAACTTGACTAGCTGCTTCTGTGACCATTTTCACACATCTCTCCACACTCTGAGTGTGAGAAGGCCACTTTGGCACTTGCATTGGGGCCTATTTAAGTTGTGTTAAATCTTTGTTTGTTATACATGTTGTCAGTGGTGGCTCCAAAACTTCCGAACTCAAGTTAACTAATTCTGACAATTTCGTGGCATTGACGTTTATCGGAGGTACCTTCCTTGTCTGAACAGAGCAGTCTCCCAGCTGGTCATCATCTAGTGATGTTCCTCTAAGCTTTAGAATGATTTCCACAACCTCAGTTCGCTCTTTGGTACATTGGCTGCAGAGTATTGCTTGCAAAACTGCCTCTGGCCTAGTATACCAAGCGGACCTTCTCACCACAGGCAACACGATGTCCACCACTACTTTCCTTTGGGTTTTCAGTAGCTGTAATTGAAACAAGATGTGGTTGGGCCCCTCCATCCACATTGGATTAAGTTTTACATTGAACCAGTGAGGAAGATAAAACCCAATAATAAATTCAACAATCAACATCAAATTCTGTAGCATTTTGCCCTTCAGTGCATGTTTGGAAACCCAAATCCTGCAGAAATGAATCGCTGTAGTTAACCAACGACTGTGACTTACGGGTCCAATCTCCAAGAGAGCCAGATTTTGAGGCAACTCTCCTGATCTGATTGCTTGAACAATACGATAAGCGTAAGATTGATCCGTGCTGAGGTCTTTGATAACTTCTTCAGACAACACTGGAAGGGAAGGGCCTACTTCGACCTTTGGAAATTTTGTATTTATTTCTAATTCCGTTGCTTCATCTAGCATGTTGCCAAGGGGGCCTGACCACTTGTTGTTGCTCTTTGTAGGACCATCAAGTTCCTGGATGAGACGACGAAGAGGTAGTTCCCCTGTGTGCAAATCACATACAATCCAAACAAGCCTTCTTCCAAGTTTTTTCTCTAAATGCGTCATAACACCGCCCTGCCATCCAGTGTTCACCGCAGTTGAGTCCCCACCAACGGCCTGCAGTGAACTGTCAAGTCTTCTTTCTTGAAGCCAACATATTATTTGATCAGCAATTGCCTCTGCATGTTTCTTGTCTTATACTTTTGCTTCAGGAACAAAGTGAAACAAATAGCGGCCACCAGGTTCGGAACACACAGAGTAGTGTTATTCTTTGATGAGACCGGGAAACTTTCTGTCCATTCCCTCTACCTCTAGGAGAACTTTTGTTTCATCTCTTCTTCCATCAAACAAAAGGCAAGAGAGACCTTCCTCCTTCAAATCTTTTTCATGCTGATCAGATATTTCCTTCATTATTTTTTCTTGTGCTCTTCTTATCTTATTATGATCTATCACTAAGGATGTATCCTCTCGGCTGATGAGGCTTGCATCTATCCAAGCGGCAGTGGCAATCTCTGCAGTCCCTCGTAGCCCCGTATGTTGGCGAATACTGGCAAGGGCAATGTTTGAGATGTCTTTAGTGTTGTATTTCATTCTCTTCGGCGAAGGTTCAGATGGCATTTTGGAGCTATCATCTGATGTTGCTTCTTTCTGTTCATCTGAAGAGCTTTCAAAGAAGTGAGAAACCTCTTGATAGAGCTCTTCATCTCTTTGGGTGGCTTCTTCACTCTTCTTTTTCTTCCTTTCTTCCCTCTCTCGGATTTTCTCTTTTTTCTTAGCAATAACAATTTTTTTTTTGGTTTCTGAATAATCTGCCGAACCAATCTGCATACTTCCTTGGCCTCCTGCCTTTGTTCTCTGCGCCTTTATGAAAGCCAGCTCCAAAACAGTGCTCTTCTTCTCACGAGGACAGCGACAATCAATGTGAGGGTGAGGTTCTCTTCTGCATGAGGGAGAACAATTGGCTTCAGAACACAACTCTATGGGACACTGGCAGTTAAAAATGTCAAGAAGAGTATCAAGTGTGTGCAGAAATTTATTTTTCTTTGCTAGTTTTCCTTTACCAAGTGATGTCTCAACTTCTTTGTGCCACAGCTTTGTTAATTTTAGCTCAATAGAGTACAGGTGGTTTGAATAACACATTAGCTTTTTTCCACTGATGCAGGAGAGGGGGAATCATGTCCCTTATGAGCTCTTTCTCTGTGTAGTTCCTTCTATCCTTTGTATTTTGTTCACGAAGGAGTAACCCTAGTCTCAGCATGTCTCGCACTGTTGGTAGTTCTGATACGGGAAGCTCCTTGCCTATACCGACTAACAGGCTGAAGTGGCATGACGACTGACCTCTTGTCTTCAATTTTGGCATCTTAGGAATATCTGAAAAGAAAGAAAAACATTTAAGTATTTTATATCAATTACGATGTTTCAAAGTTTAGTCATTCGATGTTCTAAAATTCAATAAAAAAATATTTCATGGGATTACAACATAATTAGACAGAAGAATATGATAATAATAAATAATTGTAAAAATCAATAATCCATACTTACAGTTAAACTGTAGTATTCGTCTAGTAGAATAACTATGAAGTAGGTACAAGAGCAATAACAGCAAACCACCGTCTATGACATCTAAGAGGCAAGAGTGAGGGACAGTTCTATTCATGTTGTGACTTGTACATTGTACAACAACTATATGACCTTGAAACCACTCCATATGCGATCAGTGGGATAATTCTGTGACAAATGAATAGTTAATCAATTTATGTCATATTATTTAGTAAAAGAGTCAATTTCTGAAACTTTAAGGTAAAATTGATGTAGGTAAGGGTTATTTTATTTCATTTTGGTTGGCCAATTTCAAGTTTTCACATGAAAAGACTATATTTTCACTACCAAAATTGATTTGAAAAAAGTTGTCAAAATTGACACACCCTACTCCCCCATACATTGAGGAATAAAGGGCCAAGTCTTTATAGTCTATTGAGTGAAGACCCCATCATACAGTGGACCGATACCGGCGAGGTCATTGTTGAAGGAACAAGGGTACAAGCATCCAATATCTTGATATTGTTCATGATCTGGTGAGAAAGTGGGATAGGCCCTCACCAACAGGATGGAGGCATCTTAAAGCAAGACTACAACAAATAAATGTCCCCAAAACATTGATAGGTAATCTGAATAGGTTAAAAGACTTGGAACATGCACCGCACGTGTCACAACTGAGTACACCTTCGCCCCCAGCAGCTGCAGTGTCTCTGAAGAGGAGAAAGAAGAGAATAGCCGGCCAACCTTATCCACGTGCCTCTAAATACGCAAATGGCTAACGTATTAAGTAAGCACTATTATGACATTTCCAACTAGCATCCTATGGTGGCGTTAATAAATTGTACAGAGGTGTTTGCAGTGTAAGGAAAAAAGATGTTGAGAGATTTTTACGCGGCCAGGACCCTTATACACCTCATAAACCGGCGAGAAAAAGGTTTAAAACAGCCAAGACAACAGCCGCCTCGATTAACTCTATTTGGCAGGCAGATTTAACTAAACATGCAAAGATATTCAGTGTACAACGATGGCTACCGTTACATCCTATTCATAATAGATGTATTCTCTAGATACCTGTGGCTAATTCTCCTGAAAAAACAAATCGCCTGAAACAGTGGCTAAAGCAGCCAAAACGCTGATGTTGAAAGAAAACAGGATTCCTGGCTATTTTTGTACTGATATGGGAAAAGAATTTATAGGACGAGCTTTACAGAACATGCTCTCAGAGTTTAATATCAGCTATTACACTTCCAATTCTATACATAAGGCTTCTTTAGCTGAAAGAGTTCAACGTACCATAAAGGAACGCATGCACCGATATTTTACACATAAAACACATACAGATATATAAACGTTCTCGATTCATTGGCTTCATCCTACAACCGATCACACCATCGTACGATCGGTACAACGCCTAACGATGTTTTAGAAAGAGGCAAGCGTTCGACAAGAGAGGGAGTGCCGCTACCACCACCAACCTCTGTGCCTTTCAAAATCAATGACTATGTAAGACTGTCACGTTCGGGAAATAAATTCGCGAAGGGTTTTGAGCAAGGATGGACACGCGAGATTTTTAAAGTTAGAGCTATGATGCCTAAAGGTGAGATAATTATGTATTACGTTGAAGATTTGAATGGAGAAGAGATCTCGGGAGGCTTTTACCGCGAGGAATTGCAGAAAGTGGCATTTAATTCAGGAAAAAATGTGTTTAAAATTGAGAAAATTTTAGGAAGCAAAGGTACAGGAAAGAGAAAAATGTACCTGGTGAAGTGGCTAGGTTACCCAAAAACCTTCAGTACCTATATAAAAACTGATGCAGTAATGAAGCTTTATTAGTATGCAGCATGACGCCCAACCATTTCTACGTCACACTCCCGTCCTCCTCATCCCTGTCTGTACACCCTAACAACACATTAGCCAACTTTGTAACAGAAGTCCATGGGCCCATTGAGTTAGGTCGTGATTCGTATGAGGTGGGGATGTGTGTAATTCAGCTGGACACCGTCTTCTTAAATATTGATTATAAAGATGCCGTTTTTACGATTCTTAGAAACTGTGGTGAGTGTGCAAAGCCGGGTTAACTCGGGATGAAACTATACGTATCGCCCGGACTAAGGTTGCACAGTTTTTCAGTACAACAGTGACACTAGGACCGGGTCGTTATGGTTCGGTTGAAGATGTTGTGAGAGACTTAAACATGTGTTTAAAAAACTCACACCTTACGAATGATTTAATATATGAAATCGTAAACAATGGAGGCCCTGCACATACTCTAATGCTAAAATCAAAGGCTAACAGAAATCTTAAAGACGGAAGAGTGTTCAAAATTATAACCGAGGGGCGTTATCGAGCAGCCTTCCAAAGAGACACCTTTCACGAGGTACCGGATGACTTGTCCAACTTAGTTTATCAGCTGAAGATGGAGAAACTGGATGTAAGCTCTCAGCCTCCAGACATGTGCTATATTTACAGCAATATAGCGGAACACCAGTTTGTTGAGATACACAGGCACGCCTGCTACGCGTAGCGCACATCTCCAACCATAGAGGAAGGAGCTTGAGTCCTACATATGACCTACCCCATTATGTGAATGTCGCAACTAATCTAATAACTAATATCTCAATATATATAAGAACGATTGACGGCAAAAATTTTCCATTCGATGACGGGAGCTTAACAGTGAAGCTACACTTTCGACGTACTGAGTTATAATGGCCAGAAAGCCTTTCACGGTATACCGAGGGGTGAGAGACCAGCGTGGTAGTGGACTTGGATCCATTTTTTCATCCATACTACGCACCGCTGTCCCACTGTTGAAGAGGGGGGCCAGGTACCTAGGAAGAGAAGCGGTACAAACAGGTTTTAATGCGGAAGAGGACATATTGGGCAGAACTATGCCTGAAGAAGCTCTAAAAACCATTGAAGGCGTACGCGGGATGAAATCATCAAAGACGAGAAGAGAAAAATGCGTGGTGGTGGAAAGAAGAAAACTGCTAGGAAGAAGGGGTTACCAACACGTGGTGGAAAGAAGAAGAGAACTGTTAGGAAGAAGGGGTTACCATCACGTGGTGGAAAGAAGAAGAGAACTGTTAAGAAGAAGGGGTTACCATCACGTGGCGTTAAACGTAAAAGGGAACTAAAAAAGAAGTGTTCAAAGCGTATGAAACCTATAGCTGATCATTTTTTTAACTGATATAAGCTGAGGACGCTGCTCTCACGAATCATAGATTGAAAAATACTCGTTGAGGGAAGGTGGCACTATTTCTGACTCGTCATGGCACGTTTCATTCATCCGCGTAGTTCACAATGCTGTAAATCGGAACTGTCCCTCTTTGATATGTCCCCTACACAGGTCTCTATTGAAAATAGTGACTTTATTACAATTAACCAGTTAAACAATTAGTTCACCCAGTGCCCCTATAGAATTCGTGATACCGAGCTCAGGCCCTTACTTTTTTTATCGAGTTGCATGCACATGTATGTTAAACTACGCATTGCCCATTTTGACGGAACGGATTGCGATGATAGTTATGCTGCATACCCCGAAACCAACTTTCTGCACTCCATATTCAGTCAGTGTGACTTATATTTAAATCAGACTAACATCTCGGCAGGTACGGGGTACTACCACCTACGATCGTATCTGGAAAATATCCTCAACTTTTCAAAAGAAGCGAAGGACACCTTTTTAACCGCCGAGGGGTATTACCACACTAAAGATGAAGATGGAATAAAGGATAAATTTAAAAATTCTAAAAAAAAGATATACGAATGTTTTGGACGCCTGCATACAGAATTTACTTCACAGGAGAAGTTGCTTATGAACGGGGTAGATATGAAATTGAAGCTTACCCACACGAGCCCTGAGATCTGTATAAATCTGGGGGCTGATCAAGAAGAAGGCGCGAATCCCGTTGTGATACACATCATGGAAACGTATTTGCGTATACGCCGAGTGAAATTAAGTTCCCTGAAACATATAGAAATCGAGAAAGAACTGGTACACGTCACAGTTTAATATCCAATTAACAGGGTACAGATCAAACTGTGCACGGTTCCCGCAGGGTTGGTATCGAAACAGATAGAAAACATTGCTCTTGGAGTCCTACCTAAAAGGATAATAATTGGAATGCAAGTCCACGCCTCGACGAATGGAAATTATAAAAAGAGTGCCTTAAAATTCGAGAATTTCGGGCTTAAAAATATTACTCTATTCGTAAATGGTATCGCTCTGGGTGGGGTAATGGATATGGATTACTCAGCAACTGGGGTATTCCCGCTCTGCGCGAGAGCTTATAGTAGTTTGGCTTATAATACAGGTGCTTGTGATGAGCTCGGTTTCGGGATAACTCAGAAAGAATGTGTGGAACAGTTTAATATTTACTCATTCGACCTTACGCCTGACTTAACTGCTGACGTAAATACGTATTTAAACGCCCAGTAGACTGGCACCGTCTCAGTGAGATTGGAGTTTGCTAAAGCTATAGACACGCCTTTAAGTGCACTTGTGTATCTAGAATCACAGGCCCTAATAGAAGTAGATAGATTTAGAAACGTCACGACAGATTTTTAAAATGGATTCAAATACATTCCAGAGAGTTATGAAGAGTGACTGTTTCGCGCGTTCCAAATTTATCGGGGTTTTTGCAAAGAATTAAATATTGAAGCTGGATACTTCAAGAAACTGGTACGGGGCAATCGTTAACACCGACATTGTGGGGGGTGAGGATATTCATTGGTTTGCAATCTATTTTAAAACTGAGGAAAGAATGTACTATTTCGATTCACTCGGTTTCCCACCATGGCATGACTCGACAATTATACAGTTTGTCGCGTTATTACGTGTGCCTGAGGTTATTTGGAATCCTTATCGCCTTCAAGGATATTACACTGAAAAATGTGGATTGTATTGTATTTTGTTTCTCATGCACATTTCACGTGGGAAGGGATTCATGAAATATTTAAAATTATTCGATTTGTGCTACACAGAGCTGAATGATAAATATGTGTGCAGACAGATGAAAAAAAGGTTCCCATATGTTAGTACCCCCTGTAATGTGTAAGATCTATATTGTGTAAACCTATATATACATTTGTAACCATCAAGAATTGGGCACTGGCCCTTTTTGTACATGTTTTTCTACTGCTTAATAAAATGAAAATAGATTGTGTTTTGTTCTTAACCTCAAAAAATACTTACATAATCTCATCGATGAGCACTAGGGTGGCCCACTTTTCAATTTTTTTTGAAAAGTATAGGTGATCGTGGTTTTTCCCATTATTTGGCACTATACTAGCACATTGGTACCATTTTTAAAAAAATTGATCAATATTTAGGGGTCTCGCATCGACCTTGAAATTACTAGTTTTTTTTAAAAATGCGTACTTTCTAACTTTTTACTGAATCAAGATAAATCATTAAGTAGGGCGTAATGTATAAAGGTAATTAGAAAATGCACTATGCCTGTGCCAGGTACCTAACCTATTTCTTTTTTTGCAGATCATAGCATTTTGAAATTCTGTCTGAGTTCCTCATCCTTTGTCATGGACAAATCGATAGCAACCATAACTGGAAGAACTCTTGAAGCTGCAAATAGAGAGTCATCAAAAGGAAAGGCGAAAATAACATCGCTACCTTCTCTAAGATCGGCCTCGGAAATTTTTTTAGTTGGCCAACCGTCGTCCTCCATCAGTGGTAGCAAATTGCCAACAACACGGCAGGTTTTGCAATACTTCTTCAGTGTTATCCAGTATACTGCTAACAGGAAAGACGCATTCAAAGAAACCGTAAACAACGTCTTAAAGTTTTGGAACATGGCCCGCATTAAAACAATCACAAAGCTCAACTGCGAACGGAAGCTAGAGGAATTGTGGAAAGAGTGGCACTTACTCCAAAAGAGCAGAAAACGAGAAACTGACGCCGGAGGAAAACGGCAAAAGTTTTCGGACAGTGTGGACAAGCTGTGGGATATCGGAGCATCTGACGCTGTCGAAGATATAAAGAAGAATCGACTGCAGTCCGACAAGGACAAGAAAGAAGACATTGACTTCTACCTCGATCAACGTGGTCCTCGGGTGGCAACGATGAGCGGGAACGATAAAGTTTTCGCTGTAAAAAGAAAGCTACAGGAAGGAAGAAAACGTCCTCGCCAGGAGCCGCAAACCTCAAAGTGTGTATACGAAACCGGAGATGAGGCCATGGAGAATGATGATACTGGCATGTCAGGAGAGTCGGAGACAGAACTAGCGTTCCCCCTGCCGAAAGAGCCAAGTGTATCTGTCAATCTTCCTTGCCGCATCCTTAATGCACCTGCTGTCATGGAAGTGGCTGATCGTTTCCGCATGTCCAATAATCAGGTGCGTGTTGTGTATAGTATTCATCGATAGCGTCAGTTTTAAAGTGTCCCGTAACCCACATGTATTCTTGACAGTTTCCTTTCCACTTTCCATTCTCTACATAGGTAGTAAGCATTGTGGCTGCTATCACACGTTCGGCGGATCCACCAGCAGACCTCAATCAGTTCAGCATCTCGAAAGAAACGGCTCGCCGGGGAAGAGTGTCACATCGCCGTGAAGTGGCGACGGCCGTGAAGGACTCCTTCACGCCACCGAGGCACACTGTTGTCCACTGGGATGGCAAAATGGTCAAGGTCAGTTGATTAAGTTTTCATAGCTATCAATTTAGTAATGAGATTCATGAAGCATAATGTCAATTAAAAAGAGAACTGAATGTGAACAAAAATAGGTTACTTTACAACCATGAAATTGAAATATATGGCATGTGTTTCAGAACTTCCTTGGAACGGCGGAGCACCGCCAAGCAATTCTCATCTCCGGGGCTCCTCATTGCACAGAAGGAAAGTTGCTGTCAGTCCCAGCTGTTGCTGACGGCACCGGACTGTCGGAGGCGCGGGCAACCATACATGCTCTCGAAGATTGGGGATGTGAGGAGAGGGTCATCGGACTCTGCTTCGACACCACTTCCACCAACACGGGGAGGGTGCAAGGTGCAGTTGTCCGGCTGGAAAACATGCTCGGGCGACCGCTACTCCAGCTGGGATGCCGTCATCACGTCCTAGAGCTTATCGTGGGGGCAGTAGCCGTCACCCTGCTCGGAAGGACTACGGCACCAAGTGATCCTTTGTTTCAGCAGTTGAAGAGAAGGTTAGTTCATTTTTTGTGCAAGGTAAAGTTAGGACACACATGATATTCCACTAGTTTATAAAACAGCAAGCCAAACCGGAACTTCAGGGTTTTCTCACACAATTTTCTTGTTTATTATTTTTGAAGATGGGACGAGCTCGATCTCTCGACCTACTGCAAGCTGCAGGTCGAGAATCTGGCGGAGAGTACGTGGCTAATAGAACTCCGGGACGCGGCGGTCAGCTTCCTGAGCACAGCTTCTGGTTTCGTCAGAGACGATTACCGGGAAGTGGCAGAGATCACGCTCCTGGTACTCGGGACACAACCACGCCGTGGCATTCACCTCATGCGCCCAGGAGCCTACCACCACGCAAGATGGATGGCTAAAGTTAGTATTTTCAAACAAAAATAATCTAGAGATAAGTTTAAATGTTATTCAAAGATAAACATTTCATTATAACGCAAACAAAGTAATTGGTAACAATAAACCTGTCTTACTTACAATGGTGCCTATTCTGTTTCAGGTCATCTACTACACAAAACTGCTGATGTTCAGTAGGCAGCTGGAGCTCGACGCCGAGCTGGTCGACAAACTGCACAGGATCGTGGTGTTCATCGCTCTTCTGTACGTACCAGCTTGGTTGGAGGCCCCTGTAGCAGCTGATGCGCCGTTGAATGACCTGGTACTATACCAGCGTTTTCTGAGGTATAGGGCAGTGGACCGCGAGATGGCAGAAGCGTCACTGGCAGTGATGAGGCGGCACTTCTGGTATCTGAGTCCTCAGACCGTCATCTTCGCTCTATGCAGCAACAAGGTGGATGGCACTGTGAAGCAACAGATGGCAGAGAAGCTGTCCCACCTCCCTGTACCCAAAGACTTCACATACGAGAACGTCTCAGTCGACGAGATGACGCTACTCCCCGACCTGATCGACGAGTCCTCCTGGTTCTTATTTGCAGGTCTGAAGATGTATGGGTCTTCGTGGCTCACCCTGCCAACTGATAAGTGGGACGAGAACGAGGACTTTTGTCGTCTGAAGGATGTGATCTCTAATCTCCAGGTCACCAATGACGTCGCTGAAAGAGGAGTCCAACTGATACAAGACTATGCGAACACGGTCACAAAGGACGAGGCACAGCTGCAGGATCTTCTGCAAGTGGTGGAAAAGAACCGGAAAGAGCTCGGCGACTTCAAGAAGTCATCACTCGCCACGATGACATAGCACAGAGGGACAACGTTGCAGCCAGTGACGTGTGATAGTGGTCAATACAATGCAAAAGTGATTGTTTAAGTTATTGTTTCTTTCTTTCTTATTTGTCTGCTATTTGCTGATTTTTTTGAAAAGTATAGGTGATCGTGGTTTTTCCCATTATTTGGCACTATACTAGCACATTGGTATTACCTGTATACAGGCACAACTTTTAAACCGTTAGTCGTATGACATTGGAAGGCACACCAAACGACTTCTCTCATCAAGAGGATTCAGGAAACATCCCTACTTAATGATTTATCTCGATTCACTAAAAAGTTAAAAAGTACGCATTTTTTAAAAAAAATCGTAATTTCAAGGTCGATGCGAGACCCCTAAATATTGATCAATTTTTTTAAAAATGGTACCAATGTGCTAGTATAGTGCCAAATAATGGGAAAAACTACGATAACCTATACTTTAAAAAAAAAAAGAAAAGTGGGCCACCCTAATGAGCACGCACTCGCTTGACCGGATGTATGTCAACACCACGACTTCTGGTTCGCTAGGTGGCGTGGCTACTACTTCATTTATCACCCTTTCGTCAAAAGTGTTTATAATATGATCTCTCTCCGTCTCGGTCCTATAAGTTTAAGTAAAAATAGAGAAAATTATTTTTCAAAACGAAGGCACTTCTTAAAAGTTTTAATATTTCTATAAACCTAACTGTGCAAGATATGTCAAATATAAACACGCCATATATATATATATATATATATATATATATATATATATATATATATATATATATATATATATATATATATATAATCATGCGGGTTGCTTCTGCAAAGCTTCAATTTAATATTTAGGAGAAATCCAATGACAAGGAGGAATGTAAATGCCATGGAAAGTGTCTTCTTTAATGCGCAACGTTTCGAGCAATACGCTCATCTTCAGGCTAAACAATAACAATATGAAATTAAAATCAATAAATAAATGAAACACATAAGACAAAATAATTTCTATAAAACCTATTCTTAAGAGCAAAATTTAAAAAGACAAAGAAGAGGGTTAAATTCAAAGTTATAAAAATTTACATATAAAAATACAAGAAATTTAAAAAGCTATTTTTAAATTATATGTAGTAAATTTGAAATTAATACAATGGAATAATTAACACTACTAACCCTTCACTGCTGGTTCCGAGGCACAAGTAATTTAAAACAAAGCAAAGGGAACATACTATGGGTTGGGTGGTTGGAGAGTTATAAGTTGGGGAGGGGGAATTATAAAAAATTTAGAGGGACAGCTGAGGAATCAACGTTTAGAGAAGGGGTCAATGTTTTAATATAAAGAGATTCCAAAATTCTAAGTGAGTTGGGACAAGGATTACAACCGAGAATTTTAAAATTATCTAGAGTGACTTCAGTTTTACATTTAATACTATGTTCCCGGATACTAGAGGCTTCTTTTTTATTTAAAATTTTACCTGTTCGACAACTTATTCCCATATGCGAATAAAATCTAGCCCTGAGAGAGCGCACGGTGCTGCCAATATAAGTACCAAGGAGACACCTTGGGCAGGTAAATAAATATACAACACCGCTACGCAACGAATCAGGAGTTCGATCCTTCGCTGAGAAAAAGCTACCTAAAGACGTTTTATTAATAAATATAATGCGAAAATCGGTATGATAAATTTTTTTTTTTAACAACTTCGTAAATTTAAGTTTAAATTCTTTATTCATGGGACCCATTTCAGGTACCAAGAAATATTTTATATCTTTAGGCACTGAAATACAGGGAAGTTGAGGGCTATAAACATTATTTAAAAAAGATCTTATTAGTTTATCTACATATTGAACAGGAAAACTATTATTGGTAAAATATGATCTTAAATTATTAAATTCATCGTTAAGTAAGGTAAAACTAGAAGTCAAATTATATCCTCTGAACAAGAGAGTTTTAATACACGACATCTTATAGTTAAAATCAGTAAAACTAAAAAAATTCATGCCCAAACCGGTAAAAGTGGGTTTCCTGTAAACTGATTCTATTACTACATCAGTTTACAGGAAACCCACTTTTACCGGTTTGGGCATGAATTTTTTTAGTTTTACTGATTTTAACTATAAGATGTCGTGTATTAAAACTCTCTTGTTCAGAGGATATAATTTGACTTCTAGTTTTACCTTACTTAACGATGAATTTAATAATTTAAGATCATATTTTACCAATAATAGTTTTCCTGTTCAATATGTAGATAAACTAATAAGATCTTTTTTAAATAATGTTTATAGCCCTCAACTTCCCTGTATTTCAGTGCCTAAAGATATAAAATATTTCTTGGTACCTGAAATGGGTCCCATGAATAAAGAATTTAAACTTAAATTTACGAAGTTGTTAAAAAAAAAAATTTATCATACCGATTTTCGCATTATATTTATTAATAAAACGTCTTTAGGTAGCTTTTTCTCAGCGAAGGATCGAACTCCTGATTCGTTGCGTAGCGGTGTTGTATATTTATTTACCTGCCCAAGGTGTCTCCTTGGTACTTATATTGGCAGCACCGTGTGCTCTCTCAGGGCTAGATTTTATTCGCATATGGGAATAAGTTGTCGAACAGGTAAAATTTTAAATAAAAAAGAAGCCTCTAGTATCCGGGAACATAGTATTAAATGTAAAACTGAAGTCACTCTAGATAATTTTAAAATTCTCGGTTGTAATCCTTGTCCCAACTCACTTAGAATTTTGGAATCTCTTTATATTAAAACATTGACCCCTTCTCTAAACGTTGATTCCTCAGCTGTCCCTCTAAATTTTTTATAATTCCCTCTCCCCAACTTATAACTCTCCAACCACCCAACCCATAGTATGTTCCCTTTGCTTTGTTTTAAATTACTTGTGCCTCGGAACCAGCAGTGAAGGGTTAGTAGTGTTAATTATTCCATTGTATTAATTTCAAATTTACTATATATAATTTAAAAATAGCTTTTTAAATTTCTTGTATTTTTATATGTAAATTTTTATAACTTTGAATTTAACCCTCTTCTTTGTCTTTTTAAATTTTGCTTTAAAGAATAGGTTTTATAGAAATTATTTTGTCTTATGTGTTTCATTTATTTATTGATTTTAATTTCATATTGTTATTGTTTAGCCTGAAGATGAGCGTATTGCTCGAAACGTTGCGCATTAAAGAAGACACTTTTCATGGCATTTACATTCCTCCTTGTCATTGGATTTCTCCTAAATATTATATATATATATATATGCGGAAATAACGATGAAGGATGTAGAGAATAATTGAAAATGTTTTGCAATTATTGTGGCTTTTTATAAGTTAATACCGATTGAAACGTTTTATATATATATAGACCGAGAATAAAACACCAGCTACTTTGAAAACGCGTTTGTTGCGGCACTTATAAGCTAATTAACACTGAATGGAGGTCAGGTTATATTATAAACGAGAAAAATTCACCTTCAAATTATTGAGAGCCCTGTAATTTAAATAAACGTACTGTGTGCTGCATTATCTTAAATTCCAAAAGAAATGTAAAAACATACTATATAGCTTCAAAGCACTTTCATTATTTCCTCTACAGCCTGACGCTCGCTGTCCCGCGCCAACACCACGACTTCTGATTTGCTGAGTAGGCTAGGTGGGACTGCTATCACTTCATTCATTCACATTTCGTCAAAAGTGTTTATAACATGCCCTAATTCCGTCCCGGTTCTGTAATTAAAATAAATATCATGGAATTGGATGCAGTTAAAAGTGTTGGCTACCATATATATATATATATATATATATATATATATATAGGGTCATGATTAAGCACGTTTTTCAAAGCTCTTTTATTGCAATTTGGTAAAATCCTACTGTAGTACCGCATTATCGTAAAATAATCTTAAAGCCCCAACATATACATATATACTGTATATGTATATTGTTACAAAGCGATGCTGCAAGATGTTGCAATGAAATGTTGCAAGATTTTTCAACATGTTGCAAGTTGTTGCAACAATATATACAAATGGTGATATAATAGCGATGGAGACAGCGGATAGTTAAGCACAACGAGAATAATTTTCACGTTGTAGAAAATTTAGAACAAAAGGAAAATTAAACTGTCAATTATAAACGAGAAGCAATAAAAACTAATTTTCAAAGCAGTTATTATGACATCTCATCAGTGTTTATGATATATATATATATATACATTTAACTGCAATGACCACGCAGCATATTAATGTATAGAAACGACGTAAGTATAGAGGAGCGTTCTGCACACGAGGAAGAGAAATAACGAACAAATGAAAAATGAGGTGACCGCCCGGGAATCGAACCCAGGGTCTTCCGATTGCCGGTCAGATATGCTATCCATTACACCACGGGCCTCGATCAGTCAGAAGTCGAAATTCTCCTACATAGGGCAGAAACCAATGCCCTGAGAGGGCACCCTCGCAAAATCGTGAATATGTACATTTAACTGCAATGACCACGCAGTATATTAATGTATAGAAACGACGTAAGTATAGAGGAGCGTTCTGCACACGAGGAAGAGAAATAACGAACAAATGAAAAATGAGGGACCGCCCGGGAATCGAACCCAGGGTCTTCCGATTGCCGGTCAGATATGCTATCCATTACACCACGGGCCTCGATCAGTCAGAAGTCAAAATTCTCCTACATAGGGCAGAAACCAATGCCCTGAGAGGGCACCCTGTACATTGGCAACGACCAATTTTTACAAAACTAAATAATTTTCAATTTAAAACTAATTAATTATCGATTTAAAACTAAAGATAGAATCTCTGGATCCAGAGGATCAAGTCATAATAGACTACTAGCCACAAATATGTTACACTCTATATCTATTTATAACCGACATGCAAATATATCAGATCCAAAGAATCCAGTCAATTTCATTACGGTATCCGACAATACTAGTACCTTGCCAACGAAAAATAAGTCAAGGTCCATAAAAGTGTAGGTGTGGCTGTAAAGACTGTACAGTAATGTACAAATGTGTGTGCACCCATTTTGGGTCTCCCATTTAAAGGTGTTTGTGGGGCAAGTGAAGATCATGAGTTTTTCAATACCTCACAGTACTATGGGGGCCACCGCTCGGCAGAGGAATCTCTTTAAATGGGGTGTTAAGGACAGAGAGTATCCCCTAACCCAAGATGCTGCATCCCTATATCCCACAACACTTGTGTTGAGCTGTGGGATCTATCACCACAAAGTTTTAATTTTACTACCTTAAACTATACCGAATCTATCAACATATGCGTCTAATCGATTTTTAAACATGTTTATGGACGTGCTGTTAATTACTTCTACCGGCAAACTATTCCAGCTATTAACTATTCTATGCGTAAAAAAGTTTTTGGCAACTGCTGTCTCGAACCTTATACTTGTCAACTTACACCCGTTATTTCTAGTCCTATTATATTGAGATATTTCGAAAAAGCTATCTCTATCTACGTTATCGAACCCATTCATAATTTTCAAAACCTGGATTAGATCACCCCTTAGCCTCCTAGTCTCAAGTGTTGTCAATTTTAACTCCTTAAGCCTATCCTCGTACGACTTTGACCTAAGCGACGGAATCATCTTAGTTGCTCGTCTTTGAACTCTTTCGATTTTGTCTATATCTTTGCGCATATGCGGATTCCAAAATTGGACTGCGTACTCCAAATGGGGTCTAACTAATGATTTATAAAGAGGAACTATAATATCCCGCGATTTGTACTCAAAATTTCGAGCTATAAAACCTAACACTTTGGTCGCCTTATTGACCGCTGCTGTACTTTGTTTCGCTACTTTTAAACAGGGCTGTGGAGCTGGAGCTGGAGCCGGAGCCAGGAGCTGGAGCTTGAAGCAATTTTGGTGAGTGGAGCTGGAGTTGGAGCTGGAGCCAGTTATTTTTGGGAAGCTGGAGCTGGAGCTGGAGCTGATAAAAAATGTGTCAGCTCCGGCTCCGGAAGATTTCACAAAATATTTGGACAGAATAGATAGATCAAATGCAAAACGTCTCAAAGGAGAATTAAAGAATCCTCCACAGATGAAAATAACCAAATTCAAGCAAGAATTCTATGCTGAATTAAAGGAAGTAGAAAAATACAACCGCTCCTCTAAACTGACAGTTGACGATGTCATACCCTTATATCCAAAGATTATAAGGAATGTAGCTAGGATTGTATCAGCTCTACCATCCACACAAGTCAGTGTAGAACGCCTCTTTTCAGCACTGAGAATAGTGAAATCTGATTTAAGAGCATCAATGAAGGATGACTTAGCAGAAGCCATTTTATTTCTGAGGACAGGCATGTAATGAGGATGTATAAAAAGTAATAAAAATTATTTTAATTTTTTTTAAAAGGCTACATTTTCCAAATAAACATTCTATAATACAAACGAATAAGTTTTTTTTTTTGTCTTTTTGTAAAACATTTTTTTTTGTCATGAAAGGTGTAGGTAATATTATTATTAGGGCAGTCAAAAGTTGACCGAAAAAATTAAGAAAGTTGACCTTATGAATTGAAAAAATTTACTTATAAAGTTGCCTTTACTTTCAATAATAAAAACGATACTTTAATTACTTATTCTTGCTCTTCTACATCAGTTGACCGATTGTGGTAAATTATGAAGTATTTGCTGACATTTTCTGGCAAAAAATTGCGATCCTTACTTAACAATTTATTAAGCATGGAGAAAGATCTCTCTACAGCGGCAGTTGTTGGTTGACATTGCAAAAGCTGACCATAAACTGTTGGTGAGATTTCAGGTCTACTGAGGTTAATTATTTCACAAATACCATTTGTCTTGAGTCTTGTTTCAATGTATTGTTTGACTGAACACATATCTTCGCCAAGGTTGATAGAAGAAATGGTTTCATATGCCTCTCTAATGGTGCAATCAGATGCTTCCATCCTAGTCATACAATACATACAACACAACCACATCCAAAACCAGAACGGACATAACTGAATAAGACAAATACGAGCAGCGAAGTTGCCAGTTAACCAAAAAGATGCCAATTTTTAGTTATTTTAATTATTTATTCCAAAAAATTGACTTTATTTACCTCATTGCTATTTTTTGACCTAACAGGTAAAAGTTGACTTTTGGTTGACCTATTAACTTTGGTAATATACCCCCTACAGGTGTTTTTATTGCATTTTCAGTCGTTTCAGCAAAAAGTGCCCCATAGGAAACAATTTGACTTTATTGACTTTTGACCGCCCTAATTATTATTAATAAATGATAAAAAAAAGCCACAAAGGCATAGCTATAGTCATTAGAATTTAGATTAATAGCTGCAACAGGCTTTGGTCTAAATTTTAAAAAGTAGCCTGATGAATCATGTGATGGTGATGAAATGTTTTGGGTGGCTGCCTGCTATGGCCTATGAGTAGCAAGGTACAATTTCAAGAGATTTATGAATCATTAATATATGGTGAGAGGAGCTGGAGCCGGAGCCGGAGCCGGAGCTGGGCATAAAAAATGCTGGAGCCGGAGTCGGAGTTGGAGCCAGAAATTTTGAAAATGCTGTAGCCGGAGCCGGAGCTTAAGAGTTTGCTGCCAGCTCCACAGCCCTGCTTTTAAATCACCAGAGACTATAACTCCTAAATCTTTTTCCTGCTCTACGCTTGTTAAATCTTTCCCTGACATACTATACACAAAATTACCGTTACGCGAACCTATATGCAAAATTTTGCACTTATCAACGTTAAATCGCATTTGCCATGTGACTGACCAATCAACGATTTTATTCAGATCTTCCTGGATTTTACCTGTGTCTTCGTCATTAATCGCCCTACCACCCAGCTTCGTGTCATCCGCAAACTTTGAAACTGTACTGACTAGGCCGACATCTAAATCGTTAATATATATAAGAAAAAGCAAGGGGCCCAATACAGAACCCTGAGGAACGCCACTCGCTACATTAGCCCAACACGACTCCGCTCCATCAACGACCACCCTCTGTTTCCTACCTCGCAACCATTCTTCTAGCCAATTTATTACTACACCCCTGATTCCATGAGCCTTAGTTTTTTCAATGAGTCTTTTGTGCGGCACGGTGTCAAACGCTTTTTGAAAATCTAAATACACTACATCAACCGCCCGATGTCAATCGTAAACGTCAACCACGCTTTGGAAAAATTCTAAAAGATTAGTTAAGCAAGATTTGTTTCGCCTAAAACCGTGCTGCGTATTTCTAACTAGTTTATGCACTTCTAAGTGTTCGACTATACGATCCCTAATTATTGATTCCAGTAGCTTACCTACAACAGACGTTAAACTGATTGGCCTATAATTTCCCGCCGCACCTTTATCGCCTTTCTTAAAGATAGGTGTTACGTTTGCTAATTTGAAATTATCTGGTACGCACCCCTCAGAAATAGACTCATTAAAAATCTTTGTTAGCGGCACAACAATGCTATCTTTTAATTCTTTTAGTTGTATGGGATATATGGAATCCGGCCCCGGTGATTTACGCGTTTTCATTTTATCAATATAACGCATTACTTCCCCTTCACTAACCACGATATTATCCAAAATATTACCATTATCAAAAGGTATTATGTCTATGACCGTAGGGATATTCGTTACATCTTCTATAGTAAAAACTGACGTAAAAAATTCGTTTAGCAAGGTAGCTATTTCCTTGTTTTCAGAAACTAGATCTCCGTTTACATTTTTCAAAGGCCCCAAGACACTTTTTACTGGATTTCTATTATTGACGTATTGAAAGAATCGCTTGGGGTTTTCTTTACCATCACGAGCTATGGAGATTTCAAATTCGCGCTTGGACTTTTTTATTACACTTTTCGCTTCACGCCTCAGAGATATGTAGTTGTTTCGTAACAACAGATTATCTTTATCGCACTTATATAGCCTATAAGCCCTATCTCTACTCTTTATAATGTCTCCTACTCTAGAAGTAAACCACAAGGGCTTGTTGTTTACTTCCGCACGCTTAATTTTGTACGGTACACATTCCTCATTTATAGTCCTAAATACCGTTTCGAACGATTCCCACATTAGTTTTGCGTTGGAGTTCCCCATTACGTTTTCCCAATTAACGTGTGACAATTTATTTCGAAATTTACTAAAGTCTGCGTGCTGGAAGTTAGGAATTTTAGTCGAGTTAGTTGGTTTCGAGTGACTTACTGAGAGGACAAACTCTACCATATTGTGATCGCTATTGCTTAACGGTTCTATTACTTGAAGATCAGTAATTAGCCTATCATCCGTAGTTATTACTAAATCTAAAATACTGTCCAACCTCGTAGGTTCCCCAACCTTTTGAATAAGAAAGCTATCCTCGAGAAAATTAACTAAACGATTACCTTCCGCGTCTCCCTGCATTGTATCGTAATTCACGTTGGCGCAATTAAAGTCACCCATAACTAAAGCCTGCTCACTACCGATTATTCTCTTTAGTTCACGATATAACGCTTCGTCCGTATCAGCTCTTTGATTAGGGGGCCTATATATAACCGCAACAACAAGTTTGAAATCGTTCACTTTAAGTTCTGCTATAGTCGAATCTATCGGTTCTGGAATTGTATGCTTTACTTCTAGAACGTTCGCAATATTATCTTTGATATACAACATAACACCGCCTCCTCGCCTACCTATTCTATTTTTAACAAAAAGTCTATAACCTTTAATTTGATACTCCCCTACAAAGTCACGTGTTTCAGTGCTAAGCCACGATTCACTTATCGCAATTACATCATAGTCTTTACAAGCAATTACAGAAAAAAATTCGTTTATTTTATTTCGTAGGCTACGAGTATTTAGGGATAGAACCTTCAAATTGTTTGTAACTGCGACACCTTCGCGACCGCAGGGGAAATTTGTAGAATTTACGCTGGGACCGTTCGAGTTACGGCAGCCTGAAAAGAAGAGACAGTATTATGAAATAGTCTTCCTAAACGTGCAGCTCCAACGTCATTAAGATGAAGTCCATCTCCGAGGAACAAGTCCCTCCTGCCGTAAAAACTGTTCCAAAAATTCGCAAAATGCACTCCTTCCTTTTGGCAAAGAGACTTTAGGTTATTGTTAATATAGGTCGCCTTGCTGTAGAAATCGTTACGTTGGGTAATTCGAGGAAGTATACCTGTTAAAACAATCTTATTAGTTTTCTCCTTTAGTCGCTCTAATAAGTCCCTGTACTTAGCCAGCAGTTCCTTCGATCTAGAATTTAAAACGTTATTAGTACCGACATGAATAACATACGTTGTGTCGTCGGCGGTACTGTCTGTAAAATGGTCAACACTATTAGTTATATCCTCCACCCTTGCACCAGGGTAGCAGTAACGGCGCCTACGACGAGCGTTTCTCCCACAGAATTCCTCGAGCTGCATTCGAACAATGGAATCGCCAACGAGTCGTATTTCCGGTTCATCAGCATCTTCGAAACCTAAAACAGAAAACTTATTGCTTGTTATTACTGGTAGACAAGTCTTAGGTTTTCTCATTGGGGCTCCATTACGCATTCGAACGAAAGGTTGGGAACTAGGGGAAGAGAGAGGGCTATTAATACTATTTATATTATTAGTAGTAACTGAGGCAGGAGGGGTCGTAACTGGAGTCTCAAGGGATTCTAATTTTGCCGTCAGAAGCATCACGGTTTCTTCAAGCCTAACCCTGGCCTCCCTCTCATGTTCTAATTCGCTCCTCAGTACTTCCATGCTTGAGCACCACCTGCAAACTAACTGTTCATTATTATTAGCCATTGTAAACGCGTAAGCGGAAAATTTCCCTTCACAGCGACTGCAAGTACTTGACGGGGGTGCCTTGCTTTTAATTAGTTAAAAAACAAAAAACAAAAAACGAGCGTTTGAAAATTAATAAATTACAACTTAGGTCTACCGTGTGTTTATTGTGCGGTCACCTGCTAAAACCCGCAAAAATGTTCTTGAAACGCAGAAACAGGTTCTTGTAACAGTTTTATGCCAAATGAATATATAATTAAGCTACCAACGAAAGATCTGTTAAAGAAAAAGTATTAAATGAAACTTATCTGTCCGCTGTTTACCGACTTAATCCCTTTTTTCCCACGGTAGGTGACCCTTCGGGAGGTCAGGTAAAGTGTGAAGGGAAAATGAACCTTAAGAAACCACGTTTCTGATAGATTTGAAAAACAACAACAAAGGCAAACCAAGGGAATTTCAACCTTATGAAACCTCGTGTAGTAATAGATTCGGGAACAAATAAGGCACTAGCCTTGGTTTAGTCAAGTAATATAGTAATGAATAAATTCAATAAATTAAATATATTCGTTAATGAATGATTAGTAACACGAAGTAATTTAGTTAAGAATGCACCAAACACTTTTTTTTTTTAAGACACTTGAAAGAAAACCACTTATCACACTGGACACTCGATAAAACACGTCTGTTCACAAGGAAAGACTGATCACGTCTCGAAAGACTGATCACGACTCAAAAGACTGATCACGACTGAGGAAAGACTGATCACGACTGAGGAGGTTGTATATCCACTAATTCATAAACAGAATGATGTATTGGCGTTTTATTTGTTCCTTGAACACTATTATATAATTTGTTTGGTTTCGGATTTCAGAATAATTAATTAATTGTTATTTGCCAAATCGGGGTTCTAAGCCAACTGGATGATTATTATAGGGTTGATCCCGGAGGCACTGGCTGCTGATGCCCACCTTCTACACAATTATATAATTTGTTTGGTTTCGGATTTCAGAATAATTAATTAGTTGTTATTTGTCAAATCGGGCTTCTAAACCAACTGGATGATTATTATATGGTTGATCCCAGAGGCACTGGCTGGTGATGCCCTGAGGCACTGGCTGATGATGCCTTGAGGCACTGGCTGGTTAAGCCAACTGGCTGATTAGGGGCACTATAAGAGAGCGGCGAGCGGGTGAAGGAGCCATATAAGCTTGGCCGGCAGCACAAGGGTACACCCTTTCTCTGGGTTCCCACCTCTGGGTCTCTCTCCACCTTCCTCTCTCTCTTTCTCTTTCTACCCCTTTGGGGGGTGAGGCCGTCCCAACTTCTCCCCCAGAGAGGCCCCCTTATGTTAGGTATGCCCCTTTGGGGGGTTCAGCTTGGGGGATAACTCCAAGTGGCATACGCCTTGTAACCTCATTTTGTGGTTGGCAACAAAGGGGGTTGGGGGTGCCTTGCAACAAAGGGGTGGGGGTGGTACTCTTGCAACAAAGGGGGCTGGGGTTGGCACTCTTGTAACAAAGGGGGTGGGGTTGGCACTCTTGCAATATTACGTAACATTATGCAGCATTGCAATGCAATTGCACTCATACATTTTGCGCCCATACTACTGAAGCTATCAACAAAAACTAATGCATATTTATTCCCATTATAAGATTTTGGCAGTTGGATTAAGTCTATGGAAAGACGTTGCATAGGCCTATCAATAGGAGGAAAAGTTCCTAATTCTGCCGTTTGTTGGCAGTGTGATCGGAGCAGTTGACATGGTACACACGTTTTTGTGCATTCTTTTATGTCTTTGATCATATTTGGCCAATAAAAACGTTATCTCGTTCTTTTTAAGGTTTTCAAAAACCCTGATGACACGCTACAAGAGAGTCGTAACTTAAATGTAGGACACATATGACTAAAGATTTGGGTACGACAAGTTGATTTCTAATAAGTATAGCTTGTTAGTTTAGTGTTCATCGCAAATTACTAGTATATCTCCCTAGTAAGACGGAGCGCCATGTCACCGCACCAAAGCCGTGTCTGATTGGCTACGAAATTCGGGTTTTCAGCTGATCGGGCCTTGGCCAGGAAACTCACCCAATTTAAACCAGATAGAGAACTGCTGGCGAACCGTCAAAGAAAAAGTTACCTGTCACAATCCTACATCATCGAATGATTTGCTTGAAACCATAAAGAAAGTGTGGGCACAGGAAATTACGCCGGAGTATTGCGAAATACTGGTAAGTTCCATGCCACCGAAGTGCTGAAAAAAAAGGGTAAATGTACGAAATACTAACCGCAATTCATTAGTATGTTTTGCATGCTTGAGTAGTTTCAAAATACATCTTTTGTATCATTTACAGTAGTTTTGGTATTTTATTTTTACGTTAAAACAAATTTTTTTTACATTGATGGGGTGATGCGTGAGTAATGGCCACCACTCTGTGTATATATATATATATATATATATATATATGAAAATTATTTCACGAAAGTAACAAGTGAATAATATTTATGATGAAAATAACCAGTAAGGAAAAGGAAACACCGAATGGTGTTCAAGCGCTTTCGTATAATGAAAGCCTTAGGAACACTCAATGTTCCTGAGGATGTCATTAGACGAAAGCGCTTGAGCACCATTCTGTGTTTCCTTTTTCATTCCTGGTTATTTTCATTATATATATATTTATATAATTCCACACACACACACAAACGCGCGCAGAAACATATATATATATATATATAAAAAATGTTATAATGTTTCAGATCAACAAAGAACCTAGGATCCACTCATGGCTGGTCTACCTAACTGGGTTCGTAATTGTGTAGTGTGTATGTCCTCCGTGGTGGCGGAGGGGACCTACAATTTTACGTGGGTTCCGAACCACAAGAACATAAGAAATTTATGCAAAAACTGCCTGTACATTGGCAACGACCAATTTTTACAAAACTAAATAATTATCAATTTAAAACTAATTCTCGATTTAAAACTAAAGATAGAATCTCTGGATCGAGAGGATCAAGTCATAATAGACTACTGTCCACAAATATGTTACACTCTATATCTATTTATAACTGACATGCAAATATATCAGATCCAAAGAATCCAGTCAATTTCATTACGGTATCCATCAATACCAGTACCTTCCCAACGAAAAATAAGTCACGGTCCATATCGATTGCGGACCAAGTCAAAATTTACAACCATATACATTACAATATATATAATTAGGAGGAAAAGTGTAGGTGTGGCTGTAAAGACTGTACAGTAATGTAGAAATGTGTGTGCACCCATTTTGGGTCTCCCATTTAAAGGTGTTTGCGGGGCAAGTGAATATCATGAGTTTTTCAATACCTCACAGTACTATGGGGGGCACCGCTCGGCAGAGGAATCTCTTTAAATGGGGTGTGTAAGGACAGAGAGTATTCCCTAACCCAAGATGCTGCCTCTCCATATCCGACAACACTTGTGTTGAGCTATGGGATCTATCACCACAAGGCCTTAGTTTTACTACCTTAAACTATACCTAATCTATCAACATATGCATCTAATCTATTTTTAAACATATTTATAGACGTGCTATTAATTACTTCTACCGGCAAACTATTCCAGCTATTTACTCTTCTGTCCGTAAAAAAGTTTTTGGCAACTGTTGTCACGAACCTTATACTTGTCAACTTACACCCATTATTTCTAGTTCTATTACATTGAGATATTTCGAAAAAGCTATCTCTATCTACGCTATCGAACCCATTCATAATTTTGAAAACCTGGATTAGATCACCCCTTAGCCTCCGAGTCTCGAGTGTAGTCAATTTTAACTCCTTAAGCCTATCTTCGTACGACTTTGACCTAAGCGACGGAATCATCTTAGTTGCTCGTCTTTGAACTCTTTCGATTTTGTCTATATCTTTGCGCGTATGCGGATTCCAAAATTGGACCGCGTACTCCAAATGGGGTCTACCTAATGATTTATAAAGAGGAACTATAATATCGCGCGATTTGTACTCAAAATTCCGAGCTATAAAACCTAACACTTTGTTCGCCTTATTGACCGCTGCTGTACTTTGTTTCGCTACTTTTAAATCACCAGTGACTATAACTCCTAAATCTTTTTCCTGCTCTACGCTTGTTAAATCTTTCCCTGACATACTATACGCAAAATTACCGTTACGCGAACCTATATGCAAAATTTTGAACTTATCGACGTTAAATCTCATTTGCCATGTGACTGACCAATCAACGATTTTATTACCACCCAGCTTCGTGTCATCCGCAAACTTTGAAACTGTACTGACTAGGCCGACATCTAAATCGTTAATATATATAAGAAAAAGCAAGGGGCCCAATACAGAACCCTGAGGAACGCCACTCTCTACATTAGCCCAACACGACTCAGCTCCATCAACGACCACCCTCTGTTTCCTACCTCGCAACCACTCTTCTAGCCAATTTATTACTACACCACTGATTCCATGAACTTTAGTTTTTTCAATGAGTCTTTTGTGCGGTACGGTGTCAGACGTTTTTTGAAAATCTAAATACACTACATCAACCGCCCGATTTCTATCGTAAACGTCAACCACGCTTTGGAAAAATTCTAAAAGATTAGTTAAGCAAGATTTGTTTTGCCTAAAACCGTGCTGCGTATTTCCAACTAGTTTATGCAATTCTAAGTGTTCGAGTGTACGATCCCTAATTATTGATTCCAGTAGCTTACCTACAACAGACGTTAAAGTGATTGGCCTATAATTTCCCGCCGCACCTTTATTGCCTTTCTTAAAGATAGGTGTTACGTTTGCTAATTTGAAATTATCTGGTACGCACCCCTCAGAAATAGACTCATTAAAAATCTTTGTCAGCTGCACAATAATGCTATCTTTTAATTCTTTTAGTTGTATGGGATATATGGAATCCGGCCCCAATGATTTACGCTTTTTCATTTTATCAATAAAACGCATTACTTCCCCTTCACTAACCACAATATTTTCCAAAATATTACCATTATCAAAAGGCATTATGTCTATGACCGTAGGGATATTCGTTACATCTTCTCTAGTAAAAACTGACGTAAAAAATTCGTTTAGCAAGGTAGCCATTTCCTTGTTTTCAGAAACTAGATCTCCGTTTACATTTTTCAAAGGCCCCAAGACACTTTTTACTGGGTTTCTATTATTGACGTATTGAAAGAATCGCTTGGGGTTTTCTTTACCGTCACGAGCTATGGAGATTTCAAATTCGCGCTTGGACTTTTTTATTATACTTTTCGCTTCACGCCTTAGAGATATGTAGTTGTTTCGTAACCACAAATTGTCTTTATCGCACTTATGTAGCCTATAAGCCCTATCTCTACCCTTTATAATATCTCCTACTCTAGAAGTAAACCACAAGGGCTTGTTGTTTACTTTCGCACGCTTAATTTTGTACGGTACACATTCCTCATTTATAGTCCTAAATACTGTTTCGAACGATTCCCTCATTAGTTTTGCGTTGGAGTTCCTCATTACGTTTTCCCAATTGAAGTGTGACAATTTATTTCGAAATTTACAAAAGTCTGCGTGCTGGAAGTTAGGAATTTTAGTCGAGTTAGTTGGTTTCGAGTGACTTACTGAGAGGAGAAACTCTACCATATTGTGATCGCTATTGCTTAACGGTTCTATTACTTGAAGATCAGTAATTAGCCTATCATCCGTAGTTATTACTAAATCTAAAATACTGTCCAACCTGTACTCTGTGTGTATATATATATATATGTAAATATATATATATATATTATATATATATATATATATATATATATGTAAATATATATATATATATATTAGGGTGCATCAAAATCACCAATGACATAGTTTCACTTTGTCCTAAGTTAGAAATGTTCCAATGGTTAAGAAACCTACTATGTGAATTATTTTTGGATTTGAATGCCATTTATGGGGTCCACACAGACTTCCTATATGCACACCAACCCCACAGTCATTCTGTGATTTGAGATCCAAATAGTAGAAGTTTAAAAATTTTGTTCACTACAAAAATCAGCCTAAGAACATGTAAGTGATATTTCTAAAGGTCATATATACTTCTAAAAAGTGATAGAAACTTCTATAAAGTGATAGAAACCTCTAGAAAGTGCTAGGAAGTGGTGGAAAGTTATAGAATATTCTAAAAGGAACTGCAATATATAATCTGATATGCAAGTATTTATGATAATATGATTTTTGTGTGTTTATGTTAAATGTTTATGTTAATGAATTTTGTGTTCTCTCTTTACAGAATTTTTTGTGTTCTCTTTATACCTGTCGTGCATTATGGCCAGTTCAGATAGCACAAATGATAAATATGCTGTTAAAACTCGTCAAACTGCTGCCATTTATGGTCTTGGTGCTGGAATCAGCGATGCAGATGCAGAGATAACAGGATCTAGGCTGCCAACATGTGAGCAAGTGTTGCGATGCTACATGTTTCATCAGCAAGAAGGTCTACCGTTTAACCGTACAAAATGGAACAATGCTAAATTTGTCTTGCAAAAAATTATTCCATTTTATCAGAAAGGCAACATTGCCATGATTACTGAGAGGAAACTGTTGAAAAAATTATAGCACTATCTGCAAAAAATGCAAAACTTAGGGAACTTCCAGTGGATCGGTGTTCTTCGCTTGGTGCAGTTGCGAAGCTTAAGGGGATCAAAAAGGAGTTACAAGAAACATTTCAGTTGTGGCCAAGGAATGCTGAGCAACTCATAAAAGATCCTGAAGATCTGGAGTTCTTGCGGTCAATGAAATCAGACAGAGTCGCATCATTTGGAAGCCATGACAAGAAGCTCGCATCAAAAGTCCAAAGAAAGCAGGAAAAGGAAATGATGCAAGCAGAACGACAGCTTAAAGCTCATAAAGAAGCCCAAGCATCTACAAGCAAAGTTCAGATTGAGAACAGTGAGGAAAGCAACAGTGATGTTGAGGATGAAGAGGGTGATATAGAGGATTACAAACCAAAAACACGAAAATCTCGCCAAGCAACTCGCTCAGGAACAACTGCTTTTATAAGTCATGACATACTCAAATACCATAGGATGGTTTCCCTGTCTACAAGCATGAAGATCACACCGGCCAACATGCAGCATTTACCAAAGCCATCATTGAGGAATCAGGAGGTGACACAAAAAAAGTTTCACATATATTCTACTGCCGACAGAGCAAGACGTAAGGTTGGTGAAGAGCTTGCATCATTGGTCAGAGAGTCCTGGGTTCCACCACAGTTCCTGTCTCTTCACTGGGATTTTAAACTGATGTCAACTCTGTCATACCAAACTAAAGCTGAAGAGAGGCTCACCATAGCAGTTGGCAATTCGTATGACATCAAACTTCTTGGTGTGCCTTCCTACAAGCCAAATACAGATCAGCCAGCTGGTCAAATCATTGCTAATCTCACTATGGAGCTTCTCCGATCATGGAATTGTGTTGACTCGGTAGTGAACATGACTTTTGACACAACAGCTAGTAACACTGGTCATGTGAGTGCTGTGCTGCATGTTAGTCTGCAACAGGACATAGGTCGAGCTTTACTGTGGTCAGCTTGTCGGCATCACATTGGCGAGGTAATCCTTACACAAGTCTTCAATGATCTGAAAATAGAACCACCATTGTCAGTAGAAGTTACCATATTCTGTCGGTTCCAAAAGCATTTTGACACAGTTCCGCACAACAATAATCAGTCACTTAATTTTTTGGATGGTACCTCTTATTCAGATGGCATACAAACCATAATCCATGACTATAGGGCCAGAGCAATTTCATGCGCGCAGTCTGTTGTGAAGCATCAACGTGATGACTACAAAGAATTTTCTGATCTTTGTTTGCTCTACTTGGATGGGACAAGTAGAGAGTTTTCATTTCGACGTCCTGGTGCTGTACACAAGGCTAGGTGGATGGCCAAGCTTCTCTACTCCATTAAGATGGTGCTGCTGGAGGAGCAGATCAGTTCTCTTCCCTCTGGAACCATTACCACAGAAGCACAATGACCCAAACTGCGTGTTTGTGAACTTTGTTTGCTTGCTGTACAGCTGGTGGTGGATCACCTGTTCAAGCGCGGTACCTGACTGACCTCTTGCGCTCTTTAATGATGCAGTCCCTGAAGCTGAACGCTGCTATCTGGCTGAGAGATTTATAGCAGTAAAGCCAGCACAAGATCAGGCATCTTTACCACAACATCGATTTGGCACAGGATTTGGGGAACCCAAATTTCCAAACTCCATTTCCAGCACAACAAAGCTTGGTGACTTAATCAACGAAGATTCATGGTACATTTTCTCTGTTCTGGAACTTGACAGTTCTTTCCTGACTCATAATATCGAAAATTGGCCAGAATTAGCTTCCTTTCAAATGTCCAGAGAACACATCTCGGCAGTTAACGTCATAAATGATTGTGCTGAGTGTGGGGTGAAGCTAAGTTCTGATTTTCTCATGGCTGCCAGATCACAACAACATTACCAAAATGTCCTACAAGTTGTTGAATCCGACAGAAAGAAGCTTCCTAATCTTCGAAAGAGGAAAACTAGAGCCTAAACTAATTGTTCATGTTCATTTACAGTTCTTGAACATTTTTTATTAACGTAGTGTTCTTTTGACTTTAACTTGCTTGTATCACCAATAATGTAATGTATAAACCAGAATGTAATGTAGAAATCAATGTAATGTATCCCTGTTTTGATTATTTAACACATTTTTATTGGTTCATACTTTTGCAAACACGGAAATGGGGATATAAAATGTTTAATTTTTGGTCAATTTAACTCCAATACTAAATATTGCATCAATGATGTGGACCCCCTAGATGACCACATAAATCTTTGAAATTTTGCAATATGTGCTATTTCAGGCATTGGAACAGAGTAATCATAGGGACAGATTGAAATAAAACATTTTGAAAAATCATGGGAAATTTGATGCACCCTAATATATATATATATATGATGAATAAAACCACGAAGGAAAGGAAACACAAAATGGTGCTCAAGCGCTTTCGTCTAATGACATCCTCAGGAACACTGAAGTACATAAAAAGGTTAAGCCTATATATAGGTTACAGAAAGAAAAAAAGAAAAAATAAATAACAACATACACACACACACACATACATATATATATATATATACATACATATCTATATATACAAATACATACACACATACATACATACATATATACAATAAACAGAGAAGTAAAAATAATAAAATAATAAAAAAATTAAAAATTAAAACCTTAAAAGATTACCAGTGAGGCGTACAGATTTTGTAAGGAAAAATATCGATTTTTAGCACAAGATCAAATGGATTATAAAAATACAAATTTATACTGGAACTCTGCCGGGTTTTAACACAATGCTGCCTATGGTCAGGTTTCGATATAAAAAAAAAAAAAAAAAAAAAAAAAATGCAAATTAAAAGTTAATCGATTTTTAGCACAAGATCAAATGGATTATAAAAATACAAATTTATACTGTCCGGGTTTTAACACTGCTGCCTATGGTCAGGTTTCGATATATATATATAAAAAAATAAAATGCAAATTAAAAGTTAATAAAGTAGCAACAAGTTTACCAAAGATTTAATGTTTTACTTCTTATCTAAATCTGTTTTAAAGGAATTCAACATAACAGGATCGAGTTGAAAAAGACCTTTGCTTATGTTGAAGTTATTTGAAAGTTGGATAATGGCAGACTCAAGAATATTTCTATTAACAATGTTGCTTGAATGGAATAAAACTGAAGCATTATTCCAATCAATACAGTGGGCTAACTCTGACAAATGGACAAAAAGGGCACTGGACAACTGTCCTGTTCTAACGGAATATTGATGCTGTTTTATACGTGTGTGCAAATCCTTTCCCGTCTGACCTATGTAAAAGGAATCACATTGTTTACACCAATTTTATAGATAATGCCTGAATTATTGGTAGGGCTATTTTTTACTATGATATTTTTCACAATATTGTTATATGAAAATACTACATTAATATCCAAAAGTTTAAGTACATTAGCAATGCCTAAAAAGCCCGGGAAAAATGGAAGTACTAAAATATTTTTTGACAAAGTACGAGTGTTAATATTGACACGATAGAAAGTTCGTTTTGCCTTGTTGAGACAAGATTCCATAAACGCAGATGGATAACACAAATCACTTCCAATACCGTTGATTTTTTCCAATTCGGCATCGATGTATTCCGGACTGGCGATCCTAAGGGCGCGGAGAAACATTGATGAAAAATGGCCTTCTTAGTGGGGGTATCATGTCCCGAGTAAAAGTGTACGTAGGACAAATTGTTTGTCGTTTTCCGATAGATACTAAACTTAAAACCTGGGCTTTCCCTATGTACACGCACATCCAAAAATGGGATTGAATTGTCTTGCTCACTTCTAAAGTAAACTTAATGGAGGGGACTTGATCATTTAACTGAAGGAGGAAGCTATCCAGGTCACGATTCATGGGCCAGATACACAAAATATCGTCGACGTACCGCAACCAAGGGATGCCAACCCCCAGGATTCTCGGAATATAGGTAATTTCGAAAAACTCCATATAAATATTGGAGAGGAGGGGCGATAAGGGGTTGCCCATAGCCATCCCAAAAACTTGTTGATAATACTCGTTATTGAAAGTGAATTTACAGTCTTTGATGCAAAGCTTAATGAGTTCCAAAACAATGTGTGAAGGTAGTGGCAGGTCATACTTATGTAATTCTTGGGAGAGAAAGTCAAGCATATCGTCAATCGGCACTTTTGTAAACAATGAACAAACATCAAAACTGATCAATTATCGTTAGTTTCAGTACGTGCATTATTCAATTTTTCCGTAAGATCCATGGAATTTTTTACATGTGAATCAGAGATAGTTCCGAGAATGGGGGACAAGACTTTGACAAGCCATTTGGAGAGTTTATAAGTAATAGAGCCCACCGAGCTAATAATAGGGCGCATAGGGTTACCAGGTTTGTGGGTTTTAATAAGACCGTAAAGGTAGGGCAGAGCAGGTGAAGTGGACATGAAAAGCGGAATTAAGTTCTTATGATCTTTGAGAAGGCGTTTCAAGCCACTATTAAATGATTTGATGACGTCATCCTGCGGGTTCTTCCTAAGTTTGGTGTATGTGCCGGGGTCCTGGAGAAGCTCGTTCATCTTTCCGATGTAGTCCACTTTGTCCATAATAACTATGGTGTTAGCCTTGTCTGCTTTAGTAATATGGAGCTCCCCATCTTTTTTAATTGTGAGAGGCTATTGCGAAAACGTTTAGGAAAGTTATCTTCGTAATTACCATTCGCCGCACTATAAACGAGGCCTTTAACTATGTTAAACAAATACTGAGGGAGATTACACTGTTTTTCAAAACACGCGAGACTGTAACAAATTTGTAAAGCCGAAGGTTTTTTAACAATAAAAAAGGACATACCATATCCAAGGGCACTTTTTGCATCGTCACTAATGTTTTTCAAAGAAAGGTTCAAAACACACTTTGAGCTTGCTTTTTTACTCCACTGACTATCTCGAATGAGACTTTTAATTTTTCGATCCAAAATGTTACGAAGTGAAGTAGTTCTCCGACGCAACTCGTTGTAAATTTCATCAAACAAAGGTTGGATCCACGGTTGGGGAATAACGGTTACAAAATTATGTTTGGCGATGTTTAAATTTTTGAAGGCGGACCACTCATTTTGTCTGGTGACTTCAATATGTTTCTTTAAAATTAATCGCAATAGCCTCTCACAATTAAAAAAGATGGGGAGCTCCATATTACTAAAGCAGACAAGGCTAACACCATAGTTATTATGGACAAAGTGGACTACATCGGAAAGATGAACGAGCTTCTCCAGGACCCCGGCACATACACCAAACTTAGGAAGAACTTGCAGGATGACGTCATCAAATCATTTAATAGTGGCTTGAAACGCCTTCTCAAAGATCATAAGAACTTAATTCCGCTTTTCATGTCCACTTCACCTGCTCTGCCCTACCTTTACGGTCTTATTAAAACCCACAAACCTGGTAACCTATGCGCCCTATTATTAGCTCGGTGGGCTCTATTACTTATAAACTCTCCAAATGGCTTGTCAAAGTCTTGTCCCCCATTCTCGGAACTATCTCTGATTCACATGTAAAAAATTCCATGGATCTTACGAAAAAATTGAATTAATAAATGCACGTACTGAAACTAACGATAAATTGATTAGTTTTGATGTTTGTTCATTGTTTACAAAAGTGCCGATTGACGATATGCTTGACTTTCTCTCCCAAGAATTACATAAGTATGACCTGCCACTACCTTCACACATTGTTTTGGAACTCATTAAGCTTTGCATCAAAGACTGTAAATTCACTTTCAATAACGAGTATTATCAACAAGTTTTTGGGATGGCTATGGGCAACCCCTTATCGCCCCTCCTCTCCAATATTTATATGGAGTTTTTCGAAATTACCTATATTCCGAGAATCCTGGGGGTTGGCATCCCTTGGTTGCGGTACGTCGACGATATTTTGTGTATCTGGCCCATGAATCGTGACCTGGATAGCTTCCTCCTTCAGTTAAATGATCAAGTCCCCTCCATTAAGTTTACTTTAGAAGTTGAGCAAGACAATTCAATCCCATTTTTGGATGTGCGTGTACATAGGGAAAGCCCAGGTTTTAAGTTTAGTATCTATCGGAAAACGACAAACAATTTGTCCTACGTACACTTTTACTCGGGACATGATACCCCCACTAAGAAGGCCATATTTTCATCAATGTTTCTCCGCGCCCTTAGGATCGCCAGTCCGGAATACATCGATGCCGAATTGGAAAAAATCAACGGTATTGGAAGTGATTTGTGTTATCCATCTGCGTTTATGGAATCTTGTCTCAACAAGGCAAAACGAACTTTCTATCGTGTAAATATTAACACTCGTACTTTGTCAAAAAATATTTTAGTACTTCCATTTTTCCCGGGCTTTTTAGGCATTGCTAATGTACTTAAACTTTTGGATATTAATGTAGTATTTTCATATAACAATATTGTGAAAAATATCATAGTAAAAAATAGCCCTACCAATAATTCAGGCATTATCTACAAAATTGGTTGTAAACAATGTGATTCCTTTTACATAGGTCAGACGGAAAGGATTTGCACATACGTATAAAACAGCATCAATATTCCGTTAGAACAGGACAGTTGTCCAGTGCCCTTTTTGTCCATTTGTCAGAGTTAGCCCACTGTATTGATTGGAATAATGCTTCAGTTTTATTCCATTCAAGCAACATTGTTAATAGAAATATTCTTGAGTCTGCCATTATCCAACTTTCAAATAACTTCAACATAAGCAAAGGTCTTTTTCAACTCGATCCTGTTATGTTGAATTCCTTTAAAACAGATATAGATAAGAAGTGTAAAACATTAAATCTTTGGTAAACTTGTTTTCTACTTTATTAACTTTTAATTTGCATTTTATTTTTTTTATTATTTTTTTTATATATATCGAAACCTGACCATAGGCAGCATTGTGTTAAAACCTGGACAGTATAAATTTGTATTTTTATAATCCATTTGATCTTGTGCTAAAAATCGATTAACTTTTAATTTGCATTTTTTTTTTTTTTTTTTTATATCGAAACCTGACCATAGGCAGCATTGTGTTAAAACCCGGCAGAGTTCCAGTATAAATTTGTATTTTTATAATCATTTGATCTTGTGCTAAAAATCGATATTTTTCCTTACAAAATCTGTACGCCTCACTGGTAATCTTTTAAGGTTTTAATTTTTAATTTTTTTATAATTTTTTATTATTTTTACTTCTCTGTTTATTGTATATATATATGTATGTATGTATGTGTGTATGTATTTGTATATATAGATATGTATGTATATATATATATATGTATGTGTGTGTGTGTGTATGTATGTTATTTATTTTTTCTTTTTTTCTTTCTGTAACCTATATATAGGCTTAACCTTTTTTATGTACTTCAGTGTTCCTGAGGATGTCATTAGACGAAAGCGCTTGAGCACCATTTTGTGTTTCCTTTCCTTCGTGGTTTTATTCATCATAAATATTTTTCACGTGTTACCTTCGTGAAATAATTTTCATATATATATATATATATATATATATATATAATATTATTATTTTATATATATATGTATATTTTGTATATATATTAGTGATGTACGTCACATCCGCATCCACATCCGCGGAACATCCGCACATTTTCTCGCATCCGCATCCGCATCCGCACTTTGGACTGCGGATGTCGTGCGGATGTGGACCGTTGAGATAAAACGTCATTAATAAGCGGAAATTATCAAATTCTACAATATTAATAGAACTAGTTCATTGTGCGCAAAAGTGATGCAAGCGACAAGACGAGAGGCTGTTCTTGTATGAAGTTACTCTCTTGCAACCTACTTAGATCCACGTTATAAAGCTAAGTTATTTTCACCTAGTACATTAGAACGAGTTAAATCATCACTTGGCAAAGCAGTTGAAGAGCTTCAATCTCTTGAATCTGTCGCTTCGCCACCCACCAAAAGAATAAAAGTTTCAGTGACAGAACCAACACCTTCAACAAGCAAATCTATCACAGAATCTGTCTCTCAGTTTCTTGAGTCAAGCAGCAATGACGAGACCTACGCGATGTCAAAAGATGTAGTAAAAATGATCGAGAGCTATCACAAGAAAAACGCCTGGCTGCATGTGACAATCCTATTAGTTGGTGGAAAAATACGCAGAATATCTATCCATACTTGAGTAAACTTGCAAGGAAACATTTAGCCTGTCCTCCAACAAACGTACCAAGCGAGAGATTATTTAGCAGTGCTGGATTAATATATGATGAAAAGAGAAACAGACTAGCAGAAAAGGCAGAAAAATTAATGTTCCTTAAGCATAACCTTCCTATAATTAAGTTTGAACATTAAACGATGAACATCTTAGTTTACTTTATTTTAATTACTCATTTATAAATATGCCTAATAAAACTTTAAACTTAATATAAATAGTTATCAAGCTAATTAAAGATATCTTTCTCTAAGGGTGGAGGTTGGGGAAAGAGGTCGGTGGGGTGCATTTGAGTTGGGTTCACGTCCCGCATCCTGGTAACACAATTATGGTTTCTAATTGTGGCTGAAACTCAACAAAATATAACGAATTTATTTGCAGACGAATTCACTGATTGATTTCTATATTAGTTAGATGCTTGATATTATTTTATATGTTCAGAGAAAAGTACAGCAATTATTGTACAATTAATCAATTATACTACATTATAGCTACAGCTCTCTCTATATAATAACTTATTATATACGTTAAACACAACAAATCTCGAATATATCCTAAAAAATAACGAAAATGTAGACATCCGCATCCGCATCCGCGGATGTTAAAATCAAACATCCTCATCCGCATCCGCATCCGCGGATGTGAAAAAAATGACATCCGCTACATCACTATATATATATATATATATATATATATATATATATTATATATATATATATTTTATATAATATATGTATATTTTGTGTGTGTATATATATATATATATATATATATATATATATATATATATATATATATATATAAACAAAGTAGTGAACTGCCATTTGTACGGAATAATTAACGAAATAGCATCCCATATAAACAAACTCGAACCTCCCGCAAGAAAACTATTCTTTTCATTAAATTTATTAGGCTCGGCCTCAGGGGCAAGAAAAATATTCGAACCTTTACCCCTTCAAGAGCAACCTCACCAGTTATATTTAAACTCACGTATCTGTATTAGCTTGGTTATCTCGGTTTTTGCTTCCGCCCGAATTGTTGATTCTGACGAATAACACGTTTGACATTCTACCTTTACCCCAGTATATAAAAACGCTATATTAGAAAGTTTAATATATATATATATATATATATATATATATATTTATATTTATATATAAAGAGAGAGAGAGAGAGAGAGAGAGAGAGAGAGAGAGAGAGAGAGAGAGAGAGATTCCACCGTAATCCTGTAGATCTCAACCGTCATATGACTTCAGATGTTGCGTCGGAAGTTGAACATTCCTAATCATTCTGAAAGTGAGCAGTGCTTCTGGTTTACGATATGTAAACTCTGGACCGAGTTCGCATACATCAATCTCTACGTATTTTAGGTTGGCATCTTGGAACTATTACTTCACCAACATATCTGACGCTAATTTTGACGAGATATCCGTGTAAGTAACTTTTGTGCCGGATATATACGTAAGTGTGCCTTTACGTGCATTTTTATATAGAATTAATTTTTATTCTCCAGCAGTGAGTATAATTTTTTCCTCTATACAGGGTGTTTCAGGAGGAAAGGGCAATACTTCGGGAGGTGATAGTATCGGTCATTGTGAGAAAAAAAGTTCATATGAACATGGGTCTAATTCTGAATTGTTACGGAGATAGAGCTGTTTGAATCTACAAATACAAAAGCATTGTTAATGGTAATCAAGAGAAACCAATTACTGTTTCTAACATTTAATGTTTAAACATTGGCATTTTGAATGGTATCAGATACTGAAATGACAAATTTGTTACAGTTTACAATATGTTTTCTAAAATCCCACCGTCAACCTCAATGCACTGTGCAAGTCGTGTGCGAAGATCGCGTGTTGTTCGTCTGAGTTGATCTTGACGTTGGAGAGGAAGAGCTGCGCGCGCATCATATTGAAACAGCTCTATTTCCGTACCCATTCAGAATTAGACACATATTCATATGAACTTTTTTTCTCACAATGACCGATACTATCACCTCCTGAAGTATTGATCTTTCCTCCTGAAACACCCTGTATAGAGTTAGCTTTTCCTGCGAAATGTAAATTTTCTATTAAAAACTGTAGGTCTAAGTTGATGTGACAATCCATTCCGCAGTTTATTTTTTGTGCGAATTGTAAAATTTTAATTATTTGTATAATAGAAGTGTAAATAGTCTATACTTTTCAAACAAATTTGGTGTATATATATATATATATATATGTGTGTGTGTGTGTGTGTGTGTGTGTGTGTCTTTACTCGCATTTTTAAATAGAAGTAGTGTTTTTTTATTCTGCAGTTCTGAGTGTCTTTTGTACTCCATAATTTATATAGAAATTTTGTTTTTATTTTGGGAGGATCGAAGGAATGATCTGCTACCAGCTACATCGGTACAGCTTACCTCAAATTTACAAGGCTGGAAACAATGTAAGTATCGTTGTGGTTTTTTATGCAAAGATATAATTTTTACAACTATATATATATATATATATATATATATATATATATATATATATATATATATATTGAGATATGTTTTTAAGTCCATTTTTTTCTGTTTTGCAGAGGTGAGTCCGCTGTCCTGCTTTTCGAGCAGTGGATGGAGACACTTTTTTTAACCCAAGAGATCGTGCGTATTTGTCCAATTCTGCCTCCGGGGGAGTCTATTGGACTAATGGGTGGCTTCGATGTACCAGACTGTTTCATTTACCATTTGTAAGTAAAATATATACAAGTATTTCATTCCTGCAAAATGAGTCTAAAATGATTTTTCTGCGGATGAGATTTACTGTATATGCCAAATTTGATTTAATTTGAATCACATATTAAAATATATTACATATATATATAAGGAACAACAAGGCTAGTCCATATATAAGTATTTAATATTAAGAGCTTTCGATATTTCTAATGTCAACTTCAGTGCTAAGATAAGATATATATTTACAATTAAAAATCAACTATGAATTTAAGGCAATTTCAATATTGACAAATACCACAACGAAAATTAAAAATTAAGACAGATACGAAATTATAAAGATAATACAATTAAAATATAAAATTATAAAAGAAACCATAAAAGGGGGCTTACCTTTAAGATAGTAAATGTAAAACATTATAAAATAATTTAGGGGAACATTAAGGAAAAGTTTAAAAAAGTAAAACATTAAAATCTATAAAACATTAAAATGAACAAATCAAGTACAAGTTACTCAATCACAGACACAGCAAAGAATCAGAAAGGTTGAAAGAATTTGTTAACGGGCATTAACTTGGATGATTGGTAAGGAGGTAAACGAAGGGAATGAACTCAGAACGGTTATCTGAGGCTATCTATGATACACACAGACCGTGCATGGAACAAGGAACTCTTCTGGGAAAATCCAATCCACTATAGTCCGAATAAGTAATAGGAAAATCCAATCCACTATAGTTTTTTCCTTTTTCATGATGTTAGCCTTTAAAGGATATCTGGCGGTCTTCCTTAGTAAATTTTTCTCAATTTCCATCTGCGTAGCAGAACTTAACTTCACCCTTCGTACGCGAAGATGTGTCTCCATGACATGGATTACTACGGGCTTCGCATCCTCTTCATTGGTCTCATTCATGCAGGTTCAAGCATATTTGGGCGGCCGTGCAGGCAATTTAATTTACATATCAACCCCATTCACAAGCAGCTTCTTCTCGAACGACAAATCAATGTGCAGGCGCCCACAACACTCATAAATCTTCATTTTAAATTTATTAAAATTGCTTTGTATGATGTTTACCACTTTAGGAACATAACAGCTCTCAACCGTCAAATAGGTTTCTTTCGCGTCTTTTGAAAAGTTGAGTACATTTTCCAAGTAGGCTCTATAATGATAATAGTTGGCTTCTGACGAAATATTTGTCTGGTTTAGATACACGTCGCACTGGCTGATTATTTTATCGATTGTAGGAAGTTCGCTTCTGGGTATATAGCATAATCGTTTTCGCAATCTGTTCCGTCTGAATATGTTCTAAGTTTTGTATACATAAAAATATTACTTGGGTCATAAAAGTATGATCCAGCATTCGGTATAATAAATTCTATAGTAGCGCTCGATGAACCATCCGTGTTCAGCGGGTTAATTGTGATAGTCAGATTCAGCAATAGATGTTTGTGGAGGTGGTAGGTCAAAGAAGGAGCGTTCTGATTTGCAGCATTCTAGGCTGTGGGGATGTATAAAGTGGGCCATAACGAACAGGGGAATAGCGCTTCTTCCCCCACCGAGCATACAATTACTTATGAGAGATAGTTGTAACAAGCCTTGTTTATATCAATTAAAAAGTGGTGAACCATAGGTCTCATAGGTTTTCAACATCTCTTTTTTTTATTTTCTTTTACGTTTAACACCTCGAGTTGGCTCCCGTTTTTTTTTTTTCGTACAATGCGCTATTTCCCCCGTGTTTTCTCTTTATTTCCTTGACCACGCATTGTTCTCTTCCCGTCTTTGACAATCTCATCCCGTGGACGACGTAAATGTATAGGTTTATCGCCTTCCATTATATCTTCAACTGTATTAAACCCTGTTTGTAAGGCCTTCTGTCCAAGATATTTAGCACCACTCTTCAGTAAGGGACTGCTCTAAGCAGTATAGATGAAAAATCGAGCTGATACCACTTCCACGTTGATACCTTACGCCGCGCTAAACTGTAAAAGACTTTTGCGTCATTCTATCGCAGAACGCTGGAACTGAAGCTTTACTGTTAAGCTTCCAGAACCGAATGAATAGTTTCACCTTCTACCGTTCTTATATGTATCGCGACACTGCTTAGTAGGTTAGAGTCGACTTTGACATAATCAGGCTTCTCCTACATAATACTCAAACTTTTCCCGCGATGATTGGGTATGTGCGCAATATGTAACAATCGCACCTAACTCTCCCCAACAAATTGGTGTTCCACAATGTTGCTCTAAATATAACATGGGTGGGGGAGTCCCTCTATTGTTAAAATTCTCCACTTTTAGCTGGTACAATAAACTGAGCAGATCATACGGTAGCTCGTGAAAAGTGTCTCTTTCGAAGGCTAGGCCATATGTGCCCTCAAGTAAAATTTTTAACAGCTCTTTGTCTTTAATATTTCTACTTGTTTCTGATTTTAACATCAAAGTGCGTACTGGTGTATCTTTGTTTACGATTTCAAAAAGTAAATCAGACGTAATGTTTGAGCTTTTTAGAAGCTCGTTTAAATCTCTCACAATATCCCGACAGTGTCATAATGCCCTGGACCAAGTGTTATTTTTGTGGTGTAGTACTGTACACGGCCGTTCGGTGCCAGGCGCATGGTATCATCCAAGGTTACATTTGCTTTTTCACATTCATCACGTCTTCTAAGAATCATAAAACTGTTTCTTTCTTTTCAATACTTAATAGTTTGGTGTTCAATTGAAATTCAACCCCCCCAACATCGTATGATTCACCCTCCAATTCGATAGGCCTATGCAGTTCTCTTGTAAAGTTGGACAGAGTATTGTCAGGGTGTGCATCCAAAGAGGCTGAGGAGGGCAGTGTAACGTAGAAGTGGTCGTGTGACATGGTGTATACTAATTAAGTTTCATTATTGCACTAGCTTTTGTATAGGAGATGAAACTTTCAGGGCACCCTAGCAATTTCACCAGATACATCTTTCTCTTCTCTGCGCCTTTGCTGCATAAATGTTTTTCAATTTGAAAAACCTTTTTTCCTAAATTAAATGTCACCTTCTGCAGCTCCTTGCCATAAAAACTGCCCTCAACTTCTCCGCCATTCAAATTTTCAACGTAAAACTTCCCCTTTAGGTTTCATAGCTCTAACTTTAAAAAATTCCTGAGTCCAACCTTGCTCAAATCCTTTCCTGAATTCATTCCCTGATCGTGACAGTCTTACATAATCATTGATTTTGAAATGTTCTACTAACGGTGCTGCTCTGCGTCTATCTTTCTGCACCTCAGTTTCTGTATGCGTACGTCTTTTTAAAACTTCATTAGGCAATGTACCAATCATACGATGGTGTCAATGGTTGTGGGATAAAGCCAAATGTTCCAGAATGTTTATGTATCTGTTCGTATTTTTATAAATAAAATAACGGTGCATGCGGCCCTTTATGGTACGCTGTACTCTTTCGGCTAAAGATGCCTTATCCACAGAATTGGATGTGTAATAACTATTATTAAACTCTGCCAGCATGTTCTGAAAAGCTCGGCCTATAAATTCTTCCCCTAAATTTGTAAAGAAATAACCTGGTATTTTGCTTTCCCTTACCATCATTGCTTTTGTAGCTTTTGCCACTGTTTCAGGTGATTTATTTTTAAGAAATTAGCCACAAGTATCTACAGAACACATCGGTTATAAATGGAATGTAACGTTGCCCATCATTATACACCGAATATCTCTGCATGTCTACGAAATAAACTTGCCAAATAGAATCAATCGAAGCGGCTTTTGTCTTAGCAGTTTTAAATCTTCTCTTCACAGGTTTATGAAGTGTATAGGTGTCCTGCTCGCACAAAAATTTATCAAAGTCTTCTTTCTCTAAGCCCTCAGTATAGACGTTTCTGTAGTCTTTCAAAACCACCGTAAGAAGCTGGATTAGAAATGTCGTAATAGTGTTTTCTTAATATATTAGCCATTTGCATAGTTTAGAAGCGTGTGGGTAGAGTTGTGCGTTGGTGGTTGGCCTCTTCTTCTTCTTCTTCTTCTTCTTCAGAGTTGTTACCCCCTTAGGCGAAGGCGTACGCTGTTGTGGTATATGTGATGTTTGTTCAAGATCTTTTATTCTGTTCTGGTTCCCAGCCAACATTTTTGATATGTTTATCTGTTGTAACCTCCATTTATTGAGGCTCTATCCTGGTGGAGATGACCTATCCCACTTTCTAACGAAATCATGTACGATATCAATAATATTCGAACCCTGTACCTTTGCCCCTTCAACAATAACCTCACCAGTATCGGACCAATGTATAAAGGGATCCTCACTCAATAGATTATAAAGGCTTACCCTTTATTCCTCGATGTATGAGGGACTAATTTTTAATACATGTTCGAGATGCTGCGGACTCAGCCCGTTGTTCTTTGTCTGATCGTCTCTAGCCTCATCACGTTTGATAACTACGGGGAACTCCACAGGTTTTTTATAATTTTCTTACTCCTGAAGAAATTTCTGAAGAGCTTCTTGGTATAAAATTCTTTTCTCGTGAGGATGCATCTCGTTGTTTCGCAGATACACCAATTCGTTTTATTTTCTTTTAAGCCTGCTTTTACTAGGTTCTAGAACTGATTCTAATTTCTTTTTATTTTGTAGTGAAGCATACACTTCGTGTGAAATCACTACTACTTTCTTCATTAAAGTACATTGATTATCATTTTCTTTCCCACTGTTTGTCTTTTCCGAGAGAGAGAGATCGTATTATGTTCTTGTAACAACGTAAGCACAACTTCTGTTTGGGTTTCATTAGTACATTGCATTTTATAACATTGAGGCACATTTCACACATGTATTTTAAAAAGTCATGTTCGATATCTTTAAGAAACAAATGCTAGAGAGTGAACGGTAGGGGGAAATAGATTTTTATAAATTTATGGTATTTCTTTAACCTCTTTGTCATTCAAGAATATAACACCGTTTCAGCCTCGTTTGGAAATATATTCGTTCTTGAAAGCACCCTAAACGTGTTTCGTGGGTGAAGGTCACAAACCAAATATCCGTAATGGCGACTTGTAATTCTTTATAAACTTCCAAAAACTCCTTACGCTGATTCGGGAACATTTGATTGGCCAATACCCCAATTTGCGATATGTCTCGGCGCTGTTCGAATAACACGAGATATTGTGTTTAGTGATACATCACGCATATACCTGTTCTTGAAAAACAGGTTTTGACTGAAGAAGAACACGCTTATGTTAAGATGATGGGAGAATCTGTAAATGTCTCGGCAAACATTTAATCACTTCTAACATGAGATCATCAATTACAATAACTGTGTGCTCATCGCTCTTTATCCACACCTTTGTCGAAGAAAATAATGTCTTGATAATCGTTGAAAACGGCTTGGTATGTCGAATAACATCATATAACTTTATGTACAGGTTTTGAGAACAGTTCGCCTTTATCTTTAATGATTTTAACCAAAAACACAGTTTTACCACACCCTGTACAGCCGGATATAATGCACGTAGAAGAGCTCGTGAATCTGAATTTTTCTACAAAATCCATCTCAAACACGGCATACTCTTAAACGTTACCTTTATCAAATATATAAAATTTTAAAGAACCACGCCTTTATTCACCGACATTACTTTCTTCTTTTTCAGAACCATGAATGATGACACCACCGACCCTGAACAGGAGCAGCCACGTGTCGTGGATGTTGACGATAATGATGATTATGATCTACAGATCTACAGAAGCTAAGGCTAAAAAAGACCCTAAGATCCACTCTAAGGTTAGCCCGAGAGAAAGGAAAGAGTAGGGGGTTAAGAGAAGAGAAGAGAATAAGGGGTTAAGTAAGAAGCAACACCTATCACTCGTGGGTTAACATTCATTCAGAAAAAGAGAAAAAAGATTCACCATCATCATCCGCCGGCCACTGCCGACAAGTCAGAAAATAGTCGGAGAGAATAGGAGAGGGGTGAAAGATGAAAAGAAGTAAAATAAGAACGCTTACAAACCATGCAACACAGTCTTAACTCACTGCCATACCATGCAAACTACAAACATGCAAGTAGAGAGAGTTACAGACATGCAAAGTAAGGAGAAAAAAAAAAAAAAGAGTAGGTACAGTTAAACAAAAAGTGGGTTAGTTTACTCTACGAGCTTCATCTACGTTCATGTTAGTCTAATTTTTTTTTTTTTTTTTTAATAATTTTATTGCTGGCATCACACGCTGGCATGTCACAAGCTGGCATTCATCGTCAACAGACTCATCCTCGAGCACCACCACCAGAGCTCCTGTTGTTAACTTTCTTTTTTAATTTTAAACAACGTTAATATTTTTAAAATGTCTGTCAAGACGGTTCTTAAACATATTAACGCTGGTAGAATGAACGACTGACGCGGGAAGATTATTCCATTTATCAATTACTTTAAACGTAAAGAAGTTTTTAGCGATATTAGTAATGAAACGTCTGCCACGCAACTTAAATCCGTTATTGCGAGTATTACTATTATCGAAAGTGAACAATTTGTCAAAATTTACGTTATCGATGTTATTAACGATTTTGAAAACTTCAATAAGCTCCCCCCTTAATCTTCTAGTTTCGAGTGAATACAGGTCTAACTCTTTAATCCTATCTTCATAAGGCTTATTGCGCAATGACGGAATAAGTTTCGTGGCACGACGCTGAACCCTTTCTAACCTATCAATATCCTCACGCAAGTACGGGCACCAAAACTGAACGGCATATTCTAAATGAGGCCTGACTAGGGACTTGTAAAGGGGCAATATAATATCCTTCGATTTAAATTCGAAATTACGCGCTATGAAGCCTAACATCCTATTAGCTTTTGCGCAAGACTCCAGGCACTGGTTCCTAACCTTTAAATCTTTAGTTACGCGTACGCCTAAATCTACTTCCTCGTCAACGCTCGCTAACTCCCTATCATCCATCGTGTACGCGTAATTATTGTTGCGAGAACCTATATGCAAAACTTTACATTTATCTACGTTAAATTGCATCTGCCACTTATCTGTCCACTCCATAATCCTATCTACATCGTCTTGGATCCTATTTCTATCGTCCTCGTTAACAACCTTACCGCCTATTTTAGTATCGTCCGCGAATTTTGACACGTTACTAGTCAATCCTACATCTATGTCGTTAATGTAAATTACGAATAGCAATGGGCCTAACACTGAACCCTGTGGGACACCGCTACCTACATCTAACCACCCCGATTCACTACCATTAACTACGACCCTCTGCCTCCTAGCACGAAGCCATTCTTCTAACCAGTTAGCTACCTGACCGCGTATACCGTGCGCTTTAACCTTCGCAATTAGTCTCCTATGCGGAACTGTATCGAACGCCTTTTTAAAATCTAAATAAATAACGTCAGCTGCTCTAAGCCTATCGTATTCGCGCACTATTTCGTTATAAAATTCTAACAAATTAGTTAAACAAGGCCTATGGCGTCGAAACCCATGCTGACTACTATTAATCAAATCTCTACTTTCTAAGTGATCGATAATACGATCCCTAACTACGGATTCCAAAAGTTTACCGACAATTGACGTTAAGCTAATGGGCCTATAATTGCTAGCTACCGCGCGGTCGCCTTTTTTAAAAATAGGCGTGACGTTGGCTAATTTGAAGTCTTCAGGAATAATCGCCGTTTCGAGTGACTGATTAAAAATCTTCGTTAAGGGGCCTACGATAACTTCTTTCAAATCTTTCAAATGTCTAGGATAAAAAGCGTCAGGGCCTGGAGCCTTGCTAACTTTTAGCCTATCGATATAATGCGCAATCTCAGCCTCGTAAACAGTTATTTCATCTAAAATAGTCTCGCTATTAAATGCAACGATATCGTCCACGTCGGGGACATTATTTACGTCTTCTACGGTAAAAACTGTCGCAAAAAGTTATTAAAAATACCCGCCATCGCCTGAGCGTCAGAAGCCAAAGCGCCATTAACATCCACTAGAGGGCCTATGTTATCTTTTACCGGCTTACGATTATTTACGTATTCAAAAAACTTTTTGGGATTATGTTTACTATCCGCAGCTATAACTATCTCTAAATTACGCTTGGCATTCCTAACTGATCTTTTAACCTGACGCCTAAGCTCGATATATCTATTAAAGTTAGCTGCCGTGCCATTGCGCTTACTAAGTCTATACGCTCTATTACGCTCTATTAAAACTCTCCTATTTCCCTACTCCACCACTTCGGCCTACCACGATTTCTAACGCGCTTGGACCTACGAGGAATAAACTCCCTTTCAATATTCCTAAAACTTTCTTTAAACGCCACCCAACGCAAATTTGTGTCATTACCCATAAATAAGTTATCCCAGTCCACTACTCTCATCCTATCCGCAAAACTATCAAAATTAGCCCTACGAAAATCAGGGACTTCCACTACATTACTATCCTGAGTGTTTTCTATCAATAACTTAAACCTAAGAATTTGATGATCGCTACATCCTAAACTCTCGCCTACTTCTAAACCTTCGACTATATTCTCGCCGTTCGTCATCACTAAATCTAAGATATTATCACCGCGCGTTGGTTCGGTAACTATCTGTCGTAAAAAGTTATCGTCCATAAACTCAACCAGTCTCAAACCCTCTTCATTACCCGTAAAATTCTCGTAATTAACATTAGGGCAGTTAAAGTCTCCGACAATTATACTATTCCGATTGTCAATAAAATTACCAAGAAGTGAGTAAAATCTAGTATCTATATCGAGGGGTTGAACGGGAGGTCTATAAACAACAACAAAATTAAAACTAATACTACGCGCCCTAACTTCAACACAGATCGCATTAATTGCTGCCGGAAAGTCTAACTTAACCTCGATATCCCTAAGGGAGTTACGAATGTACAGCAAAACGCCTCCTCCAAATCTATGTAACCTATCATTAGTAAAGAGTTTAAAACCCGGTATATCAAGTTCCCCCAACAAGTCCCGAGTCACGGTATTTAACCAAGTTTCAGTGATAACAACTATATCATAGTTGCCGGAATAAATTACCGCCTTAAATTCATTTAATTTATTTCTAATACTACGCGCGTTGCAATAAAAGACGTTTGAGTTATTTTTTACCACGGGCCCGCGTTTTAAACTATTTATCACGTCGGGCCCGCGTTTCCCGGACCCACAACGTTTAAAGAAGGTTTCGACCTATACAGCTTTCGAATGTTTTCGTCTATTAACCTACCTAGCCTAGCATTACCTATTTCATTAAAATGCACCCCCATCTTTTATAAAAAGGCTAGGATCATTGAATTCGGACCACAGCTTTACGAAGGGTACACTTTCCTCAGCACAAATCTCTTCTAATTTGTTATTCAAAAATATTGTTTTGGACGTAATTCTAAGACCCAACCCGTGCCTAGGGGTAATACCTAGAACTAAAGACCTATCTGACCTCGCCTTCAGGGACCTAATTAACCCCCTATATCTCTCCAAAAGGTCAGGCACTCTCGTATCGGGCATGATGATGGTGACGTTGTAATTATTAAGGCAACAGACTGCGCTCCTTGCATCAGAGTGCCATCCTCCAACCTTACATCCGTTAGCGTTCCGGAACCCAGCGTTCCGACTCCCTCATCAACAACATCCATCATGCCCCCCAATTTGAAAAAAATGGAGGCACGAGGATGAAAGCCGCAGAACAGAAACCCCCTCTACGTCAGGTATACTGCGTAAGCGTGTAAAATTATCCATGAACGCGCCGAGTGTTGCATCCTCAGCAAGTTCTGTAAATGTAATGGAGTTTCAACCCTTCAGGTCTTACGCTACACCCCTTACAGTAGCTCCAGCTCCAAATAAAAATGATTACACTTCTCCCCATTCAATACCCCCTTCCGCTGTACCCTCCTTCTCATCAACAATGCCTCAACATGCAGATGGAGGCATTTCAATCGAGCTAGCGCGCACCGTTACCACCACTCCTGCGCTGATGAGAAACCGGTACACCGTCAGGATCGAACAGGGGGTCGTGTATAAAAATGGAGTTGAACACGGACTGCGCCGTATAGTTGAGTATCGTGGAGTTTGCCTTTCAGAGCAGTGACAGGCGGGAGTCCAGGTAAGACAAGCTCTTGGGCTCATGTCAAATGATAGAGATAGAGACAACTTTTTAATAGTAATAACCTACAGACGACTGGCTGTAGAAGATACTGATTATATTTTGGAACGTATTGCTCAGGTTATCCAGACCGGAGCAGAGTTTAACTTGGTGAACTTCACAATTGATATAGATCATGTTTAACGTGTTGCGGAGCATCCAGCCAGGCCTTAAACAATTAACTTTAACAGCTATCAAATATACAAAAACCACACTATTCTCGATCAAGGTTGTGGCTTTATAGCAATAATCTTGGCTCATATGTTTACCGTATTAAATACACATACAAAAAAAATTTGGATACCTAAGGTTGTTAGCGCGCGCGGAAACTAGCCACAGAGTGTGAGCTTCATTTTAACTGTGATATGGGTCCTGAAGAGCTGAGAAAAGTTAAGCGAGAAATGCCGGTACATATAGTTGTATTTGGCTTGAATGAGCATGAAGTCGTAAGTATGGCAGGCATGCACGACTTGAAAGGAATGTTTCAAGTTTACGAATGATCTACTGAAACATTATAAGGATTACCACATCATTTGCGACCAGTGTAAACGCCCCAAATGCGAAAGCAATAATAATACAATAATACATGTTTTGATTTCCAGAAATCAAATGGGACGTGCAAGAAAAATAAGAATTCGCGAGTGTGGTATGCTTCATACGATAGATAGCTGGGGAAATTCGAGTATAAGTTCGATGAAATTCACAATACTACATGTCACGAGAAATATAAGGCGGATGGTGTAAAAAAGCACGTATGTTATATAAAAGATGCCAAGCCTAAAAATAAACCTTGTATAACTGTATACTGTGTCATAGGTACTTGCACAATAGGGCGGAGTGAAAAACTCATTTTTCGAATTTTCAAATTGGCTAGTGTGGAAAATGTGTGGAGTAGTGAGGAAATAAGCTGGTATAAATGTAAAATCATAACATTAATATCTTCAGGTGCCACAATGACCTTCAATATTGAAAAAAATTGAAAAAAGCAGATTTTAACCAATAATTACAGAAGAGTCCACGATGCACAATAGACAAGAATTTATTCACACTTGTATAAAAATAGCTCAGTCAACCTTTAAAAAAGTTTCTATTCTCTAAAAACAGTTTTCTATAGTCAGCTCACTCAGCTGTCACGTGAGTACCTCGGTTCAGTGTAGCTGTCGCTCTCGTAGCAGGTGGGTGTTCTGTTGTTGGCGTTACTCAGATAGTCTAAACTATATTTCTTATATATTTTGCATTTCTGTATTGTGTTGCCCTAAGTTTGCCATGTACTATTAACTGAAATTAACGTATAATTGATATTAGCTCTTTCTTTTTCAGATTTGTATACTTTCAAAATGTCTCGAGTTTGTGCAAAATCAACCAGGGCCTCAACTGAGTGCCCCATGTTTGGTATGGGGGAAGATTTGTGGCACAGGAATCTTCCTACATACGAAGGAGTTTTTAAATATTACTTGTTTGTAAGAAACGATTTGAAGCAGAATACTAATAAAGATCCTTCAATATCTCAAATATTAGAACAAGTTGTTGATAAATTGAAAACAATTTGGGAAAGTGCTTCCGTCCCAATTCTGTCAGACAGGCGAATTGAAACAATGTTCAGAAGCTACCACGAAAAGTATCGTGTCATTATGAAGCCATACCAAAGCAGAAAAAATTCTGAAGCTTACAAAGCAAAGATTGATATGTTCAAAAAGAAGCACACACGAAACTTTTTGACATTGCAGCGTGCAAGTGCAAAGTACTAACACAATGTTCTTGTCCCAAAGAAAAAACGGTTCCAAAGGAAGAAGTGACGTTCCTCTTAGATCAAAGGAGTGAAAGAAAACTGTTTATTGATAGAATAGATATTACACTCTCAAAGAAAAAAGCATCTACGTTGCTAAGAAAGCAAAAAGAAGCTGTGAGGCTCACCAAAGAATCTTCACAGGAGAAATTGCAGGATACAAATGTTGAATTATCATCATCGACATCAAATAGTGAAAGTGAATCTGGCGAAATATCAGACGATACATTTCCAGAGCCAGTTAGCTCGAAGAGAAAGCTCGAACAACCTGAAGAACAATTATTCAAGAAAAGGAAAACTACAAATCTACCTTCAGTGGCTACTGCTTGTGACAGGACTGCAGTTTCAGATCGAGCTGCAGCATTCATTGTTAGTGCAGTATTGCAAGATATTGGAGAAGTTTCTATTGACAATACATCTGAAGTAGTGGATAGGAGTAAAATCAGAAGAGAAAGACAAAAGAAGAGATCAGAAATTATGAAATATCAAAATCAGGTCCCAATCAGAGGAATCTATTTTGATGGTCGAAAAGATTCTACACTCTTCCAAGAAAAAAAGAGTCCAAAGTATATCAGAAGAAGGTAACAGAAGAACATATCACTTTAGTGAGAGAACCTGGTTCAGATTATTTGGGCCATTATTCTGTGAATTCTGGATCAGCTGAAGAAATATGTAAAGGAATGTTTGAGTATATTGGAAATAATGACATGAACCTGGAAAACCTTGTTGCCATTGGATGCGATGGTGCAGCAGTCAACACTGGAGAAAAGGGAGGCGTTATAAGGCTTATAGAATTGAAGCTGAAGAAGCCAGTTCAACATTTAGTGTGCCAGCTTCATGCCAATGAATTGCCATTACGCCATTTAGTTGCAAAGCTGGATGGAAAAACATCTGGCCCCCGCGGATTCACCGGTCCTATTGGCAGGGAATTAGAGAACTGTGAGAGTCTTCCTATTGTCGAGTTTGAAAGGATTGATGCTGAGGAACCAACTGTAGACTGTGAAGATCTTAGCACCGACCAAAAATATCTAATTGATATTCATCAGGCCATAACAAAGGGATATTGCTCTCCAGATCTTGCTCATCGTAGTCCAGGCAAAATGGCACATTCACGATGGCTGACTACAGCAAATCGTTTGCTTCGTCTATACGTTTCAACTGTAAGTCCATCTGAGAACCTCATGAACATTGCTTCTTTTATAATGAAGGTCTACATCCCAATGTGGTTTTCTATTAAGCAAAGTACGTCTTTTGTCAATGGCTCAAAACATGTTTTCAAAACTATTGAACTAACAAGAACACTGAATGACGAAGTAAAGGATATTGTAAACCCTGTCATACAAAGAAATGCATTTTTTGCAAATCCAGAAAATATTCTAGCATCAATGATTCATGATGACCGCAGCGCCATAAGAGAATTAGCGTGGAGGCGAATAAAGAAAGCAAGGCAAACAAACAAGGAAAAAGTTGTGAGGCGTTTCACAGTACCTGTTATTCAATTTGAAGCTACTGATTATACTGATTTAATTAATTGGCAAAAATGCATTGTCACTGAACCACCTGTGACAAGACACCTGACAGAAAATGAGATTGAAGAATTCATAGAAAACAAGAGTACTTCTCCATTCGAGAAATTCCCTTGTCATACACAAGTAGTAGAAAGAATGGTAAAATTAGTAACTGAAGCATCATCAAAAGTATTTGGATTGAACGCGCGAGATGGCTTCATAAGATCAACACTTCAGTCACGTAAAAAAATGCCATCATTCGAAAGTAAAGCTGAATATAAAGTTTAAATAAAACGTTAATAGAAAAAAACATCCGCAAGGATGGGTGGTTGGGAGGGCATGGGTGGAGCTCGACACGCAGCCACCTCCTCGTGGTGAGTTCTGGATTATTTAGATCATTAATCAAAAGAACATTGATCTAAATAAACTAAGAGCTGCGTAATTCAGTAACTATTTTGGTAATTGGAACACTTAATATATAATAATAACAAGTAAGTTTCAGTTATTGTACTAATGCAGAATATAAGAAAATCATTATATTTCACTTTTTTCGACGGCTTTGTGGCACCTGAAGATATAATTTCGCAGGACTAATATTTATGCACAGTCATTATCTATAGCACCCACATATTTTCCGCACTAGCCATATTTGAATTTCGAAAAAAGGTTTAAAAACCTCATTTTAGATCCGCCCTATTGCACAAACCCAGAGACAAAGGAGGTATTCCCCACTTACTCGTTAGCCAGAGCATCTGTGACGAGTGCATGAACATTGAGTGTGATGAATGTCGTAAATGTGGCAAACGAACAAACATTTTTAAGACGTCTGTAAGAGACACGCCCGTGAAACTCTTTGTGAGCTATATTGTCAAGCTGTTGGAACAGTTAAAAAAACTGACTGTGTACATTCTTGCGCATAACGCCGCAAAATTTGATACATAGTTTCGTTATAAGGTGCTGCTTGAACACGAGTCCTCAGAAATATTCACCGGTGACCCTTTGAAAAGAGGTAAGAAACTTATACAAATGTAGATAAAGAATAACGTTCAGTTTAAAGACACATTATTATTCACGCCCTGTAAATTAGCTAAGCTACCCAAGGGGATGTGTGGAAACGCTGAAGTTTCAAAAGGGTATTTCCCTTCCACTTTCCTCACCGGCGACACTTTATAATACGTAAGACTGCCACCCCTCAAACATTACTTTAACGATGACGGTATAAATGCTAGTTAGCGTGAAGACTTTGAGAGGTACTAAAATAGTTTTAATGATGCCAATCCTTAAAATAAAGCGGTCGAGAAAGAGCGCTATTGTGTGAATGATGTGCGTGTACTTAGAGTGTTTCCAGGCCTTCAGAAGGATGTACAGTTGCGCTCATTATTCGTAGGACACTCTTGAGAACAGATAGCGACAACTGGCATATATTTGTTGTGCGCACCACAAACGATTGTATCATTTTATGGATGAATCCTGGAGTGAGTGAGCAGTGATTGGTTCGTTAACTCATTGCCAAATGTCTTTAGAACATAATTATTTCCATTCATCACTCTGGTTTACATATTACTAAGGAAACAAATGAATGATTAAATATAAATTCAAGAAGGGGATGTATATTAACAAGGGGGATGTCAATGAAGTGAATAAAAATTGGTCTTGTAAAAACTAAAAAAAAAACCTTCGGACGTGATGACAGTGTTCATGGTATTGGCAAGTCTGTCATCCTGAACGAACTGAAGTTCAGTGTATAAAAACAGAGCCGTAGGTAGGCATTATTGCGCCCTGAGCAAATTCCAAATTGATTCATTTATTTAATTATTTATTTATTTATATTTAATACCGAACATAGATTCAGATATTATTTTGTGTTATAGCAAAGACAGAGCAAAAACCTGATATATATATATATATATATATATTATATATATATATATATATATATATATATAGTGGCCTACACATCACCAATTTGATGTGGCCTAGAAAGTAGGTTTACTATAATTTATGAATTAAGTTAAAATGAATAATGAGGGTCACCACTTCGGGGCACAGCCCAAACAAACAATATTTAATGAGGAGAGAGAAATTACTTTGTTGTTTTGTGTTTAATTAGAAAAATAAATTATTTGTTTACAGTGATTAATAATTCTGTAACTCTAATTGTGCTATATAAAAAATGACTGATTATTTATTAGCAATGAGAAATGATTACACTCTATCAGCGTCAAGTAAATAAATAATGACAAGAAATACACTAATTTAGGTAGGCTAATGAGATATAAGGAAGTGATCAAACAATAATAAGTAATTAAGCCAATATAACTGAGGTAATGAAAGTACGGTGTGATACAGTAAACGGAGTAGGGAAGTAAAAATAAAATACATAAATGAGCAAATAAACAAGCGGTTACAAATGCTGCAAGATAATTGAATACGTAAAATAATTGAACAGGCCTACCGCAGTCGTAATGGAAGAGTTAGTTAGCCGGTTGTCTAGGCACACTTTGAAGATAGCCTATTCGCTAGGCTGAGGTTACACTATGTAGGCTACGCGGGAGTTGCTAACATGAAGACAAAGGTAGGCTTGTGATCTCTGAGAAGGTTTACAGACCTGGGCTTCGATGTAGATGGATCTGAAGGTGGACTGGCCTTACCAGCGAGAGGAAGTGTGTTGAGGGCCGGTTGAGATTTGTTGAAAAGGGGGCCAGTGGAAAATCTTGCAGCAGTGATGTTGCGGTAAATTTTTAGAAGTGTACATTACAGGCTTTGTAAATCAAAACTATGTTTTTCTGATGGTTTTTGATGCGGTTTGAACGAAGGTTAATTTCGTTCAAACAACAACAAAAATAATTGGAAAAACATAGTTTTAATATATAACCTAACCTAACCTAAAATTCCAAAAAATTCCTCAAAAGCCTGTAGTTACTCTTGTAAACAAATACCGATGTTGCTTCTTGCTGGATGAAATTGTAGAGGGCCTTAGTTATTGATAGACTTCGTGTATGCTCGACCGAAGCCTTGAAGGAACGGCGAGGCCGCTCTCCAGCGAAGGCCGAAGAGAGGGTGGCGTGACGAGTGGTGGTATTGACGCAGGAGCTGAAAGCGAGATGGAACGAAAAAAACGAGGAAATGGCAAGTGAGAAGTATTTTTAAAAAAACTGCATTTTATAGGCCTTGGTGACGTCCTCTCGTGGGCATTTCGGGAAATACCACAAAATGTCTAATAAATCTAATTCTTAAAACTAGAGGGAGGGTAGTCGAAGAGTAGTATGCTTCAATCACACACACACACACACACACACACACACACAAAATAAATACATATGTCCCACGAAAATGAGCAACTTGCAGTAACCTAATATACAAAATAACAGGTCCCTCTTGATAAATTTTTGTCGAAACTGGAATGCAACCACTAACCTCTTTTGGACGACTGTGTCAAATTTGTACCCTTTTCAATTATGCGCATTCATAACTTAAGCTGACAAAAAATTCCGGTGGTAAGAGGTTAAGATTTATTTGTGCATCTCGCCATACTGTTGCTTCCAACATTTCCTGTTGTGTAGTTAACGGTAAGTCGTTTACCTTTTCCATTCTACTAACTTAAATAGAGATACTGGGTCGCCATATACCACACTTTCTCTTTCACTTACTTAACCCGATCTCTCCTTTTCTTCATTATGTTTCCTGGATATTTTTAGGAAAAGAAAAATAGATATCGTATTTGTTTTATTTTATAATTATAATAATAATTGGCATATATACACAAATGAATTTTAATTGGAATATGAGAGAATATGGAATATTGTATGCATACTGTTTTATTGATTTACAATTACAACTTACGCGCACGTACTTTTATTATTCGAAACAAAATGTTGAACAGCAGTTTCTGTAATTGCATATAATAATTCCGATAATTATATAATTAGACATGTAGACAATATATGATAATAAAAACCCACTTTAATAGACAGAGTTTATTTCCACAACAGTTTCGATGCCCACTGGCATCCTCTTCGGGTGGCTACAGAAAAACGAATAAACCAAAAAAAAGAGGGAAAACAGTCCAGGGACCATTAAGAAATTCGCACCTAGGTTAGATCCCGTTCACCCGACACCGGAAGGGCCTTTTTTTTTTTATTAAAGGGACCCGCTTATAAGTACATTCGCACAAATTTAAAACTATCTTCTTGTTCAATACATACAGATTCTATTATTTTATTTTTTTACATAATTATTACATTTATTATTACATTTATTACATTTAATATTGCATTATTATTTATTACAGAAATTATAAATTTATTATTACATTGATAATTACATTGTTGTTTATTATACAGAAATTATAAACCGAAAAACGAATGAAAAGGCGAGGAGGAAACAATCCAGAGACCATTAAGAAATTCGCACCTAGGTTAGAGCCCGTTCCCCCGACACCAGAAGGGTATTTTATTAAAGGGTCCCGCTTATTAGTACATTCGCACAAATTAAAACCATCTTCTTGTTCTATACATACAGATTCCATTATTTTGACATAATTACTGCATTTATTATTGCATTTACGTTTTTTAACATTTATTATTATTACCTTTACACTTATTATTACATTTATTTTATTACCTTTGTTATTACATTTATTGCATTTCCATTTATTTCCACATTTATTACTTCCATTATTACATTTACATTTACATTTATTATTCCATTTATATTTTACCGAAAAAACAAATGAACCAAAAGCGAGTAAGGAAACAATCCAGAGACCTTTAAGAAATTCACACTTAGGTTAGAACCCGTTCACCCGACACCGGAAGGGATTTTTTGCCCAAGAATCTCATTACAGGGTCCAGCTTATAAGTACCTTCGCACAAATTAAAATTATCCACTTGTTGTTAAAAAAAGTGGTTAGAAATAACCGCATATATTTCCAAATAAAATATAAACAAAATAAATATAGACTAAAAATAACAACCCTCGTTTCTAACCAACTAGTGAAGTTGGGTTTCCCTAATTAACAAAAAGAAGAAAGAAAAAAGTTTCTGAGACAAAGAAAAACGGAGCTTTGTCCTTTCTTGAAAAATTTTGACTGCTGAATGAAGCGGGCTACTTTTTTCGTAAAAAAAGTCTCGTGGTTCCCCAACTAACCGGGCAACTTAAAGTCAACCTTTAAACCTTACAACCTTTAAACCTTATTATTAACCACTGCAATCAAACTAAAACCCTGTTTAACTAAATAGAGGCCTATCAGAACTAGGTGTAAGTAATTTAATTAAAAAAAATAACTAAGGTAAGAGAAAAACTAGGTACCCAGAAGAAACTCGAACCGGGCTACAACTGCCCTAACTAAATAATTAAATGGCTGTTACAGCCCCTATTAAAAATTAAGGGCAATATAGCCCTAACTTAACTTGAGTAAAAACCTTCAAAACCTTAAACCTTTAAAAACAAAAACTTAAGGGCAATATAGCCCTAGCCTAACTTAACCTGCAAAACCTAGGTCTGGGAAATAGCCCCTACAAATAAATAACTTAGCAGTGTGTTAAATAGTAACTTAAAACTTAACAAATAAAATTCAAATCTGGAAACTAAATGAAACTTATGGATTAGTTAGAAACAGAAAGGGTAACGTTCAACTGGCAACTTCATTTTTGGTAAGTCTAAATTGATTTTAATGAATTTAGCTTGACCATAGTTAGTAATCTGGCTGCTGACCAAATTTTAACCTTAAAACCACTGCAGCCTACAGTGAAAAAGTCTGTAGCTATGTTGACAGTGTCTAAATGGGCCATTATTATTTCTATAACACTGGTCAACACTCATTTTATTGCCAATCATATTAGAGTGATTTTGGGGTAACTTTGTGGTGCTGATTCCGAATATGACGTCGGTTTTGCTAGATTGGCTCTAATTTATGAGATAATTGGTACCCCATTGAAACACGTAAAAATGCAAAAAATTTAATGTTCAGGCGGAGCCTACTTACAAATCGCATTGAAATTGTCTCAAATCATACAAAAGTAAACACATGAAATACATAATGGCATTTTATTCGGTATAATAACAGATAAACACAGTAAGCTGATTCGCATAATTACAATTAATGTATAGTAAATCTCTGTTTGTACGATTCTCTTTTATGTGGGTTATCAGGACAATCACGTTGGAGGTTCCAGCAATAGTCTGCCATCATGTGTCTGTCCCATCTGCCTTGATACCTTTCCTCCATCACCTTGATATCTTGATGAAACCTCTCCCCTTGTTCCTCGCTAAAATCACCAAGATTATCCGGAAATCTGTGTAAGTGGCTATGGAGAAAGTGTACCTTTATGCTCATATTAGTACCCAACTTTTCAAAGTTTGTGAGCATGTTTTGCACCAGTTCTTCATAATTGTCTGCTTTGTGGTTACCCAAGAAGTTCTTGACAACTGAGACATAACTGCACCAGGCAGAAGCTTCAACACCATTCATAAATTTTGTGAAATTAGAATCCTTGATAAGTGTACGGATTTGAGGGCCATCAAAGATTCCAGCTTTTAGTTTTTCCATACTTAGTCCAGGGAACGATCTACAAATGTATTTAAAGCAATCGCCATCTTTGTCCAAGGCCTTAACAAATTGTTTCATTAGTCCCAGCTTGATATGAAGTGGTGGGAGGATGATTTTTTCCCTGTCAACCAAAGGCCAACCAAAGGTCAACCAAACTACTGGTTGGGTGGCCGATGACTTATATACGGAGGAGGAATATTCTAGAATGATCGCGGAGTAAACACTAAGAATATTCTCGTGTCTCACCATCTAGAATGTTCCGGTAGTTTCCCATATGCACGCGTTATGGTTGCGTTTCCTATTAATTGAGGGTATTCATTATCTCAAGAACTAGAGCCAAATCGGAAAAACTACTTTCATTTTGGAATTCAGCAACCCCAAAATATCCTAAATTCGTACGAATTTCCTTGGCAACGAAACAAAAAAATTTTTTTGTTGAGCTGTGTAATTACTGTGTCTATTTAAAGTAAACTTAGCCTTAATATTACACATAAACCTAAATAATATCTCTCTCAAAAAATAAAAATAAAAAGTTTCAATAAATTTTTCAATACTTGTTCTATCCATACAGATTCTATTATTTTTCGTTTGACATAATTATTGCATTTATAAAGTAACTTACTTGATTCCCAATCTATAGCATGATCATTTTGGCTGGCGTGATAAAAAATTGCATTATTAGTATTACAAATTCTGAAGGCATATTTGTGCTGGACCCTCTAATGAGATTCTTGGTCAAAAAATCCCTTACGGTGTCGGGTGAACGGGTTCTAACCTAAGTGTGAATTTCTTAAAGGTCTCTGGATTGTTTCCTCACTCGCTTTTGGTTCATTTGTTTTTTCGGTAAAAATATAAATGGAATAGTAAACGTAAACGTAAATGTAATAATGGAAGTAATAAATGTAATAACAAAGGTAATAAAATAAATGTAATAATAAGTGTAAAGGTAATAATAATAAATGTTAAAAAACGTAAATGCAATAATAAATGCAGTAATTATGTCAAAATAATAGAATCTGTATGTATAGAACAAGAAGATGGTTTTAATTTGTGCAAATGTACTTATAAGCGGGACCCTTTAATAAAATACCCTTCTAGTGTCGGGGGAACGGGCTCTAACCTAGGTGCGAATTTCTTAATGGTCTCTGGATTGTTTCCTCCTCGCCTTTTCATTCGTTTTTCGGTTTATAATTTCTGTATAATAAACAACAATGTAATTATCAATGTAATAATAAATTTATAATTTATGTAATAAATAATAATGCAATATTAAATGTAATAAATGTAATAATAAATGTAATAATTATGTAAAAAAATAAAATAATAGAATCTGTATGTATTGAACAAGAAGATAGTTTTAAATTTGTGCGAATGTACTTATAAGCGGGTCCCTTTAATAAAAAATAAAAAAATGTCCTTCCGGTGTCAGGTGAACGGGATCTAACCTAGGTGCGAATTTCTTAATGGTCCCTGGACTGTTTTTCCCTCTTGTTTTTGGTTCATTCGTTTTCTGTATCCACCCGAAGAGGATGCCAGTGGGCATCGAAACTGTTGTGGAAATAAACTCTGTCTATTAGAGTGGGTTTTTATTATCATATTTTGACCTTCACGTAGAAAAGTGGATTTTTTCCATGTAGACAATATTTTCTCCATTATATCTCCATTTGAAAACCGAAGTTCACATGTGCCACTTACTATAACAGAAAAAGACTATCATGCTGTTAAGCGACATATTTTCACAAATCATACATTTCCTCGCACAAGGATTGGTTCAAGAATAAACCCTTTGATCGTTTACAGAAAGTGTGTGTATGCGTGAAGCAAGCAAAACATGTTGAATACTGCACATAAGACAAATTGTCACGTTATGCTATACATGCTATGTGGTATACCACGAAGAGTAGCCTACTGATCAAACACGTGCCAAACTGAATGTACACACATACTAGAATATATCACATTAAAAACTTTTGTTTAAGTTGTTTGATCTAAGTAGTATGGACGCAAAGGGTCAACTGCAATTGCAATGTTGCAAATGTCATTCAATGCTGCAAAGGGGTGGAGGGGGATGTTAAAAGGGGGTGTTCAAAAGGGGGAGGGGTCGTTGCAGGGAGATGCTGCAAGGGGGTATATTGCATGAAGGGGAGGGGTTATACAACAAGGGGGAGGGGTTATCCCCCAAGTTGCGATAAGGAGGGAGCTTTGTGGGGAGAAGGGAGGATGACCTCCCCTCAAAGGGTAATTTTAACTTAAGAGAGAGAGAAAAGAGGAGGAGGAGAGGCTTTGGGGGAGAAGGTGGAATGTACTCACCCCCCAAAGGGAAATCTTAACCTAAGGAGGTAAGCCTTAACCTAAAAAGGATAGAGAGTTTTTTCGTCCAGCGGAGCCAGACGCATAATGAGAGTTTATCCGAGCGCCAGCTGTGTTATAAGGTGTAAATCAGCCAGTTGGCTTAAGCAGCCAGTCGGCTTAGAAGGCTTAATCTGGCTTAGAAGGCTTAATCTGGATTAGAAGGCGTAAATGGCTTGTTCGGGTGTACATTATTAGGGTTGAGTTGCCAGATTGCGCTACTTATTTGATTAAATCAGATATTCTTGACAGTTGGTTTAGAAATCCGTCAGTCAGTTTAGAAGGCGTAACCAGCCATTTGGTACATATATATATATATATATATATATATATATTATATATATATATTATATATATATATATATAATGAAATAATATCGTTTATATATACAACCAACAGAATTAAATAAAACACCATTACATCATTCTGTTTATTTAGACGAATTATTGGAATCAATTTCATGAAATATATAGAAAATAAATATACAATCAAATTAGTTCATTCTATACACATTCTGTACACATTTTTAAACGATGGAATATAACCATCAAAATAATAATACAGGAGAAATCTATATATACAAAATTATATTAAATAATTAAGTATATTGAAAATAAATATACTGCAAAACCATCAAAATATGTACGCTTTATGTTCTACTGCGCTTAACTAAAACACTAAACTCGCACGTAATCGAGCCTACAGTCACATCATTGTTGCTTTGCATTACGCAGTAAATACGATTTAACATTATTTCATTGCTCAATTTATAGAGATATCTATACTCGATGTAAATGGCCTTCATATCGTTCAATATTATTTTTGTGCCCACTTTACATTAGGTTGGCAAGTTATCTTTAAACACGGACAGAATACATTCAAAAGCACGTACAAAGAGGTCATCGTTAGGCACCACATCATTATTAAATACAAGTTTATAGACACTCCTTTCCAAACGAGGGTTTATTCTTACCGATCCAAGCTTTTCAATCGTGAACTCATCGTCACAATGCATAGCTGCAGTTGAAATAATCTTCTAAGTCGTAACAACAGGTACTCATTATATAAAGAAATAGTTCTTCAGGGTGAACGGTGTAGGTGAGCTCAGCCCTGTACCGCTCAAGTCCTTTGTACCAAAGCTCATGATATTTCGAAGAGTCTAAACCTTTTAAATAAGCACCCAACTCCAGACCATTCTCGCCGTTTTCAGTCATACACTCGGTAAACCCGTCCAGCAGAGCGGTGTATGCATATTCAAGAACCGTATCAAAATAAAGCATATCTGTTATACGCGCGTCTAATATAGAGCTTGAGCTTGCGGAAACCGACGACTTCAAACATTCTGTCGAGGATGAAACGGTTTCGCGTAGGGACAAGACCGTTATTATCAGAAGCATTCTTCCACATCAATCGTATATTAATGCATGGCTGATTGTTATTTATACACAACGTACAAACAATGGCATATGAGGGGCTATCACTAATCTGTTCTCTTCTTGTACCTACACCTACAGGTATTTTATAACGATCCTCACTCCACTTCTCAACTGCCGCGAATACTCTATTCATCTCCTCAACACTTAAATAAACAACATTCCGTTAACCAGAGTTTGTCTATAAGTCGTTTCCAGTACACAGTTAATGGTACCGGTTTTACGCCTGAACACGTGCAATGACTTCGTCACGGACACATCGTACACGGCATTGAGAATGCTGCCCAAAGGAAGCTCCATCGTATTCTATTATGAGGAGTGCACGTCCAGTCGGTTCAAGCTCTGAGATGACTATGAGCCACAGGTGGGCGGATAGGTTCGACGGGAGGTGTCGAGGAGTGAGTCTCACCATAAGCTGATGAATCGTATGCGGCGTTGTTCCAATGTGAAAGATTCATGTGAATACTTGTAGCCCATTTTACTCGGTAGGTGTTTTGAGAAATTTACATCTGCATACATGAAGCAATACAGGTTTTAATGTTTTATCACTCCCTCTTCCCAAACTGCGCACTAGACATTTTCGTTCAGTGGGATTTTCACGAACTAAACACACTTTATTCACACGCCGGCGCTCTATTTGTAAGAAACATATGCCCATATTTTTCCATTTTGCTTAACACGATACTCGTCTCTAAATTCTATTAAAAACTCATGCAGGCCTTTAGCCACAACCTCACTACAAACCTCGTCATGATATATATTAATGTAGTGGTAAAAATACTTCAGATTGTCCATTATGACAAGATTTACATTCTCAGCTGCAGGGTACGAGTACTCGGTATGATGCAACATGACATAATACCGCTTGTCATACCACTCATCAAGAGGACTCACTAACCATAACCGTTGCTTCTCTTCTGCACGTGTTGTTTCTTCCACTTCCCGGTATATGTAAACCTTTATAAAGTTTCGTCCTACAACATAGTTCAATACATAGCTTGTACCAAGAAATACTGCAATGCTCTCGCCAGAATAGCCGTAGAGTATTTGTACCTCTTGTTCATCAAACTTCGCACGATTAAATGTAGCCTTTAAAGTATCAAAGGAGGGTGGAAAACGGAGCCATTCCGTACCCACCATATCTTCACACTTTGCCGAATACCATTTCATAAACGTCGAACACGCAATATTAAAGGTAGCCATTGCTATTTTTCGTGTACGTAGGATTTCGTCAAATACACGTCTGAGATCCAGGGCTTGCAGTGGTTAACTGAGCACGCAGGGTAGCGATATGCCCAGGTAGTAGCAGGAGTCACATGACCATTGATCAATCACACAGGGGGAGGAGCTTAGAACTTTCTCCTGTACATACACACACACACACACACACACACACAGAGTAAAAAGTGAAACGCTACTTGAAACAAGATTTATTTAATAAACATATCATTGAATTATTCAAGGTATATATATTTACAGATACATGTAATAAATAAAATAAACATATCATTAACAATAGACATATATATATATATATTATATATATATATACACACACACATATATATATATGTGCATAACCTTCAAATATTATGGTATCCAAAGGGTACGGTATCATAGGTACCGGGTATCTGGTAACGTTTCCTATAGGAGTTACGGCACACCTTTGTACCCCTAAGTTTCTTCACGCCCCCCAGCTTCTGCGCACGAAAATTGTGGGTACTTACAGTTAGTTGGGGTGGCTGGACGCCCTCATCTTCCAAGCACACTAGATCCTTCAACAAATTAAAGTTAACGACCCGGCGATTCGCCTGGTTCAGCGTGATACCCTTAGCCTTCACGATATATTTCATATAATCCCCTACCCTCACCCGTACCCCATAAGTTAAAAAGAGTCAGCGTATGAGAAGAATTCACCAATAGGAGGCATGTATTCACCCTCCTTCGCTGTGGATATCTCACTATCAATATCGGCGTACAGAACCCTTCGACTAAGAGAATGCAATAGGCCCCAAAGTTTGATGCGTGCGTAAGCCGTTGTGAAGCTAGGTTCAGGTATGTTTGTAACCCGTGGGGTATCTGTAGCCAATACGGTAATGTTGTACTTTATTATGTACGGATTACCAAAATTCACGATCTCCATGACCTCTTTCTCGGGAGCGTTGGCATAATCCCAGACTTCACTATAACTATGTGCCAAATGAACGTTCCCCTTGGCAGTATTCTCTGCAAATTTTTCCCAAAGACTGTTTAGAAACAACTTTGCACTAAAGCGCTTGTCTGGGTTCTTTACAATTTGGGAACGGTCAAGCTTTATCCCTTCACGATCAGGGTAACGCTGAATATAAGCTGATTTTTCATCTTCGGTATCAACTTCTCGCGGATACCCTGATGCATCTACCTTATCCTTCAAAAAAGTGTTTATATATGGCGTACAAAGGTTGGGTAGCTTCTGAAACCTCCACACCTCATATATCTTCAATATTCTGTAGCCATGACGAACGGCTAGGTCCAGCTAAGGGCTTCTATATACACCTCAGATCTTACGCTGGTTGGTTGTGTGGTTAGAAGCCCCACTGTTCTCCTCTGCGCACTTCACGCACAGGTGAAACATGAGCTTGTGGTCTATAACGACGAGTAAGTTCGGCATCCATAAATCGCGAGGGGGTAGGACATCTACGAAAGAAAGGCCGAAATAGTACGAGTTCAAATTTGTTGAGAACACCTCGATGGTGGGCAGGTCAGGTCCCACCAGTTTTTCAGGTGCACATACAGGGTACAGTTTGTTCTTCATCACGTAGGGATATAAAGAACACAAGTCGTAGTAATGGAGTTTCACGCCCTCCGTAGGCGGAAAGTATAGCTTGAAGGGATTTGTACGCTCTCCGAACAAGCTATCACCGCATTTGAGAGGATCCAGCATCATTGAACGCTTGATTGGGTTTATTTCTTCCCGGTACCGTCCATCTGTTTCCATCCATGCATCATAATCATGCTCCCACAAGACCTTGTGAGTGAACTGGGCGCCTATAATCTTATCGCGGGTGCGGGTCCATGCAAGACTGTCGGCAGGAGTTCTACCATGGATATCTCCTACAATTCGACACTCAGGGCGTGGGTATCCATGCCACCAGCAGCCGTTAAAGGAGTACACAGTCTTCTCACCAGTGGCACGGTTTTCGCTTAGACCATCAACCCAAAAAACACGACTATTAACCTTAATAGGTACTTTACCTGGTGTTGCGGGCATGCTTTATGTATACACCTGTCTGCTGCTCTATGTGTATGAGCCAGTAAATAGCCTTGTGCCGATAACTGCGTGGATTGTTTCTGTGAATGACAGCTAAGGTGTATTTAGGCATGAAATTGTTCTTGAACACCGTAAAGCACGATGAGGCACTCATGGTTGGACTTGCAACGGATCGCATTTGAAACGTTCTATGTACATCCTACTAAAGGCCTGGAAACATACTCTAAGCACGTGCACATAATTCACGCAATAACGTTCACATTCATCAACTATATTTTAATGATTAGATTCATTAAAACTGTTGTAGTAGCGGTCAAAATCTTCACGTTCACCTGCACTTATACATTCATAGTTAAAGTAATGTTTGGGTAGAGGTAGTCCTACGTAATTTAAAGTTTCGCTAGTGAGAAATGTGTAAAGGAAATATCCTTTTGAAACTTCGGTTGCTACGCCCATTACCTTGGGTAGCTTTACTAATTTACAAGGTGTGAATAATAAAGTGTCTTTAAACTGTATATTACCTCTTATTTGCATCTTATAAGTTTGTTTCCTCTTTTCAAGGGATCCCCTGTAAATATCTCAGATGACTCGTGCTCAAGCAGATCCTTATAAAGGAACTGTGTATCAAATTAAATTTTGCACCGTTATGGGCAAGAATATACACAGTCATTTTTTTTAACTTCTCCTCTAACTTGACAATGTAGGACACAAAAAATTTTCACGGGACTGTCGTGCGCAATCGTTTTAAAAACGTTTGTCCTTTTACTAAATTTGGGACACTCATCACACTCGATCTCCATGCACTCAACACAGATAGTGAGGCTTATAAGTAGATGTGGGATAAGCTCTTTGGTTTCAGCATTCGTATGTTTCTATATCGTAGTACACAGTTATACAAGGCTTATTTTTAAGCTTAGCGTCTTTCATATAACATACATGCTTTACTCCAACCGCCTTATATTTCTTATGGCACGTAGAACAGTGAATTTCATCACATTTATGCTTGAAATTCCCCCAATTATCCATCATATGAAACATACCACATTCACAGATTCTCATTTTCCTGTACTTGCCAATTGATCTATGGAGCTCAAAACAGTTATTATTGAAAAATGTGCGTTAGGGCGGTTCGTTTTTACACTTTTTTCGATATTTGATTGGGGGTAGTGCGGAAAAGTTGCGATTTGGAGAGAAAATAGTGTAAATTTTTTTTTATCTACGTCAATACCTTCCGGTGGCGGCGAGTCCTTAAAAATCGAAAAATAGGCCTAAAAACACATAAAAATTTTATATAATTTTATATAATTTTTTTATAATGTTCATTGTTCAATGACTGCTATTAATTTATTCAAGCCTATAATAGTGTTCTCAGGGTTGTTTGCACAGAAATATACCGGAATTAACATTTGTATAACATCTTGTTAAAACTTGCTTTAAATCAATATTTTGGATATTCTAACGGCTAAGACGCCACCGGAAGTTATTAACAGATTGTGCTGAAATTTTTATTGTTTATTTTGTAAGTCTTTAAAACCATTTTCCAATCTACCCAGTTAGGCCTATTTTTCGATTTTTAAGGACTCGCCGCCACCGGAAGGTATTGACGTAGATCAAAAAAATTTTACACACTTTATTTTCTCTCCAAATCGCAACTTTTCCGCACTACCCCCAATCAAATATCGAAAAAAGTGTAAAAACGAGCCGCCCTAATGTGCGTCTACATACATCACAGGCCCTCTTCTCAGCTTCAACCACACGACTTTCTCATTTGGAGCATTTACACTGCGCACATACCATGTGGCAATCCTTACAATGTTTCACTGTATCATCCGCAAACTCGAGACGTTCCTTACACAAATCATGATGCCGTCCATATTTACGACTTTTATTATAACTCGCGTAGAGAGTCCTTATACTATTACGAATGAGGAGATACGTTGTTCCTGACAATCCTAAAATAAGTAGGGGTCTTGTACGATCTCGCACACTGCTTTTAGAAACATACACAGTCATACGAGATCATCCATTCCAGACACAACTATATGAACATTCATTTCCTGTTCTACCCTTCTCAGCCCTTCAGGACCCATATTACACTCACACTCAAGTTTACATTCTACAGCTAGTTTACGGGCACGCTCCACTACCGTAGGCAACCAAATGTTTTTGGCACGTTATTTACCACAGTGAACATATGAGCTAAGACTAATGCTATAAAGCCGAAACCACGATTAGTGTTTATATGCTGCCTGTAAATAACCGGAGAATTGAAGTTAAGAGTATAAGGTGTTGCACTATGACCCGCAACACGGAATACACGGTCAATATTTACCATGTTGTCCATTTTGAAGGCTGTACTATTTTGAGAAGCCTGCATTATACGGTCCAAAATATACTCTATATCTACACCTTCCAAACGCCTGAATGGTATTACTACCCAAAAATTATCTACATCCCCGTCATCTGACCCGAACCCAAAGGACAGCTTCGTCCTGACTTCACGTTCGTCGCGGTTCTGAAGGGAAAACTCCAAAATATGTTCAACTACACGCCGCAGTCCGTGTTCAACACCATTGCTATACATGGATCTAGGATCATCCCTGACTATATACCGATTTCTAGGCAGGGCTGGGGTGGGGGTGGCGGTGCGCACCAACTCGAATGTTATACCATCCTCTACAACACGAGAAGCTGCTGCTGCTATGGAAGATGTACCCGGAATTGAACAGGAATAAGGGGATACACTTTTATTTGAGGAAGTACTATTGTGGGGTTTGTGTCGTATTGGTGGTCTAACAACCGGCGCAATCCTTGTACGCTTTATACCTGACATGGAAGGTTCTTCATCATGCCTCCGCTTTGAATTGTCGAGTGCTACAGGTACCGCTGGTGTGAGCGCGTTAGCAGGGAGTTTGTGACAATAACTACACTGTCAACGGGGTCATCTGTAATATCGATGAAGGGGACATGATGCTGTACCTCATCGTCATTCACGGTTCTGTGGAAGAAGAGGAAAAACAAAACTGTAGAATATAAGGATCACCACTTAAATTTTTATTGTATTTTGGAAATGACCCACTTCGGAGTATGACGTGTTATTGATGGATTCTGTAGAAAAATTCAGGTTCACGAGCCCATCCACATGTATTATATCTGGCCCTACAGGATGTGGTAAAACGGTGTTTATGCTTAAAATCATTAAAGAAAAGGGAGAGATGTTCTCAAAATTTGTGCGTAAAGTTATATGGTGCTATTCAACGTATCAATCAGTGTTCAACGGGGTTGGTGACTGTTCGCCGCCGCCCTTTCGCCGCCGGAGGTTCGCCACCGCCGGTTCGCCTCCAGCGATTCGCCGATGGGGACTATTCGCCACTAGGGACAATTCGCCACCATCAATTTATTTAAATTGGCAATAAAACAAATTTTTGTAAAAGCTATATATTGAAATGAAATAATTAAACAGTTATATATAAAAATGAGGTAAAATAAGGAAATTTCAATTAATTTAATAATTATGTCAAATGCACACAGTATATTTATTGAAAATAAATCAATAGTTATTTAAAAAAATTAGATAAATAAAATTTCAGTTCATTTGATAATTATGTGCTAAGCCTCGCAAATATTTAGTCTCTTTCACCATACTCCAGCACGATTTTCTTAATTCTTGCATCCATGTCACGATATTTTTTTAGCTTCAGTGTCGGGTGATGGTCAGCAATAAGTTGTTCCATATACAAGTCACGACCTTTTTGTACTTTGACTAACGACTCAATAAACTTCCATATAGTGGGATGATGAGCTCCAAGTTCAAAGGCAAGTTTTCGGTGTGCAGCTTCGGCGTGACTATTTGTCCTATCTTCGTCATTGATAGTTGTCTCGTATACACTCCACATGTCATGCGGGAACAAGGGGACTCTTCTGCTTGTGCCACTCCTATTGTAGAGTCCAATATAATTAAATTCAAACCAGTTCAGTATTGGTTGCAATTCTTGTGGCAATTCATTGGCAAGTGCTTCTACATGGGCATCAATGTCAACAATTGGCACAGAAGCAAGAGCAATTACCATTTTTGCTTTTAATGCAAAATCAGAATCGGTATTGTATTGCTGGGTGGCTCCAATTGCAGCAATATGTCTTTGCATGCTCTGCGCCAAATGAAAGAAACAGCCTTTGATCCTAGCTTCAGGAAAACATTCTCTCATAGCAATGATAGCTGCCTGCTCAAAATCACAATGGATACACTGTGGTCTGACATTTGGCAATAGGTAATGACTTAATCATTTCAAACATGCGTGTATACGTGCAACTCTGTTTATTTGGTAGAAGTGGATAAAATATTGGATGAACCCCACCATGCTTTTTGGCTAAAATGCAATATACTTGTGCAAATAAAATAGGGGATATATTGAACGTACCGTCTGCATACCATATCGAAGATACTAGATGCTGCAGCCAGGTCTCCCTGCCAAATATGATTATTCGATCTCTTCCTGGGCCGCTATCTGCTAAGAGGAAGTTTTCTTCTCTCCCGTTCTCAGGCTGATCAGGGATAATTAAATGTTCAAGGTCAATTGGATTCGGAGGTGCAGCACTTATATCATTTCGTCTCCGTCGAATTAGTTTCTTCATGCTGCATGTTGTGGGCAAAGATGCCTGGACTGACTGAGGTACATTAGCAACACGCTGGTTAATAAGAACGCTAAGTACTTGCATTGATTCTTCTGCTCGATGTTTCAAAGTAGTCTTTAGTTTAGCTACTTCAATATTTGCAGCAGAAGCAGAATGCGTGTGGTTATTTATTTCATTAATTACTGTGCCATTTCTCGTGTGAATTCGTCCATTACAACGACTCCTCTGTTCACATCGCCCAAATTTAACACTTTCATCGGTTTTGGAGGATTTGTCAAACACGTAAATATAACCATTGTGAAAAAACTTTTCTTTTCCTCTTTTGCTCAAAATAATTGTAGCCATTGTGAAGGGCAGGTCTCGAATGACGATTCTTAAGCTTTAACCCTCCATGTCATGTCTGAACAGAATTATCTTACATCTGGCAACAGTAAATGTACCATCTGAGGCCGCACTAACGAAGGTTAGGTTACATGGCCTTACGCATGCAACATAGCATAGGCTACGTATGTAAGCTAACGAAGGGTTAACTAGGGCTGAAAAGATAATACATGTAATAAATTGAGATGCGTTAAGATTTTAAAAGATCAAATACAAATGTGGATTTTGACAAAGGCAGAAAAGATAATACATATAATAAAATGGGATGTGATAAGATTAAATTAAAAAATGGAACTAAAATTTTTTTAGCTTAAAATTTATTTAAAGTTAATTAGTTGTAACTTGTTAAACAAGTACCCGGTGGCGAACCGTCCTCGGCGGCGAACCGGCTGTGGCGAACCGTCCTCGGCGGCGAACCGACGGTGGCGAACCTCCGGCGGCGAAAGGGCGGCGGCGAATGGTCCTATTCCTGTTCAACGAGTGCCAAGATGATATTTTATTCCACAAAGGTGTATATGACGTTAATTCGTTAAAGGGAAATGAACATAGTCATTGTAATTGACGATCTTATGTTGGAGATGAATAAAACGTTTGCCGAGACATTTACAGTGTTCTCCCACCATCATAAAATAAGTGTGTTCTTCATCAATCAGAATCTATTTTTAAAAAATAGACACATTCGCAATATGTCGTTAAATACACAATATCTAGTATTATTCGCGCAACGTAGAGATGTATCACAAATTGGGGTATTAGACAATCAAATGTTCCCGAATCAGCGTAAGCAGTTTCTGGAAGTTTATAAAGAAGCTACAAGTCAGCGTTATGGATATTTGCTTTGTGACCTTCATCCGCGAAACACGTTTAGGGTGCTTCTAAGAACGAATATATTTCCAAACGGCCTTTAATGGTGTATATTCCAGAATGATAAAGAAGTTAAAGAAATACCATGAATTAATAAAAACCTATAATTGACTGCCACGGGCAGTGCAACAGATGTTTGCTAAGAATATCGACTCCGACTTTTCAAAATGCATCTGTGAAATCTGTCTTAACGTTATGAATTGCAATGTATCAATGAAACCACCTCAGAAGGTTCGCCTACGCCGTTACAAGAACATAATACGTACACTCGCTCATAAAATTCAAACTGTGAGGAAGAAAAAACGAATTATTGTACAAAGAGGAGGGTCATTCCTCCCGAACTTTATTGACTTTATTTGACTAGATTAATATAACGAAGAAAGTGGTAGTGATTCCACACGAGGTGTATGCTTCACTGCAAAGTTCAAAGAGTCCAGACACGGTTCTAGAACCCCGTAAAAACAGACTTAAAAGAATGCAGAGCGAATTGTTAGCCCTATTAAACAGTGAAAACAAACCTGATGAGAAAAGAATCTTATACCAAGAAGCTCGGCAGAAATTTCTTCACGAGTACGAAAATTATAAGAATCCGACAGAGATCCCCGTGGTTATTAGGCAGAGCACGGCCAACGATGAGCATGATGACATTGGACCTGTGTCCGACGATAGAGCTGACCAACCGAAGAATAACTGGTCGGCCCCGTAACATATCGCACATGTATTAAAAAGCACTCTCCTACATACATTGAGGAATAAAGGTTTAAGTCTTTATAATCTATTGAATGACGATCCCAACATAGAGTGGACCGATACAGGTGAGATCATTGTGGAAGGAGCAAAGGTACAGGAATCGAATATCGTAGACATCTTCCATGATCTGGTGAGAAAGTGGGATTAGCCCTCACCATCAGGATGGAAGCATATTAAAGCAAGACTACAGCAAATAAATGTCCCCAAAACAATGCTAGGAAATCTGAACAGGTTAAAAGACTTGGAACATGTATCACATGTGCCACAACTGAGAACGCCATCACCCCAAGCGGTAACACCTCTGAAGAGGAGAAAGAAGTGGCTAAACAACAACAACGGTAATCCCTATCCACATGCCTCTAAAATACGCATATGGTTAACATATTAAGAAGACGTTATTATGACATTTCTAGCCCAGCCTCCTACAGAGGCGTAGATGGAATGGGAAAAAAGATGTTGAGAGGTTTTTGCGGGAGCAGGATGCTTATACACTTCATAATCTTGTGAGAAAAAGGTTTTAAACAGTCAAGACAACCGCGGCATCGATTGACTCTATTTGGCAGGCAGATTTAACTGACATGCAAAAATATTCAGTGTATAACGGAGGTTACCGCTACATCTTATTCATAATAGATGTATTCTCTAGATACCTGTTGCTAATTCCCCTGAAAAATAAATCGCCTGAAACAGTTGCTAAAGCCACCAAAACGTTGATGTTGAAAGAAAACAGGGTTCCTGGCTATTTTTGTACGGACATGGGGATAGAATTTATAGTCCGATCTTTTCAGAACATGCTGACAGAGTTTAATATCAGCTACTACGCTACCAACTCTACACATAAGGCCTCTTTAGCTGAAAGAGTTCAACATACCATAAAGGAACGCATGCACCGCTATTTTACACATAAACACACATACAGATATAGAGACATTCTGGAATCATTTACCTCATCATACAACCGCTCACACCATCACACGATTGGGACAACACCTAACGAGATTTTAGAAAGAGTTACGCACACAGAGCCTGATGTGAGAAGAAATGTTCGTAGAACACCGCCACACTCTGCACGTTTTAAAATCAATGATTATGTAAGGCGCTCGCGTTCTGGAAATAAATTCGCGAAGGGATTTGAGTAAGGTTAGGCACGTGAGATTTTTAAAGTTAGGGCTATGAAACTTAAAGGTGAGATAATGTTGTACTACGTTGAAGATTTGAATGGGGAAGAAATCACAGGTTTTTCCTGCGAGGAGTTTCAGAAAGTGACATTTAATTTAGGAAAAAATTTGTTTAAAATTGAAAAAATTTTAGGAAGCAATGTTTCAGGAAATAGAAAAATGTACCTCGTGAAATGGCTAGGGTTCCCAGAAAGCTTCAACACCTATATAAAAGCTGATGTAATAATGAAGCTTAAATAGAATGCAACATGGCGCCTAACCATTTCTACGTCACACTACCGTCCTCTTCGCCCCTGTCTGTACATCCTAAGATCACACTAGCAAACTTCGTAACAGAGCTCCATGGACCCATTGAAATTGGGTCGTGATACGTATGAGGTGGGGATATGCGAAATTCAGTTGGATAATCTCTTCTAAAGTATTGATTATAAAGAACCCGTTTTTACGGTTCTTAGAGACTGTAATGAGTCTAAAACTAGTAATGAGTAACACTAGTCGTGGGTCGCTATGGTGCGGCCGAGGATGTTGTGAGAGACTTAAACGTCACTTTAAAAAGCTCAAATCTTACGGCTGATTTAGTATACGAAATCGTAAACAATAATCTCCGTGCATATACTGTGACCCTAAAATCAGAGGCTAACAGAAATATTAAAAGTAAACGACTGTTCAAAATTATAACCGATGGACGATATGGATCAGTCATCCAAAGAGATACATTTCACGATGTACAACATAACTTGTCCAGCCTAATGTATCAGTTGAAATTGCAGAAATTGAGTGAGGGATATTTGCTTCCAGACATGTGCTATATTTACAGCAATATAGCGGAGCACCAGTTCGTTGGGGATACCCAGCATTCCTGCTGCGCATTACACACATTCCCAATCATAGAGGGAAGAGCATGAGTATTACATATGACAGGCCCCATTATGTGAATGTAGCAACTAATCTAATAACCAATATCTCAATATACAGTTCCCGCGAAAAGTATCCGATCACTCAAGAAAATACAATATTTTCCCTTGATATTCAGAGACACGTAATTCACTTTCTATTTGTTCTAGCGACATCTGGTAACTTTGAGGTTGCTCGCTGCTATGAGAGCTATCCAACGCATTCTCAAATTAGTGTTCTGGTAGCCTTCGTTGCGGGTGGCTGTGTCTCAAATTTGTCAGATTTCACTGTTTGTGTAAATTTCTTGATATTTTTTTTTTTTTTACAGAAAGTGGTGTAAATAAAATTTATATATAATGTGTGCTAAAAAACAACTTAAGAGTGATTGTCGAGGTGCTATTGTTGCTTTGCATGCATGTGGGAAATCACAGAGACAGATAGCTAAGGAATTAAACATATCCCAAAGTACCGTTAATTTATGGGTTTCACGGGCTAAGAACAATGGTGGCCTAACCACGCCAGTCCCTAAAAACGATCTGGCAGACCGAGAAAAACAAATTCGCGAACAGACAAACTTATGAAACGTTTAGTATTGAAAAACCCAACAATAACTGCGAAAGAAATAAAATTTAATATGAATAATTTGTTATCTGGTGTTTCTGAACGAACTATCCAGGAGCGGCTCCAAAAAGAACTCGGATTACCATCTCGCCATGCTGCTAAGAAACCGTTCATTAATGAAAAAATGCGTAAAAAACGTGTCGCATTTTGTAAAAAATACATTCATTGGACTGTTGATGACTGGAAGAAGGTTTTATTTAGCGATGAGTCGACATTTTTGACATTCAGAAGTTGTCCAAAAAAGGTTCGCCGGCCTATTGGCTCAAATAGGATGGACCCTAAATACACCCTAAAGACAATGAAACACCCTCCAAGTATGATGGTTTGGGGTTGTTTCGGTTACTATGGGCGTGGAAACTTATATTTTCTTCCGAAGAACACAACTATGAATGGTGCACGGTATTTAGCAATGCTACAGGATAAACTTCCAATGGCAATGGCAATCCAAAGGACAAAAACATACATGCATGATGGTGCACCATGTCACAGGGCCAAAATAGTGACAAAATGGATTACTGACAATAAATTTGATATTTTGGATTGGCCTGGTAATAGTCCAGATCTCAATCCGATAGAAAATCTGTGGCTAATAATAAAAAATAAGGTTGAATGCCACGACACTGGCTCAGTCGAAAAATTACAAGAGGCCATCAAAAAGGTATGGTGCAAGGAAATATCAGTGGAAGTTTGTCAAAACTTGATTAAATCCATGCCAAAATGTCTAGAACAAGTCATCCAAACCAAAGGACAGATGACAAAATACTAATATAAGGTTAGTATACATTTAAACATTGTTTTTTATGTAAAAAATACAAATTTCAAGGGTGATCGGATACTTTTCGCGGGCACTGTATATAAGAACGATTGATGTAAAAAATTTCCCATTCGGTGATGGGACCTTAATAGTGAAGTTGCACTTTCGACACACTGAGTTATAATGTGCAGAAAGCCTTTCACAGTCTATCTTGGTGTGAGATACCCGCGTGGTAGTGGACTTGGATCCAATTTTTAAACCATACTACGTAATGCGGTCCCCTTGCTGAAGAGAGGTGCCAGAAACCTTGGGAGGAAAGCGCTACAATCAGGTCTTAACACGGCAGAAGACATAATGGCTGGTACTAAACCTAAAGAAGCTCTAAAAAAATACTTAAAGCGTACACGGGACGAAATCGTCAAAGATGGAAAGAGAAAAATGCGTGGTGGTGGGAAGAAGAAGAGGGCTGTCCGGAAAAAGGGAATACCAGCATGGGGCGTTAAACGTAAAAGGATATCAAAAAATAAAGTGTTCTAAGCGAATGAATCTTAGGGTTGACCATTTTTTTTACTGATATAAGCTAAGGACATGGATATCATGAATCATAGACTGTTTACTACTTGTCAAGAGAGGTAGTACTATTTCTGACTCGTCATGGCACGCTTCATCCATCCGTGTACAGTAGTTCACAATGTTGTAAATGCCTCCAACTCAAGTTTCTATTGAGCACAGTCACTGTATTACAATTAACCCGTTAAACACAATTTCTTCCCCGAGTGCTCCAATAGAATTCGTGATACCCAGCCCAAGCCCTTACTTTTTTTACTCAAGCTGTATGCACATGTACGCTAAACTACGTATAGCCCATTCTGATGGAGCGGACTGCGATGACAAATATACTGTATACCCTGAAACAAACTTTCTGCAGTCAATATTCAACCAGTGTGATGTATATTTAAATCAGGTCAACATATCGGCAGGAACGGGATACTATCCCCTACGAGCCTAACTGGAAAATGTGCTGAACTTTTCTAAAGAAGCGAAGGACACCTTTATAAGTGCCGAGGACTATTATTAAGTTAAAGACGAAAGTAGTATAAAGGACAAATTTAAAAATTCTAAAAAGAAGATATATGAGTGTTTTGGACGCCTGCATACAGACTTCACATTCCAGGAGAAGCTGCTTGTGAATGGGGTGGATATGAAAATAAAGCTCCCCGCACGAATCCTGAGATATGTTTAAATCTGGGAGCTGATCAAGAAGACGGAGCAAAACCCGTTGTGATTCACATTATGGAGACATACCTCCACGTACGGCGAGTGAAATTATTAAGTTCACCTAAACAAATAGAAATTGAGAAAAACTTACTACATGCCACAGTAAAATACCCAATTAACAGAGCACAGATCAAACTATACACGGTGCCAGCAGGGTTGGCATCGAGACAGATAGAAAACATCACCCTGGGAGTTATACCTAAAAGGATATTAATTGGAATGCAGGACCACGCTTCGGAGAATGGAAAATATAAAAAAGTGCCTTTAAATTAGAGAATTCTGGCCTTAAAAATATAACTCTATACGTCAATGGCTAGCGTTGGGTGGGGCTATAGATATGGATTATTCATCAGACGCTGTGTTCCCGCTTTGCGCGAGAGCATATAGTAATCTGGCCCATATTGCAGGTGCTTGTGATGAGCTCGGGTTTGGGGTAACGCAGAAAGAATTCATCGATCAATTTAACCTTTATTCGTTTGACATCACACCTGACTTATCTGCTAGTGTAAATACACACTTAAGTCCACAACAGAGTGGAAACATCTTAGTCAGACTGGAATTCGCCAAGCCTGTAGACGCGCCTCTTAGTGTACTAGTATACCTCGAGTCACAAGCCCTAATAGAAGTAGACGGATTTAGGAGCGTTATCACTGACTTCTAAAATGGATGCGAATACACTTCACAGAGTAATGAATAGTGAACGAATCATACATTCCAAATTTATCGGTGTTTGCGAAGATTGAAACGTTGAAATTGCCAAATACGAGAGAGTGCGGTAGTTTTATTGTGAATACCGATGTTATTGGTGGTGAAGGGATTCATTGGTTTAAAATCTATTTTAAAACTAGGGGCCGCATGTACTATTTTAATTCACTCGGGACATATCCCTGGAATGACCCTGTTATTTAAAATTTCTCCAACAGTTGCATATCCCCAAAGTTGTATGGAATCCCTACCGGCTACAAGAATATGTTAGTAATACTTGCGGGATGTACTACCTTTCATTTCCCATGCATATGTCTCGTGGTAAGGAATTTATAAATTTTTTGAAATTATTCAGCCCGTGTCACACTCACCGAAACGACGAAATGGTATACAGGCAGATAAAAAACCGTTTTCCGATTGTGCGCACTCGTTGTTTTGATCGTATATACAAAATTAATAATTGCATTAATATTGCCTCCAATAATATTAGTTTGTGTATTATGTAGGTTATTTAAAATGTAATGGAAACTAATTTAAGATGGTTATTGTATTATTTTGTAAAACATGATTTCATCATTTAATAAATTTATGAAAGTACATTGCGTCTTCTTCTTACCCGAAACACATGTAAAAGAATAAAAGCTCTTACCCAAAACATAAGAAAAAGAAAAAAGCTTACATTATTTCGTTAATGATGTGGCATTCGCTGGTTTGACTGCGCGGTGACCATTCTCTCTCCGTATTCATGTCTACGACATGCGTTTCTTCAAAACTATCACGAAAAGATTGTATAACACGAGTCTTATCCTTATCGGACCTTTAAGGAGAGAGGATAATTTTAAATTAATTTGATTAATTCATACATTTCCTGAATCTTTTTTAATAAAAACCCAATTTTTTTTCATCAAAACATATGCAGAGTACATATATATATAATATATATATATATATATATATATATATATATATATAGGAAGAGAGTTACAATGTAAAGTACCAACTATCTTCGAACCGCTCAGAAATGTTTGTGACACTTTAAGAGAGAATGCCGGAAAACTTTTCAAATGAATTTATAAAGGAATTTATAAAATTATTTAAAACGTGCTAAAGAGTCTTCATTGTTATAAGTTTTTAAAAAATTCAACGATTTTTGATGAATATCATAACAGGACTTTACCATAATATAAATTACTATTGCAAACTAATCTATAAATAAAAATTGCGGACACTTACTGTATTGATGAAGCATTTTACAATAAATGTAACGAGATGAAAAGAAATTACTACAGCCCTCCATATATATATATATATATATATATTAATGATGAAGTAATCAAAACACAGAATGGTGCTCAAGAGCTTTCTCATAGTGACAGGAACACTAAAATAAATAATTAGTTCGCGAATTAATGGCTACAAAAGAAAATAGAAATACAGGTACATAAATTTGTACACTTACATTTCAACGGCAATCCCTTGCGCCGGAACGTAAGAAACGTAATTGCAAATATCATCAACGGTTTGTGTTCGAAATAATTAAATATTATTTTTATAGAATATTTAAAATGTTTATTGTCAATTTTATTATAGTGAAAAGAATGAATGAATATTAAGATGAACGAAAAAATGAACGAATTGAGAAGACATCTTTTATATATATATACTTATATATATACACATATATATATATACATATATATATATATATATTATATAATATATATATATATACACATGGGAATGAACTCAGAATGGTTCCCTGAGTTTTTTATGATACACACAGACTGTGCATGGAACAAGGAACTGTTCTGGGATAATTAAATCCACTATAGTCCGAATATGTAATGGTAAATGACAAATACCATAGTTTTTCTTTTTCATGATGCAAGCCCGACGTGGGCAACGGGTCTCTCGCAAAGAGAAGCTAATTAGCAGAAGCTAATCGAAGGTTATCAAAGGTAATAAGAGTATAAAGGCTAGTTAGTGAATGTAATTTTACGTACTAATTATTATTATTGAAAAATTATTTGCTTCTGAAACAAAGATCATATATTTTAAAAAGTTTTTTCTTATGCCATAGAGATCATGAGTTACTGTAAGATTTCTTTTAAATATTCATGACAATATAAAGAGTCCTGTCAGAGGATTAACAAAAGTAAATAGACACTTTCGAGGAAACGGGAAGTTTGTTAAAATTATATTGTTTAATATAAAAGTGTTTATTGATCTGTCCTCTACAATTATTTAAGAATATATATATATATATATATATATATATATATATATATAAAGTGTGTATTATTATATTGCTTGTATACTTATTTTCTGTTATTTTTTTCTCAGATGGTATGGATTTACACGATGAGTTTTAATAAATAAATATTTAAAATAAATGGTGTTAACTGACAACCCTCTAAGCATTGAGAACAGCTCTCTTGCCTTTAATATATAAATAAATAATTAAAATATGTAGTGCTCTCTAGCAACTCATCTATAAAAAATAAATAAATTCAATAACTAGTAATCGTTCCGTATATAAATAAATAAATAAAAAAGTGGCAACCTCTCCATAAAATTAAAATATATAGTGGTATCTGGCAACTCACTACCTTCTATATAACAGCTGCAGGTTCCCTGGATTCCCATAATGCGCCTGATTCCAGTGGACGAAACAACTCTCTATCCTTCTTAGGTTAAGGCTAACCTTCTTAGGTTAGGATTTCCATTTCGGGGTGAGGACATCCCACCTTCTCCCTCAAAGACTCTCCTCCTCCTCCTTTCTCTCTCTCTCTTAGGTTAAGGTTACCCCTTTGGGGGAGGTAATCCTCCCTTCTACCCTAATGCTACCCCCGCTTCATCGCAACTTGTGGGATAACACCTTCCCCCTTGTTGCATAACCCCTCCCCTTCATGCAATACCATCTCCCCCTTTGCATTACCCCCCTTGCAACGTCCCTAACCGTTTGCAACACCCCTTTCCCCTATGCAACATTGATCAACATTTGCAACATTGCAATTTCACTCGACCCCTTTGAGCCCATACTACTGATCTCTATACTGGTCCCGACAAGAGGAAGGTGAGGGAATTAAATTTCCTGAAGTAATATATGATTACGTTGAGTATGTACAGGGGTTGGACAAAATAATATGAACACCTTGATAAATGGCGGTTTTTATTCTTAATATGGAGTTGGTCCTCCTTTAGCGGCAATAACAGCTGCAATGCGTCGGGGAATTGATTCATACAGCTTTTGGACAGTGGCTAGAGGAATCCTGAGCCATTCTTCGAGCAAACCCTGCTCCAGTTCCTCCAAAGACGCCGGCGGTGGGAATCGGCTTCTGACCTGCTGCTCCAACTGACACCACAGATGCTCGATAATGTTAAGATCCGGGGATTGTGGAGGCCAATCCAAGCGTTCTACTTCACTAACATGCTCTTCAAACCAGTTTTTAACGACCCCAGCGGTGTGGATTGGTGCATTATCATCCTGGAAGACGGCGCCGCCATTGGGAAACAGCGTTTGGACCATGGGATGGACCTGGTCAGCCAATATTGACAGATAGACCTGGGCGTTAACCCTACCATGCAGTACTACAGCTGGGCCAAGAGTATTCCACGATATTGCTGCCCAAACCATCACAGATCCGCCTCCATGCTTAACGGTTGGAGTGAGGCAGTCGGGGTCATAAGCATCTTTAGGCTGTCTCCAGACGTAAACTCGACCGGAACATGGAAATAGCGTAAAGGAGGATTCGTCGGAGTAGACTACATTCTTCCACCGGTCCACTGACCAATTCTTATGGTCATTACACCATTTTCTGCGCCGCTCAATGTTGATGGGCGAAAGGAAGGGTTTGGCAATTGCAGCCCTCCCATGGTATCCAGCTCCATGGAGCTCGCGACGTACAGTTCTGGTCGATACCGGGCTTGCAAGATGCTGGTTAAGCTCTGCAGTCACTTTTGGAGCTGTGGTCTTATGGTTCTTTGTCACAATGCGCTTTAGCACCCGGCGGTCTCGATCACACAGCTTCTTCTTGCGTCCACTATTGCATTTGTCGGTGCTTGTCTTTCTATGGTTTTGGTACGCAGACATGACCATAGAGACAGTTCCTCTGGATACATTGAACATCTGAGCGGTTTTCGTCACCGATGCACCAGCCATCCGCGCTCCGACAATTTGCCCTCTTTGGAAGTCTGACAGGTCTTTCATAACTGCTAATTCATAATTCACTCAGATCTGTAAAAACAACGTGAGGGTTATAACATGACGTATACACTCTCTGTTACGCATTTAAATAGGTTTGCCAGTCATTTGACCGTTTACTTTGTGTCTGAGCAGTCCGTAAAGATAACCGGTGAAATCGGCGGGTGTTCATATTATTTTGTCTAACCCCTGTATCATATAGTGTATTACCTCAATTGTTCTTTATATGCTCCTGTTTTTAACATTAAATATTTTAATTCTTTTCTTTAGCAGAATAATATATATATATATATATATATATATATATATATATACACACGAGGGTGAGCTGAAAGGTAATGCCTTCACTTGAATAATTCTGGATTGCATAGAAGTAGCCAGATAAAACCGGTTTTTTGTTGTAACTTGAAATCCCCACCCCATTCCAGATTGTGTAGAGGTAACCAGATAAAACCGTTTTTGTGTTATAGCCTAATATAGCCTACACTCACCCACACGTTGGTTCAGTATCGATTACACTGGAAAGGAGTAAAGACGTTCGCTTCAAGCAACGTGCCGTAATTGAATTTTTCACCGGGGAAAGTGTTGCTCCCATAGACATTCATCGGCGAATGCAAGCTGTGTATGGCAAACAGTGTGTTGATGTGAGTACCGTTCGACGTTGGGCGAGGAAGTGTAAAGAAGGAGAATCAGGGCAAGAAGATTTGCGAGACAAACCGCGAAGTGGAAAGCCTGTAACGGTAACCGGCGAGTCTTATCGGAACTACGTTGAAAAACTGATTTCTGGAAATCGTCGCCTTAAACAAAATGAAATTGCTGCAATGCTCGATATCTCCAAAGAGCGAGTGGTACACATGATCAGTATTCTCGGTTACTGAAAGGTCTGCGTCAGATGGGTGTCTCGTATGTTCATTGATAAGATGAAAACTGAGAGACTACGTATTTGCCAGGAAATTCTGCTGCGCTTCGAAAATGAAGATGAATTTCTGCACAACATTTTGACAGGAGACGAGACGTGGGTCCACCATTATGACCCTGAAAATAAACAGCAATCCATGGAATATCGGCACAAAAATTCACCGCAAACAAAAAAATTCAAAGTTCAAAAATCGGCTGGAAAAGTGATGGTGACTGTTTTTTGGGATATCACTGGTGTTGCTCTTGAAGAATTTACAGAAAGAGGGACAGCAATAAACTCCGCACATTATATTGAAACTATGAAGTTGAAAAAACGGATCAGAAAGGTTCACACCCACAAAAACGCAGTCATTGTTCACCATGACAACGCACGGCATCACACCAGTGTTCAAACGCGAGAAGCAATTGAGGATCTGCAATTCAACGTCTTACCGCATCCGCCATATAGCCCCGATTTAGTACCATGCGATTTCCACCTCTTTCCTAAACTTAGAGAACATCTCCGTGGAAATTGCTACAAGTCTGACGAAGAAGTTAAGGCAGCTGTGAAATTTTGGTTTCGTAGTCAAAGCTCCGAGTTTTACCGGGATGGATTTCAAAAACTCATTTATCGTTGGCGTAAATGTATCGAGGTAGAGGGTGATTTTATAGAAAAGTAAATGCATCGTTTCGAAGAAAAAACTCTGAGGTACATATCTGCTTTTGTTTCAATAAAATCGTTCGACCCGTTTAAAATTTATTTGAGTGGAGGCATTACATTTCAGCCCACCCTCGTATATATATATAGGATAGAACTCAGAATGGCCCCTGAGATCTTTTGTGTTACACACAGACCGTGCATGGAACAAGGAACTCTTTTGGGAAAATTAAATCCACTATAATTCGAATAAGTAATGGTAAATGAAAGACTATAGTTTTTTCCTTTTTCTTGATGTTAGCCCAACATGGGCAACGGGTCACTGGCAAAGAGGCTGCAAAATATAGCTTCACTCACCAGATATCTGCCAAGCAGATAGGATTCAGCTTTGGGACAGGATCTAGGGTTTAAAATAGCCTAGACCCACTATATCTAGACCCACTATATAAGCAAGAAACTCGTCGCATTCACGTCGGATTGAATACATGAAAGAAAAGGGGGGTAAGTATTGTATTTTTAGCCAAAAAACAAAATATAAACCTCAACTGGCAAAATTGAGCGTCCGCTTTTCAAGGCACTTAACAAGTCCGTTGGGTTAACATCATAGAAAAGGAAAAAAATATTGTTTGTCATTTACCATTACTGTACTTATTCGGACCTTAGTGGATTTAATTTTCCCAGAAGAGTTCCTTGTTCCATTCACGGTCTATATGTAACATATATTTTCATATATATACATATATATATATATATATATATATATATATATATATATATATATATATATATATATATTTTTTTTTTTAATTTCGGGAAGAACCGATTCGCCTCTATTTAAAAGGGCATATTTCGGCGGAAAAATAAAGGAAAAGTGAGAGGAAAGAGAGGAAAAAGAAAGGGTGGAGAGGACAGTCGAAGTGGAAAAAGACCAAGGATGACAAGGACTGCAAGGTCGAGCCCCATCATCCTTGGGTGCTAGGGCCGGGAGGGCGCACGTGAAACCTCCTGTAACAAGCACGTACAAACGAGCACAAAGAGCACTCAAGAGCACGAGCTTAGAACCCCCTTGCGTATATATATATATATATATATATATATATATAATATATATATATATATATATATATATATATATACACACACATATATATATATATATATATACACACACACACACATATATATATATACACACACACATATATATAATACCGGGTGTTTTAAAAGTCCCTCACTAATTTGATTTTCAATTTTCTTTGCAGCTAATCGACCAACGACGTTCATCTTGTGGTAAACTCTTACTCAGTAGTTGAGAATTTTTTTGAGTCTACATTTGAAGTTTTGCTCCGTTTTCTTCTGCTACCATGCTGACTCTAGAGCAGAGGTGTAAAATCGCTGCATGGCAGGAGGTTTTTCAATCTGTGGTCGAAGTGCAGCGACGATTCCGGGCAGTCTACGGACAGCATTATGCACCGGATAGGAACACCATCGTCGCCACCCACCGGAAGTTTATGGAGACCGGATCCGTAGAGGACAAACCACGATCAGGAAGACCTCGAAGTGGGCGGAGTGAGGAGAATGTCGAAACTGTCCGTGAGGCGTTTACTCAGAGTCAAGGAAAGTCCATTCGGCGAGCTGCTGCGGAACTGAACATCAGCGCGACATCTATCCAACGGATTTTGCGGCGTGGTCTCAAGCTGTATCCGTACAAGATCCAGGTGGTTCAGAAGCTGGAACCTCAAGACTACGATTGCCGGGTGGAGATGTGTGAGACACTGCTGCATCACTACGAAAGAGACTCATCGATCCTGGAGCACATGTGGTTCAGCGACGAAGCTCTCTTCCACCTTTCTGGTCGCGTCAATCGGCACAACACCCGCATCTGGGGAACTCACAATCCTGCGGAGATCCGTGAACATGAAAGGGACACGCCGAAATTGGTCGTCTGGTGTGCCATCTCCTCAGCTGGGCTGATTGGTCCGTTCTTCTTCCGGGATCAAGATGGAAATTCCGTGAACGTCAACGGAGACAATTACCTTCGTATGCTTCAGGAGTTCTGCATCCCCCAACTGTCAGCTGTAGCTGACATGCAAGAAGTCATTTTCCAGCAAGATGGTGCCCCTGCTCATTACACGCGTGAGGTTCGCTCATTTCTGAATAAGCAGTTCCCGGATCGGTGGATTGGTCGCCGTGGTCCCATCGAATGGGCTGCTCGCTCGCCTGATCTTACCCCATGCGACTTCTTTTTGTGGGATTACATTAAGAGCAAAGTGTACGCCACCAAGCCGCGAGTCCTCCCCACACTAGAAGAACGGATCAGGAATGCGTGTGCTTCTGTTACTCCCGAAATGTTGTCCAATGTCGGCCAAGAATGCGTAAAACGGTGGCTCGCATGTTTCGAAAAAGACGGTGCCCACGTTGAGGTGTACCAGTGACTTTCCATTAGACTTATGAAGCCAAGTTTGATGCCACCAAAATTCTCATGAATCGTAGACTCAGCAACCAAATTGTCATTTGGTTCCTCTTGTAATTGCTATTTTAATAAAATTTTAAAAATAATGAGGGACTTTTGAAACACCCTGTATATATATATATATATATATTATATATATATATATATATATATATACAATATTTCACAGACATCCTGACAAACCGAACCAAAGTTGGAATGGTAGTGAAGAGATTAAATAATACCAGTAGTGTTTTGGCCAGACCTCGTAGTGAACGTCCTCGTTCCTCAACTGGCGAAGATAGTTCCGCAGCTTTTCTTGCTAAATATCATAGTAGTTACGAAAACTTGCCCAGGCAAGAGCACGAACTATTCATCAGTTAAAAGGCACTATACAACAAAAATATATCATCGTCAATAAGGATGTTTTACGTAACTTTCAATGTACTGTAGCTTTCGTGATCGAATTAACATGTCATCACCCGAATGACAAGCAATTTGAACATTTATTGTCTTCATAACAAATCAAAAAATAATCTCGTACTGTAACAAACTTTTGTTACACCCTGTACAAATAGGAATGGGTAAGGGAAGGAATTTTTTTTTTAAGGCGCCTCTCGGAGGAACAATATTCAATACCCATTCATAAAAAAATACCAAAGCGTTGCCCGAGGTTATTCTCGAACCAACTGCACGAAAATAATTTGGGATCTCGAAATTTTCAGTATATTTTCCACGCATATTTCTTTGGAGAATTTTTTTCGCAGTTGTACTTATCATATTCTTTATTATAGATCTCGCAGTAAAAAAAATATACTCACTCACGAATTCATTGCTTAAAATCAGTAAAATTTCATGTTACACGAGAAAAAAAAGTTCCTTCTACGCAAACTAACTAGCGAACAATATCTGGCCTTAAGAAGTTCTTCGCATGAGGAGACATCGTTTGGGAATTCGGTTTCTTGAACGGTCTGTGTGAACATCCGAAGGGCTCCGCTGATCTCCTGAGTGTCCGCGCTGAATTTCTCCCTGCCTGTAATTTATGAAGAGATCGCTACACATTTGCGGGATTACCGTTCGTTCCAGAAAATTTCACGGGAAAGCTTTCAAACTACTAACTTCATTAACTGTTATACATATAATTCCAAGGCAGTGTGTTACCAAGTTAATTTTAATGTTGGAGGAATTTAATTTTTTTAAATAATCTATATATTTACAGCGTCATCTTAAATAGAATTATCTTCTACGGAATATGTATACAAATTTATTAAAATGTTTCAAAACAAAGTTTTTGGAGAATGGTAGAAAATGCGGAAGGCGATATCAAATAAAAAATTGTGGTATTAAATTTATTAAACTGTACAAGAGAATGAAAATAAATATCTGGTCTGGGGGTTGGGTTGGACATAAAAGGCAGGTTAATCATGTAATGTTGGTAAATAACCGGTAAGAAAAAAACAGATTAATAAGCCCTATTAAGGATTCAATCTTTAAGGTCAAGAATAAGGCACAGGAAACTAATGCGACGAAGCTGTAATTGGAAAGGTGTCAGTAATGATAATAATAATAATAATTTTTAAAAAACAAGAGAAAGGGAGTGTTAGCCCAGCCCTCAAACTATAAAGTGCGGAACATGTTAAATATCATCGCTTAAATGGCTCTATGTTTATTGATATGAATCACTGTAATAGTTTTATTTTCTGTAATATTTTCCTTTGAGGTGAGAGACCACCAAAAGTCACAGCTACAGTAGTTCAAGTTGTAATATGGAACTTATTAATACAAGACAATTCTATGCATTTATGATGTTGCCTCAATACAAAATATTCTTCGTTTTTAAATAATAGTTCTCTCAGTGACTGTTTATTACTATATCAGAGTTGCTGATCTAGTAATAGCATTTGCTCTGGATATAAGAATGACATACCAGTAGTAGCCATTCAGCTATCGTCCATTTGCCAATTGGAAGATATTTTAAGCAGAGACGTATTGAAACCTATAGATACAGTAGTATAGCCGCAAAATGTATGAGTGCAATTGAATTGCAATATTACGTAATGAGTGCCAACCCCCACCCCTTGATGCCATCCACCCCCTTTGTTGCAAAGCCCCTTTGGGGGAGAAGGGGACGCCTCACCCCCCAAAGGGGCATACCTAGCTTAGCCTAAAGGGCCTCTTTCGGGGAGAAGGGGGCGCCTCACCCCCCCAAAGGGGCATACCTAACCTAAGGGGCCTCTTTGGGGAGAAGGGGACTCCTCACTCCCCAAAGGGGCAGAGAGAAAGAGAGAGACAGAGAGAGAGATAGGAGGAGAGGACCCAGATGTCCTTGGTCGGCAATTGCCGAGCTCTTATGACTCAGTCGTCTACCCGCCGCCCTCTTATAGGGCACTAATCAGCCAGTTGGATGAGTTGCCAGATAGCGCCATGTATTTATTTACTCCTTATATTCATCAGCCAGTTGGCTGAGTTGTCAGACATCGCCATGTATTTATTTACTCTTTATATTATTCAGCCGTTTGACTGTTGAGTTGCCAGATTCGTTATTTATTAATTTAATTCATATATTAATCAGCCAGCAGGCGCCACAGCCAGTTGGCTGCTGAGTTACCAGATAACACCACGTATTTTAATGAAGCATATATTATTCAGCCACGCTCAGCTCCCAGATAGCGCCATGTGTATAATTAATCCGTATATTATTCAGCCATTTGGCTGCTGAGTTGCCAGACTCGTTATTTATTAATTTAATTCATATATTAATCAACCAGAAGGCGTCACAGCCATTTGGCTGCTGAGTTGCCAGATAGCGCCATGTATTTAACTATTCCTTATATTCCAGTTGGCTTAGTAGGCTGAGCTGTAAGCTTCGTTACTTATCTATTCGCTAAATAGCAATTAATTAATTATTCTGAAATCCCAAACAAGTTAAATAATTGTGTACAAGGAACAAATAAAACCCCAATACATCATTCTGATTATGAATTAATGGCAATACAACGGGTCATATATATATATATATATATATATATATATATGGCCAAATAATAGACTGGAAGTTATATAATCATCCAAAACGTTGCAATATCAAATATTCGTACAGGAAAAATATATGCAGTTACATATATTAAATATATTGAAAATACACGATACGTATATTCATATTAGCACAGGAAATATATATATATACAGTATATATATATATATATATATATATATAATATATATATACACACACACACAGTTTAAATATATTGTCTGTTCTACGATGCAAAACACAAAACTCACACGTAATAGAACCAGATGTCAATGTACGTGTGCTAAAAAGGTCTGGGTTCGCATCCCAGACAGGGCTTGTTACCGAGGATGCCCTAATGCTCTAGCCGTGCGTCTAAAGCTAGCGTGAAATACGCCAAATCAAAAACAAATGTTCACTTCGTGCGTGGATAAATTTCAATTCAAAAATAAAAATAAATGTTCACTTCGTGCGTGGATAAATCTCAAATCAAAAAGAAAACTTATCACGTAAAATCTAACCGTAATTACTGGATTGATTTTGGGGTCAAATGCGGAACGTTTAATATTATTATTATTATTATTTATTTATAACCTTTCAGTGTTACATCTGTTTTTACTTTTAATTAACACTAATTTATTGTGGAAATTATTTTTATTTTTTTGGTTCTGGAGTAATTTTTTTTATTTTCACTCTCCGCCGCCCGTTCTCTCTCACTCATCCCCTTATTCTCGTTTCATTCCCCCTTTCAGAGAACCCCATTGGTACCAAGCGATCATAAAAATCGAACAATGGTCAGAGCCATTAAATTTTCATCAGAATATTCTCTTGAAATTTTTGCGAAATTTGCAAAATAATGACGGTCACGTCTTTAAATAATCTAACATCCCATTACCTATCTCAAAAAGGTCGCTACGTGTTTTGGAAAATATTTTTTCTCCCAGCTATCTCCAGATTATTTATTTAGTCGACTTGTTTAAACAACTCCGGTCCTAAGGCTAATCACGTGTCGAAAGAACAATTTATTCTCATCAGCTCGCTAAATGAGAAAATTAAATATAAATTGTATTTATTCTATTTTTAGAAGTAAGTTTAGGCCTATCAAATTTAACATACAATACAATGGTCGATTTAGTGCTTTTCAGGACAAATTACAATATCAAATCTGAACCATTTGGACGGTAAGGCCGTTAAACAGTCTACCCTTGGGACAGTACACACAATGCAATATATATATATATATCACAGTGCCGAACAATACATCACAGAAGAAAAATATCATATAGGAGTCTTTTCTAATGTGTAAGTAGCTGTATATATATAATACAGATTTTTCCGCAAAAGGTAAACGCAGGTCATATAAGTAGGGTCCACCATTAACCATAATGGACAAAGCATCTACCGCAGTAAATATATTGGCTTTATCCTACCGAACAATTCAATTCAGTTTTCTGTGAAAAATCATTGCCATGCTTTGGAAAATAAACAATGTCTTCATGATCAACCACCTTTTTCAAATCTAAAATAAAAATTTTGTAACCATATAACCTAATTATGCCCTTAAGGAATGCCCACTTTTCGCAAAAAATAAAATGTATGTCAGAAAAATAGCCAAAGGGGGTTCAGGAAAACAAAATCACACAGGTGTTTTTTGATCTCAAATCTTAAATAAAAATTTGCCTCAGAACAGTTGACCCGCCCAGATCTAATGCGGGGTGCCAATCACAGAACCATGCACAGGTTTCATCAGGTTCCAAGCAATCCTATAGTTATGCCCCGCCCTAAACTCATGCCCAACTTTTATGGAACAGCCAATGAATGCCTTTGGTAAGGGGGCATGCTCACGGATTGGGCGAAAATGCAGGCATATGTTCTAACACACTCCCAGAAGCTCCCAGGTAACCAATAGGAAGCTAAAGTTCCCGCTTGTAGGCAGGCCGCGTGCCCCTTATAAGCACCAAATCGCGACACAGAGAGTCAGTTTCTTGCATTTTAGTGCACCATACAAACATGGAACAACTCTACGCTTCACCTGACCTGATTACAGATGAAGATTATTATTGCCAGGCCGCACGGTTAATATTCACTGCAATAGATCAGAATTAATTATTTTCATTGCAGAGTATCGCCGAAGCATGCGAGACTGTCAATGAACCAATCAACGAAGCCTTTACTGAAATGTAAGTACTGTTTCTCGTTTCGCGTCTTGCTTCTGTATACTTTTCATATTATGTTTAACTTATCGTAGGTTTTTATTTATTGTCTATTCTATATATATATAAATATGTGGTGACGCTTTAAGAATATTTTCTCAACAATTTCCTACTGCAGTAGGAAATGACCAAAATTGCAATAGTTGAATTTTTTTTAAATATTGCCTGAATGGGATCTACATGGGAAACTCTATTGGCGATATTTTTTCATATCTCTCTAACTCTTTATCTTCCCCGGATAACTTTACAAGCACCGACTTCTATTGCATAATCAAAAACTTTTAAAATGTTCTTGACCAATAGGATGGTGAGGGTGAAATTTTCAATGTTACTCAATTTATTATGGGCGCAAAATAATAAAATATTGTTGTGAACAATATTGCATAAAGGGGTGGGTGGGGAAAACCAAGTATTGTCGCAAATATTGTCGTGGTAGAGACTGTAAGAGGTAATGTAATACGAGTTTTAAATCTACGGAGAGAATATAAAGATGCCATTAGTCGCCCAAAGCCTGGACCGGTTATATAGCTGTTCGAATCATTGTATCCCATTATATTGGGCAGGTGTTTTTTTTCCGATACAAGAATTAATAACGGTTTTAATGGTTTTTTTTTTAATTAATCAAAACTTTTAAGATTTGCATGCGTTTTGAAAATATGCTTAACCTTTGTCTATGGCTCACATGTATATATATATATATATATATATATATCGTGGACGCACTCCTTCGTCGTTATATCTGTTTATGCTTACAATTTCATGGATATGTTTTAATTACAGAAGCGATGCGGAGTTAGCCCGTGTAATTGCCACTTTTGACGAAAGGATGGCTTCTCCACCCACCCCACCCCGCGCTACAGAAGTCGTGGCATTGGCGCGGTACAGCGAGCGTCAGGCTGTAGAGGAAATAATGTAGGTGCTTTGAAACTATATAGATTGTTTTTACCTCTCTTTTGGATTTTAACAAATTGCAATAAGGATGTTTTGAAAATGTGCTTAATCATGATTCATATATATATATATATATATATATATATATATATATATATATATATATATTGCTGCCATACACATTACTTTTAGCAACACCCAGTTTCATGCATATATTTTAATTACAGGAGCGATACAGAACTAGACGATATTATAAACACTTTTGGGGGAAGGGTGATAAATGAAGTGGTATCCACACCAGCTAGCGAAGCAGAAGTCGTGGTATTGACACACATCCGTTCAAGCGAGTGCGTGCTCATCGATGAGATTATGTAAGTATTTTTGAGGACATTAACAAAACGTAATATATTTTCATTTTATTAAGCCGTAGAAAAGCATGTACAAAAAGGGAACAGTGCCCAATTCTTAATGGCTACAAATGTATATATAGGTTTACACAATATAGATCTTACACATTACAGGGGGTACTAACATATAGGAACTTTTTTATCTGTCTGCACACATATTTATCATTCAACTCTGTGTCGCACAAATCGAATAATTTAAAAAAAATTCATAAAACCCTTCCCACGTGACATGTGCATGAGAAACAAAATACAATACAATCCACATGTTTCAGTATAAAGTCCTTGGAAACGATATGGATTCCAAATGATCTTAGGCACACGTAATCGCGCTATAAAATGCACAATCGCCGAGTCATTCCACGGTGGAAATCCGAGTGAATCGAAATAGTACAATCTTTCCTTAGTTTTAAAATAGATCGCTAACCAATGAATCCCCTCACCTCCCCACAATGTCGGTGCTGACGATTACCCCGTACCAGTTTCTTGAAGTATCCAGCTTCAAATATTTCATTCTTTGCAAAACACCCGATAAAATTGGAGTGCATGAAACAGTCACTCTTCATAACTCTCTGGAGTGTATTTGCATCCATTTTAAATATCTGTCGTGACGTTCCTAAATCTATCTACTTCTAGATACACGAATGCACTTAAAGGCGTGTCTATAGCTTTAGCAAACTCCAGTCTCACTGAGACGGTGGCAGTCTGCTGGGCGTTTAAATGCGTGTTTATGCCAGCAGTTAAGTCGGGCGTAAGGTCGAATGTGTAAATATTTAATTGTTCCACAAATTCTTTCTGAGTTATCCCGAAACCGAGCTCATCACATGTACCTGTATTATGAGCTAAACTACTATAAGCTCTCGCGCAGAGCGGGAATACTCCAGTTGGTGAGTAGTCCATATCCAGCACCCGACCCAGGGCGATACCATTTATGAATAGAGGAATATTTTAAAGCCCGAAATTCTCGATTTTTAAGGCACTCTTTTTATAATTTCCATTTGTCGAGGTGTGGTCTTGCAATCCAATTAAAATCCTCTTAGACAGGACTCCAAGAGCAATGTTTTCTATCTGTTTCGACGCGAGGCCTGCCGGGATCGTGCACAGTTTGATCTATACCCTGTTAATGGGATATTTTACTGTGGAATGTATGAGATCTTTCTCGATTTCTATTTGCTTCGGGGAGCTTAATTTCGCGCGGCGTATACGCAAAAACGTTTCCATGATATGTATCTCAACGGGTTTCGCGCCTTCTTCCCGGTCAGCCCACATATTTATGCAGATCTCAGGGCTCGTGCGGGTAAGCTTCAATTTCATATCTACCCCGTTCATAAGCATCTTCTCCTGGAAAGTAAAGTCTCTATGCAAGCGTCCAAAACATTCGTATATCTTTTTTTAGAATTTTTAAATTTATCCTTTATACTACCCTCATCTTTAGTGTGGTAATACCCCTCGGCTGATAGAAAGGTGTCCTTCGCTTCTTTTGAAAAGTTGAGGACATTTTCCAGATATGCTCGTAGGTGATAGTACACCGTGCCTGCCGAGATGTTAGTTTGATTTAAATATACGTCACACTGACTGAATATAGAGTGCAGAAAGTTGGTTTCGGGATAAGCAACATAATTATCATCGCAATCCGTTCCGTAAGAATGAGCAATGCGAAGTTTAGTATACATGTGCATAGAGCTCGGGTCAAAAAAGTAAGGGCCTGAGCTGGGTATCACGAATTCTATAGGGGCACTGGGTGAACTAATTGTGTTTAAAGGGTTAATTGTAATAAAGTCACTGTGCTCCATAGAAACTTGCGTTGTAGGCATCTCAAAGAGGGATAGCTCCGATTTACAGCATTGTGAACTACACGGATGAATGAAACGTGCCATGGTGAGTCAGAAATAGTGCCACCTCCCTCGACGAGTATTAATCAATCTATGAATCGTGAAAGTAGCGTCTTCAGTTTATATCAGTTAAAAAAATGATCGTTCATAGGTCTCATACGCTTTGAACACTTCTTTTTTGGTATCCTTTTACGTTTAAAGCCACGCGCTGGTAACCCCTTCTTCCTAACAGCTCTATTCTTCTTATTTCCAACACGTGATGGTAATCCCTTCATTCTAACAGTTCTCTCCTTTCCACCACGTGTTGCTAACCCCTTCTTCCTAACAGTTCTCTTCTTTCCACCACCACGCATTTTTCTCTTCTCGTCTTTGATGATTTCATCCCGCGTACGCCTTCAATGTTTTTTTAGAAAGTTGGTTTCGAGATAAGCAACATAATTATCATCGCAATCCGTTCCGTAAGAATGAGCTATGCGAAGTTTAGTATACATGTGCATACAGCTCGGGTCAAAAAAGTAAGGGCCTGGGCTGGGTATCACGAATTATATAGGGGCACTGGGGGTGAACTAATTGTGTTCAAAGGGTTAATTGTAATAAAGTCACTGTGCTCAATAGAAACTTGCGTTGTAGGCATCTCAAAGAGGGATAGCTCCGATTTACAGCATTGTGAACTACACGGATGAATGAAACGTGCCATGGTGAGTCAGAAATAGTGCCACCTCCCTCGACGAGTATTAATCAATCTATGAATCGTGAGAGTAGCGTCTTCAGTTTATATCAGTTAAAAAAATGATCGTTCATAGGTCTCATACGCTTTGAACACTTCTTTTTTGGTACCCTTTTACGTTTAAGGCCACGCGCTGGTAACCCCTTCTTCCTAACAGTTCTCTTCTTATTTCCAACACGTGATGGTAATCCCTTCATTCTAACAGTTCTCTTCTTCTTTCCACCACGTGTTGCTAACCCCTTCTTCCTAACAGTTCTCTTCTTTCCACCACCACGCATTTTTCTCTTCTCGTCTTTGATGATTTCATCCCGCGTACGCCTTCAATGTTTTTTTAGAGCTTCTTCAGGCATAATTCTGCCCAATATGTCCTCTGCCGCATTAAAACCTGTTTGTACCGCCTCCCTTCCTAGGTACCTGGCCCCCCTCTTCAACAGTGGGAAAGCGGTGCGTAGTATGGATGAAAAAATGGATCCAAGTCCACTACCACGCTGGTATCTCACCCCTCGGTATACCGTGAAAGGCTTTCTGGCCATTATAACTCAGTGTAGCTTCACTGTTAAGCTCCCGTCACCGAATGGAAAATTTTTGCCGTCAATCGTTCTTATACACGGTGTCTAAAAAAAAACTAAACACGCCGATTTTTTTGGACTCCGTTTTTTAATAAGCTATAATTTTTTTTATAATTTGAAATGTGAACATAATAGTTAATAATTATAATAATAATGAATAATATTTATAATAATAATTAATAATTATTGAGATATGTTCATATAATTTATCATTTTGGTACAATATAAATGGAGCTTGCAAATTAACGTTTTTATTTTCCATAGGTTTGAGTGACCCCTGATGCCGTCATATGATGAAGAAGACAAAATTTTAATCAAAAACTTAAGATTATCTAAAAGATGGGGTGCAAGAAGAATGATGCAAGAGTTTCCTAATAAAGATTGGACACAATCTGGCGTGAACTATCTGATAAAAAAAATAGATGAAACTGGTTCGGCAGATAGACGTGAAGGAAGCGGGCGTCCTCGTTCCGCAAGGATGATGAAAATATTCGACAGCTCGAAGCACTCATTCTTAGTCAAGAAAATAATCCTGGTACACATCTCAGCAGTCGTAAGATTTCCCATGAACTTGGAATTTCTCGTGGAAGTGTTTTCAACATTGCTAAAAATAATTTAAATCTTCGTTGTTATAAAAGGCAGCGTGTACATAAATTGACACAAGCTCATAAACAGAGACGTAATATGTGTGCACGAGAACTTTTAGAGCGATTTCCAGATGACAGATCGGTATCAAAAATCTGGTTTTCAGATGAGAAGATCTACCATATAACTCCTCCAATAAACAATCAAAATGATAGGGTTTACTCAAGGGCGGATAGAAAAAAAGATGTTAGTCCTGAACGTTTGTTGAAAGAAACGGCAAGAGTTTCTCAAGGTGTGATGGTGGGTGCGTGCGTATCGAAGATGGGCAAGTCTCGTTTAGTTTTTATTGCACCTCGAGCCAGGATTAATGCAAACTACTACATTAATCATGTTTTGCCGATTTATCTAGAAGATATGCAAGCCAGATGTGGTAATGATTTCACCTTTCAGCAAGATGGCGCACCAGCACACAGAGCTCGTCAGACAATAGAGTACCTCAGAGCTCAGGAGGTTAGTTTTATCGAGCCCGAAAATTAGCCAGCAAATAGCCCTGACCTTACACCAATGGATTATGGCATATGGGAAGCTCTATCTTCTAAGGTTTACATACCTGGGCAGAATATTGAAGATTTAAATGATTTAAGACGGAGACTCATGGATGGTTGGGAGAGAGTTTCACAAAATTATGTAGACAAGTGCGTGGACGAGTGGCGATCGCGTTTGGTTAAGTGTATAGAACAAAATAGTTCCCATATTGAACAATTTTTCAAATAATAATATAAATTTACATTGAATTTAGTGGAATAAGAAATCTTAATTATTATATTCAAACTTATGAGAACGCATACATGTTATTAATTTGCGTGTTTAGTTTTTTTTGGACACCGTGTATACAGTGCCCGCGAAAAGTATCCGATCACCCTGGAAATTTGTATTTTTTACATAAAAAACAATGTTTAAATGTATACTAACCTTATATTAGTATTTTGTCATCTGTCCTTTTGTTTGGATGACTTGTTCTAGACGTTTTGGCATGGATTTAATCAAGTTTTGACAAACTTCCACTGATATTTCCTTGCATCATACCTTTTTGATGGCTTCTTGTAATTTTTCGACTGAGCCAGTGTCGTGGCATTCAACCTTATTTTTTATTATTAGCCACATATTTTCTATCGGATTGAGATCTGGACTATTACCAGGCCTATCCAAAATATCAAATTTATTGTCAGTAATCCATTTTGTCACTATTTTGGCCCTGTGACATGGTGCACCATCATGCATGTATGTTTTTGTCCTTTGGATTGCCATTGCCATTGCAAGTTTATCCTGTAGCATTGCTAAATACCGTGCACCATTCATAGTTGTGTTCTTCGGAAGAAAATATAGGTTTCCACGCCCATAGTAACCGAAACAACCCCAAACCATCACACTTGGAGGTGTTTCATTGTCTTTAGGGTGTATTTAGGGTCCATCCTATTTGAGCCAATGGGCCGGCGAACCTTTTTGGACAACTTCTGAATGTCAAAAATGTCGACTCATCACTAAATAAAACCTTCTTCCAGTCAACAGTCCAATGAATATATTTTTACAAAATGCGACACGTTTTTTACGCATTTTTTTCATTAATGAACGGTTTCTTAGCAGCATGGCGAGATGGTAATCCGAGTTCTTTTGGAGCCGCTCCTGGATAGTTCGTTCAGAAACACCAGATAACAAATTATTCATATTAAATTTTATTTCTTTCGCAGTTATTGTTGGGTTTTTCAATACTAAACGTTTCATAAGTTTGTCTGTTCGTGAATTTGTTTTTCTCGGTCTGCCAGATCGTTTTTAGGGACTGGCGTGGTTAGGCCGGCATTGTTCTTAGCCCGTGAAACCCATAAATTAACGGTACTTTGGGATATGTTTAATTCCTTAGCTATCTGTCTCTGTGATTTCCCACATGTATGCAAAGCAACAATAGCACCTCGACAATCACTCTTAAGTTGTTTTTTAGCACACATTATATATAAATTTTATTTACACCACTTTCTGTAAAAAATAACAAAATATCAATAAATTTACACAAACAGTGAAATCTGACAACTTTGAGACACAGCCACCCGCAACGAAGGCTAACCAGAACACTAATTTGAGAATGCGTTGGATAGCTCTCATATCAGCGAGCAACCTCAAAGTTACCAGATGTCGCTAGAACAAATAGAAAGTGAATTATGTGTCTCTGAATATCAAGGGAAAATATTGTATTTTCTTGAGTGATCGGATACTTTTCGCGGGCACTGTATATTGAGATATTAGTTATTAGATTAGTTGCGACATTCACATAATGGGGTATGTCAGATGTAAGACTCAGACTCCTTCCTCTATGGTTGGGGATGTGGGCTACGCGTAGCAGGCGTGCCTGGGTATCCCCAACAAACTGGTGTTCCGCTATATTGCTGTAAATATAGCACATGTCTGGAGGCTGAGAACTTACATCCAGCTTCTCCATCCTCAAGTGATATATTAAGCTGGATAAGTCATGTGATGTCTCGTGAAAGGTGTCTCTTTGAAAAGCTGCTCGATAACGCCCCTCGGTTATAATTTTGAACACTCTTCCGTCTTTAAGTTTTCTGTTAACCTTTGATTTTAGGACTAGAGTATGTGTATGGTTTCCTCTGTTTAAGATTTCGTATAATAAGTCATTCGTAAGATTTGAGTTTTTAAAACTTACGTTTAAGTCTCTCGCAACATCCTCAGCCGAGCCATAACGCCCCGGCCCTAGTGTCACTGTTGTACTGAAAAACTGTGCAACCTTAGTCCGGACGATACGTATAGTAGCATTCCGAGTTAACCCGGCTTTTTCACACTCATCAATGTCTCTAAGAACGGTAAATACGGAATCTTTATAATCAATATTTAAAAAGAGGGTATCCAGCTGAAATTCACATATCCCCACCTCATACGAATCACGACACAGTTCAATGGGGCCATGGAGTTCTGTTACAAAGTTGGCTAGTGTGTTCTTAGGGTGTACAGACAGGGATGAGGAGGACGGGAGTGTGACGTAGAAATGGTTGGGCGTCATGCTGCATACTAATAAAGCTTCATTATTGTATCAGCTTTTATGTTGGTATTGAAGCTTTCTGGGTAACCTAGCCACTTCACCAGGTACATTTTTCTCTTTCCTGTACCTTTGCTTCCTAAAATTTTCTCAATTTTAAACACATTTTTTCCCTAAATTAAATGCCGCTTTCTGCAATTCCTCGCGTAAAAGCCTCCCGAGATCTCTTCTCCATTTAAATCTTCAACGTAATACATCGTTATCTCACCTTTAGGCTTCATAGCTCTAACTTTAAAAATCTCGCGTGTCCAGCCTTGCTCAAAACCCTTCGCGAATTTATTTCCCGAACGTGACAGCCTTACATAGATTTTGAAACGCTCAGGGGGTGGTGGTGGTAGCGGCACTCCATCTCTTCTCGGGCGCTTGCCTCTTTCTAAAACATCGTTAGGCGTTGTACCGATCGTGCGATGGTGTGAGCGGTTGTAGGATGAAGCCAATGAATCGAGAACGTTTATATATCTGTACGTGTTTTTATGTGTAAAATATCGGTGCATGGGTTCCTTTCAGCTAAAGAAGCCTTATGTATAGAATTGGTTGTGTAATAGCTGATATTAAACTCTGACAGCATGTTCTGAAAAGCTCGCCCTATAAATTCTTTTCCCATATCTGTACAAAAATAGCCAGGAATCCCGTTTTCTTTGAACATCAGCGTTTTGGCCGCTTTAACAACTGCTTCGGCCGATTTATTTTTCAGGGGAATTAGCCACAGGTATCCAGAGAATACATCTATTATGAATAGGATGCAGCGGTAGCCAAATAGAGTCAATCGATGCGGCTGTTGTCTTGGCTGTTTTAAACCTTTTTCTCACCGGTTTATGAAGTGTATAAACATCCTGGGCACGCAAAAATCTCTCAACATCTTTTTCCCTTACACCATAAGTACCTCTGTACAATCTATTAACGCCACCATAGGATGCAGGGCTAGAAATGTCATAATAGTGCTTACTTAATACGTTAGCCATTTGCGTATTTTAGAGGCACGTGGATAAGATTGGCCGTCTACTCTCTTCTTTCTCCTCTTCAGAGGCACTGCAGCTGATGGGGGCGAAGGTGTACTCAGTTTGACACCTGCGATGCATGTTCCAAGTCTTTTAACCTATTCAGATTACCTATCAATGTTTTGGGGACATTTATTTGTTGTAGTCTTGCTTTAATATGTCTCCATCCTGCTGGTGAGGGTCTATCCCACTTTCTCACCAGATCATGAACAATATCAACGATATTGGATCCTTGTACCCTTGTTCCATCAACAATGACCTCGCCTGTGTCGGTCCACTGTATGATGGGGTCCTCACTCAAGAGATTATAAAGACTGTTTTTTAGCACATGTTCGATGTGCTGTGTTCCGCTACTCTTTGGTTGCTCAGGCCCTGTGTCTCTATGCTCTGCGCTACTCGAGCTGTGCCTCACGGCGAGCTCTGTTGGATGCTTATAATCTTCGTACTCATAAAGAAATTTCTGCAAAACCTCTTGGTACAAGATCCTTTTCTCATCAGGTGCCTTTTCACTGTTTAATAGGTCTGGCAACTCACTTTCCATTCTTTTAAGTCTACTTTTACGGGGCTCTAGAACCGCATCTGAACTCCTTTGTAATGAAGCGTACACCTCGTGCTGGATCACAACCACCTTCTTCATTATATTAATCTAGTCAGTAAAGGCCCCAAAATTGAAAATAAGATGGGGAGGAACGAACCGCCTCTTTGTACAATAATACGCTTTTTCTTACCCACAGTGTGACTTTTATGGGCGAGCGTCCGTATTATATTCTTGTAACGACGTAAACGAGTCTTCTGAGAGGATTTCATTGGAACATTACATTTTATAACATTAAGACAGATTTCACAGATGCATTTTAAAAAGTCAGAGTCGATATTTTTAACAAACATTTGCTGCAATGCTCGAGGCAGTCGTTAATAGGTTTTTATTAATTCGTGGTATTTCTTTAGCCTATTCTTCATTCTGGAATATACACGGTTTCAGGCTCGTTTGGAAATATATTCGTTCTTAGAAGCACCCTGAACGTGTTTCGCGGGTGAAGGTCACAAAGCAAATAACCATGACGTTGCTTTGTGACCTCTTTATAAACCTCCAAAAACTCCTTACGCTGATTCGGGAACATTTTAACATATAACTTTATGCACAAATTTCGAGAACGTTTCCCCCTTTTCTTTAATGATATTAAGCATAAACACCGTTTTACCACAACCTGTCGGTCCAGATATAATACATGTGGATGGACTCGTGAATCTGAATTTTTCTACAGATTCCATTTCTACACGTCACACCCATAAGTGGGTCATTTACAGAATATTACAAATAACGAGTTCTGTTCCTTATATTTTGTTTTTTTCCACAGAACCGTGAATGATGACGATGTACAGCTCCCCATCATCGATATCACGGGTGAACCCGTTGACCGTGCATCTACATTGCCCATACCCTCCGATGAACCCTCACCAGCGACACCTGTTGCACGTTCAAAGCGGAGACATAATGAAGAGCCCTCGACGTCAGATATAAAGCGCGTCAGGAATGCGCCGGTTGTTAGACCACCAGTAGTAGAGCCCCATCCCTCAACGTCTTACGCAACCACTCCCACATCAGCTTCTTCGGCCAATATACCCCATTGTTCATCCTCCACATTTGCCCTCCGTTCTGTTGAGTCTGCAATAATAGAGCCCCAACCCTCAACGTCTTACACAACCAACCCCACATCAGCTTCTTCAGCCAATATACCACCTTGTTCATCCTCCACAGCTGACCCCCTTTCTGTTGAGTCTGCAGTAATAGAGCCCCAACCCTCAACGTCTTACGCAACCAACCCCACATCAGCTTCATCCGCCAATATAACCCCCTATTCATCCTCCACAGCTGCTCCCCGTTCTGTTGAGGATGGTATAACGTTCGAGTTGGTGCGCACCGCACCCCCAGCCTTGACTAGAAATCGGTATATAGTCAGGGTTGATCCTAGATCCATGTATAGCAACGGTATTGAACACGGCTACGTCGCGTTGTCAGCGTATTGTAGAGTTTGCCCTTCAGAACCGCGACGAGCGTGAAGTCAGGACGAGGCTGTCCTTCGGATTCGGCTCAGATGATAACGATGTAGATGACTTTTGGTAGTAGTACCATTCAGACGTTTGGCGGCTGAAGATGTAGAATATATTAGGTCGTATAATGCAAGCCTCCCAAAGTAGTATAGCCTTCAATATGGACAACTTCACGGTAAATATTGACCGTGTATTCCGTGTTGCGGGCCATAGTGCCACACCTTACACTCTTAACTTCAATTCTCAGGCTATTTTTAGACGGCATATAAACGTCGATCGTGGTTGCGGCTTTATAGCAGTAGTCTTGCTCGCATGTTTACTGTACTAAATACACAGCCACAAAAATTTGGTTGCCTACGGTCGTGGAGCGTGCCCGTAAACTAGCTGTAGACTGTGAACTTGAGTTTGACTGTAACATGGGTCCTGAAGAGCTGAGAAGGGTAGAACAGGAAATGAATGCTCGTATAGTTGTATTTGGACTGGATGATCGTCGTAGGACTGTGTATGTTTTTAAAAGCTGTGAGAGATCGTACAAGACCCCTACTTATTTTAGGACTGTCAGGACAACATATCTCCCCATCCGTAATATAAGGTGCCTTTACGCGAGTTATGATAAAAGTCGAAAATATGGGCGACATCATGATTTGTGTAAGGGGTGTCTCGAGTTTGCGGATGATATAGTGAAACATTGTAAAGATTGCCATGGTATGTGAGCAGTGTAAAAGCTCCAAATGTGAAAGCCGTGTAGTTGAAGCTGAGAAGAGGGATGTAATGTGTGTAGACGCACATTTTTCAATAATAACTGTTTTGAGCTCCATAAATCAATTGGCACGTGCAGGAAAATGAGAATCTGTGAATGTGGTATGTTTCACATGATGGATAATTGGGGAAATTTAGCATAAATGTGATGAAATTCACTGTCTACATGCCAGAGAATATAAGGCGGATGGTAAAGCATGTATGTTATATGAAAGACGCCAAGCCTAAAAAACCTTGTATAACTGTATACTACGATATAGAAACATACACGAACGCTGAAACCAAAGAGGTAATTCCACATTTACTTGTGAGCCAGACTATCTGTGATGAGTGTATGGAGATCGAGTGTGATGAGTGCACAAATGTGGTAAACGGACAAACGTTTTTAAAACGAATGTCCACGATAGTCCTGTGAAACTATTTGTGTCCTATATTGTCAAGTTAGCCGACAAGTTCAAAAAAATGACTGTGTATATTCTCGCCCATAACGGGGCAAAGTTTGACACACAGTTCCTTTATAAGGAGCTGCTTGAGCACGAGTCCTCTGAGATATTTACAGGTGATCCATTGAAAAGAGGCAACAAATTAATACAGATGCAAATAAGAGGTAATGTACAATTTAAAGACACTTTATTATTCACACCTTGTAAATTAGCAAAGCTACCCAAGGTGATGGGGTAGCAGCTGAAGTTTCAAAAGGATACTTCCCTTACACATTCCTCACTAGCGAACTTTAAATACGTAGGCCTACCTCCACCCAAACATTACTTTAACTATGATTGTATGAGCAGATGAACGTGAAGACTTTGATCGATACTACAGCAGTTTTAATGAACGTAATCCTTATAATATAGCTGATGAATGTGAGCGTTATTGCGTGAATGATGTACGCGTGCTTAGAGTATGTTTCCAGGCCTTTAGAAGGATGTACATAGCCGTTTCAAATGCGATCCGCTGCAAGTCGCAACCACCATCGCGTCATTATGTTTTACGGTGTTCAAGAATAACTTCATGCCTAAAGCACCTTAGCCATTATTCACAGAAACAATCCCCGCAGTTATGGCCACAAGGCTATTTACTGGCTCATACACCTACAGCAACAGACAGGTGTATACATAAAGCACGCCCGCAACACGGGTGAAGTACCCATTAAGATTAATGGTCGTGTTTTTTGGGTTGATGGGCTAAGTGAAAACCGTGTCACTGGTGAGACTGTGTACTCCTTTAACGGTTGCTGGTGGCATGGATGCCCCCGTCCTGAGTGTGGAATCGTGGAGATATCCACGGTAGATCTCCTGCCGACTGTCTTGCGTGGACGCGCACCCGCGATCAACTTATAGGCTCCCAGTTCACTCACAAAGTCTTGTGGGAGCATGAATATGATGCACGGATGGAGACAGACGGGGCGTACCGTGAAGAAATAAACACGATCAAGCGTTCAATGGTACTGGAACCTCTCAAATGCGGTGATAGCTTGTTCGGTGGGCGTACAAATCCCTTCAAGCTATACTTTCCACCTACGGAGGGTGTGAAGCTCCACTACTACGATTTCTGTTCTTTATACCCCTACGTGATGAAGAACAACCGTACCCCGTGGGTGCGCCTGAAAAATGGTGGGCCTAGCCTACCCTCCATCGCCGAGTTTTCAAGAAATTTGAATGATCGCTACTTTGGCTCTCTTTCGTAGACGTGCTCCCCCTCCGATTTATGGATGCCGATCTTACCCGTCGTCATAGATCACAAGCTCATGTTTCCCCTGTGCGTGAAGTGCGCGGAAGAGAATAATGGTGATTGTGACCATACACCCACCAGCGTAAGATCAGAGGTGTATACACAAGTCCTGAGCTGGCCCTAGCCGTACGCCATGGGTATAGAATAATGAAGATACATGAGGTGTGGAGGTTTCAGAAGCTACCCAACCTTTTCACGCCATATATAAACGCATTTTTGAAGGATAAGGTTGAGGCGTCAGGATATCCGCGAGGGGTTGAAACCGAAGACGAAAAAACGTCTTATATTCAGCGTTACCGCGACCACGAAGGTATACAACTTGATCGTACCCAAATTGTAAAGAATCCTGGCAAGCGCTTTAGTGCAAAATTGTGCCTAAACAGTCTTTGGGGAAAATTTGCACAGAATACTGGTAAAGGGAACGTTCATTTGGCGCAAAGTTATAGTGAAGTCTGGGATTACGCCAACGCACCCGATAAAGAGGTCATGGAGATTGTGAATGTAGGTAATACTTACATAATAAAGTACAACAACTGAATTGGCCACAGATACCTCACGGGTTACAAACATCCTGTAGCCAGCTTCACAACAGCCTACGCGCATCAAACTTTGGGGTCTATTGCATTCTCTTGGGCGGAGGTATTGTACGCCGATACAGATAGCGTGATATTCACAGCGAGGAGGGTGAATACATGCCTGCTATTGGGGAGTTCCTCGGTGAGTTAACTGACGAGATCAAGGATGAGTATGGGGACAACGCATACGCCGACTCGTTTGTGTCAACAGGGCCAAAGACCTATGGGGTACGGGTGAGGATAGGGAATGAAACGATATCGTGAAGGCTAAGGGTATCACGCTTAACCAAGCGAATCGGCGGGTCGTCAACTTTGATTCGCTGAAGGAGTTAGTGTGCTTGGATGATGAGGGTGATCGCCGCCCCAACTGACTGTAGGCACCCACAATTTTCGGGCGCAGAAGCTGGGGGGCGTGAAGGAACTTAGGGGTACAAAGGTGTGCCGTAACACTTATAGGAAACGTTACCAGTGCCTGGTACCTATGACACCGTACCCTTTGGATACCATAATCTTTGATATGTCTATTGCTAACTTAATTATTACACGTATTTGTAAATATATACATCTTGATTATTTCGTTTATTAAATAAATCATGTTTCAACTAGGTTTTATTTTGCGTGTGTGCGTGTCTACAGTAAAAGTTAAGCTCCGCCCACTGTAAGACCGGCGACGTGAATCTCGCCGCAACCTGAGCAGTCCTCTACCCCCGCGTTCTCAGTTGACCTCTGTATACCCTTGAGCTCAGACGTATATTCTCTCGCATAGAAGAAAATGGATACCTTTAATATCGCGTGTTCAACATTTACGAAGTGGTATTCAGCCAAGCGCGTAGATGTAGTGGATACTGAAAAACTTCCTATACCCGCCTCCTTTGCATCTTTTAAGGCTGCATTGAATCGTGCGAAGGGCTAGGCTATTCAAATACTCTACGGGTATTCTGGCAAGGGGATTGTAGGATTTCGCAGTACAGACGATGTACTGAAGTATGTTATAGAACTAAGCTTTATAAACGTCACGTGCATCGCGTGGTAGAAGAAGCAACACGATCAGAAGATAAACAACAGCTATGGGTAGTGAGTCTTGTGGATGAGTGGTATGATAAGAGGTATTATATCATGTTACACCACACCGATTACTCGTACCCTACGGTTGAAAATGTAAAACTTGTCATCATGGACAATCTTAAGTATTTTTACCACTACATTAATATATATCATGATGAGGTTTGTAGTGAGGTTGTGGCTAATGGGTTGTGTGAATTTTTAACAGATTTAGAGATGAGTATCGCATTGTTACACAAAAAGAATAAATATGAACATAGCGTCCGGCAATGTGAAAATGTTTAGGAGAGATAAAACATTATAAAATGTGTTTAGCTCGTGAAAATTACCCTGAAGAAAAGTGTCTGGTGCGTATTCGGGGAAGTGGTAGTGATAAAACATTAAAACCGAAATTAATTCTTGTATCGGAAAATTTCTCAAGACACCTGCCCAATATAATAGGATACAATGATTCATGTTGGGTCATCGCCGTACACGTTTCAGTAGATTATGGTGCGACTCACTCCTCACGGAGCATACGAGTTCGGACAAACCCATTCGCGTTTCATCAGGGTGATTCACCAGTCTGTCGACCCGATCCTGCCCACCTGCCTGCCTCCTGTGGCTCATAGTCTTCTCAGAGCTTGCGCCGAGTGGACGTGTCATAGTCATCTCGAACCGTGCGAATACGATGGAACTCCCTTTGAGAAGCATTCTCAACGCCTCGTACGACGTCTCCGTGACGAAGTCATTGCGCGTATTCAGGCGAGAAACCGGCACCATTAACTGTGTGCTTGAAATGATCTGCAGGCCTGCGAGCAAACGCAACGTTATTTATTTAAATCTTGAGGAGATTCATAAAATCTTCGTGGTTGAGAGGTGGGTTGATGATCGTTATAAAATACCAACTGACGTAGATACAATAAGAGATGTGATTAGTGACGCCTCCTCATATACCGTTGTTTGTACATTGAGTGCAAATAACAATCAACCATGTATTGATATACGACTGATGTGGAAGAACACAGCTGATAATGACGTTCTTGTTCTTACAAGAAACCGTTTCATCCTCGACAGAATGTTTGAGATTGTCGGATTCCGTAAGCTGAAGCCTATATCAGAGCACGTATTACAGACATGGTTTATTTTGACACGGTACTTGAATACGCTTACACCGCTCTGTTTGGCGGATTTGTTGAATGTAGGAATGAGCAGGGGGAGAGCGGACTAGCTCTGGAAGCATATTTAAAAGGCTTAGATTCTTCGAAATATCCTGAGCTTTGGTACAAAACGCTTGAGAGGTACAGAGCTGAGCTCGCCTACACTGTTCACCCTGAAGAACTGTACCTCTATATAGTGGATAGGTGTCGTTACGATTTGGTAGAATATTTCAATTGCCGCTATGTCGAGTGAAGAAGAGTTCACGATTGAAAAGTTCGGGACGATAAGAAAAAATCCCCGATTGGAAAGGCATGATTATAAACTTGCATTTAATGTAACGGTCAACGATGATGTTTTTTTGCGTGCTTTTGAATGTGTTCTAGCTGCGCTTAAAGACAACTTGCCTGCCGAGTGCAAAGTGGGTACAAAAATAGTATTGAACGATATGAAAGCCATTTATATCGAGTGTAGATCGTCATATCAGTTAAACGGTGAGGTGCTGCTTGGACGGTTTTATCACATCGTGCAGAGTAATGGCGATGTTGATATAGCATCAATCACCGTTGAATTTAGCGTTTTGCACCGTAGGCCGTAAAGAGAGTATATATATATATATATAGAGTGGACCTAGTTTTAGCTGTTTAAGGTGATAATGAATTGATTGTATGCTAATGGTTAATTGATGCAATGACTGATTGCTTATTAATGAAAGGCTATTTGAGTAGGTCCACCATACTATTGGAAGTGACCGAGATGGCAGCGTGTGTCACCAGCTTGGATTACACCCAAGCAAATTAATGTTAAGGTTATAAAAGACACCTTATAGTTGTATTTTATTATGAAAATAAAGCCGTTATTTATTCACTCTGATATAACAAAGAATTGACAGTAATTAATTGGTAGTTATACGTTATGCTTATAACATAGACTTAGCTAATAAGATGAAATGTTAATAGCTTAATTGACACGTAATAAGTACTGTACTCATTGAAGGTATGTAAATGGCATGCGACATGGAACATTGAATGTGCCTAGTCAATGATATAAAGAATGCACGTGCGTTTTGTACATTGAATGGAAAACGTGACACTGATTAAGTATGCTAAATGATTGCATGGATGCACATAGAATAATTGATGCGGCCTAATAATAATGGATTGAAATGCTTGACAATGATTACACAAATGTCATTTATATATAAGACCATTATGTGATGTTAAGTGCTTACGTCAAGAGAATATTTAGTTAATTCATAAATATATGAATTGAACATAACGGATGATACGCGGAATTACGGTATTGAAATGACACTTGAATTGGATGACAGGCCTACTGCGTTCTTTCACGAGAGTCGGTTGGAACACTTGATTTCACTTTGGGAGTATAGCATACCGTTCGGCGGTAGGCTAATGTAGGCTTCACAAGAGTACTTAGAATAGGAGGTACTTATCTTAGGACGATGTAAACTCTTGAAGGCGGGTTGAAGAAAGATCTATTACCGAAAACTCGAGTTGTCGTTGTCCGTTAAGCCTCTTGAGATGATGGATGTAGGCTTCGTTCGGAAGCCTGAGGTGATGTTACTTCTCGAGGTGCAGGACGGTTTTCCATGATCTTGCAGGCGCAGGCCCGTGGTGCTGAAAATATCTCGAGGAATGTGGGGAAACTTGAAGGCCGACCCGGCAAACCGCAGGCCCGAAGCGATTCCGGTTGGGCCTCGAAGGATTGCTTCTGCAGGCGGTCTGTAGATCTTACTTGATGATAAATTGTAGGCCTTGAAGAAAGTAGCAGGCTGCGCCCCCGGCAAGGGGGCCGGAAGGCGGTTGGTGGACGTGTTGCTCACGTTCGATAATGTGAGTACGAGTGAGTGAGTGAGTGAGGAGGAAAACAAGTGGAAGCTCGCTTTTATACGTAGTTCCTGTGACGTAGGACTTCGCGCCAAATCTTAAAACGCCTTCTCCACGCGTCCTTTCGTTGATAAAGGCTTACGTTCGCGCCTTTTGGGAAGAAACAGACGTTCCCATTGTTTGACTCTTGCCCACGTGTGTTTTTCAAGACTCTTTGATGATAGCGTGGAAGCAAAAGATTTCTGTCTATTTGCTGGTCTATTTCTTGTCGATCCGCTACATATATATTTCCTGTAATAATATGTTTATACGATTTGTATATATTTTCCTGTACTAATATTTGATAACATAATTTTTGATAATATAACTATATATTTTTCTAATATTTTGTTTATACTATGTTTTGTATGATTATATATAATTAATATAACTATATTTTTCTAATATATTGTTAATATATTCCGTTCTATTATTTGATCATATATTTCATCATATATATGCCACATTGTATATCCATTAATTCATAAACAGAACGTTGTATTGGTGTTTTTTTTATTCCTTGAACACGCTTATATCATTTGTTTCTAAAACGGAATAATTAATTAATTGCTATTTAGCGAATAGATAAGTAACGAAGCTTACAGCTCAGCCTTCTAAGCCAACTGGAATATAAAGATTAGTTAAATACATGGCGCTATCTGGCAACTCAGCAGCCAAATGGCTGTGACGCCTGCTGGCTCATTAATATATGAATTATTTAAACACATGGCGTTATCTGGCAACTCAGCAGCCAAATGGCTGAATAATATAAGAAATAATTAAACACATGGCGCTATCTGGCAACTCAGCGAACTGGCTGATTAGTGCCCTATAAGAGGGCGGCGGGTGGACGACGGAGTCATATGAGCTCGGCAATCGCCGAGCAAGGACCTCTGCGTCCTCTCCTCCTATCACTCTTTCTCTCTCTCTCTTTCTCTCTGCTCCTTTGGGAGGTGAGGCGTCCCCTTCTCCCCCAAAGAGGCCCCTTAGGCTAGGTATGCCCCTTTGGGGGGTGAGGCGTCCCCTTCTCCCGCAAAGAGGCTTTGTAACAAATGGTAGTGGGATGGCAACAAAGGGGGATGGGGGTGCTTTGCAACGAAGGAGGGAGTGCCTTGCAACAAAGGGGGGTGGGGTTGGTACTCATTACGTAAAATTGCAATGCAATTGCACTCATACATTTTGCGGCTATACTACTGACACCCATCAATCTGGTAACGTTATAATGTTATTAAAATTTAGTAGGCATTAAAACGTTGTTTATTCATTCATAAACCGCCTATATATGTATTTATATATATATATATCAGGATTTTGGGAGCAAGTGTAATTTACGTCCCACTGTGGTGCCTAGTGTAGTTTACGTTCCCCTACATTATGCTAGTGTAGTTTACGTTCCCCTACATTATCCTTGTGTAGTTTGCGTTCCTCAACTTTGTCCGCATATACCTAATCAAATAAAACGTTAAAACTAACGAAAATATTACGACTTAATCTAACCAATCGTTAATTTATATATATATATATATATATATATATATATATATATACAGGGCGTCCCAAAAAATGTATACACACTTTAACAGCTGATAGCTCAATTGATGTTTCTTTCTTTCCAAGTTAAACCCATTAGAATTAATAATGGCAGTCAGACTAAGCTTTGAACAAAGGAAATTCATTCTAAAATGCTACTGGAAGTGTGAAAACGCAGTTGAAGTGCAAAGACAGTTTAGGAGGGAGTTTCAAACAGATCCACCAACGCGACTTACCATCACTCGAATTAGAGATAAGTTTGAAGCCGATGGAACTGTTCAGAATGTCCACAAGAAGCGTTCCGGAAGACCACGGACATCGACAAGCCCCACAAACCAAGAAAGAGTACTGGAAACGTATCACCAAAGTCCAAGAAAATCTGTGCGGCAAGCGAGTCGCGAGGTAGGAATTTCAGAATCGTCTGTCCAACGCATTTTGAAGCGCTGTCAATGGAAAAGATACATTCCAAGATTAGTCCATGCTATTAATGAAGATGATCCGGACCGAAGAGTGGAGTATTGCGAGTGGTACTTGGCACGATGTGGATGTGGATTGGACGAAGGGGTTTCGTAGAATACCCTCCGCGTTCACCAGACCTCACACCACTAGACTTTTTTTTATGGGGATACTTAAAAGACAAACTCTACGCTATAAAACCTGCAACAGTCGCTGAATTGAGAGCAGCCATTGAACGAGAATGCACACAAATACCAAACGAAATGTTTCGTGATGTTTGCGATTCCATTGCTTCGCGTTATCAGCAGTGCCTGGACCAGAACGGACGTCAGTTTGAAAACAGGCGTTGACAAAACAATTAAATAATGTCTGTAGATTCTATTACATTTTGAAAATGAACTGTATTTTAATAAACACTGCCTTTATAAGTATTTAAAGTGTGTATACATTTTTTTGGGACGCCCTGTATATATATATATATATATATATATATATATATATATATATATTATATATATATATATATTGACGATTGGTTAGGTTAAGTCGGAATATTTTCGTTAGTTTTAACATTTTATTTGATGGATTCTTTTAAAAAATGTCTCCTAAGGATCCTAGTGTAGTTTACGTTCCCCAACTTTGACCTAGTTTAGTTTGTGTCCCCTTTTGCGTCAGGGGACGTAAACTACACTTGGTCCGGATTTTGCTCCGTTTTTGTTATAACACAAAATAATATCTGAATCTATGTTCAATATTTTTAAAGGTAACTAAATAAATAAATAAGTGGGGGATGGATGGTGCAAGTCGTGGAATTTGCTCAGGGCGCAATAATGCCTACCTACGGTTCTGTTTTTGTACATTGAAACTTCAGTTCGTTCAGAATGACAGGCTTGCCAATACCATGAACACTGTCCTCACGTCCAAAGGTTTTGTTTAGTTTTCACAAGATCATTATTTATTCACTTCATTGACACCCCCCCCCCCTTTGTTAATATACATCCCCTTTTTGAATTTATATTTAATTATTCATTTATGTTTCCTTAGTAATATGTAAACCAGAATGATGAATGGAAATAATTATCTTCTAAAGACATTTGGCAATGAGTCAACGAACCAATCACCGCTCACTCACTCCAGGATTCATTCCTAAAATGTTACAACCGTTTGTTGTACACAACAAATATATGCCAGGTGCTGCTATCTGTTCTCAAGAGCGTCCTACGAATAATTAGCGCAAGTGTACATAACCCGATTGAATAGTGACCCGCTATAATCCGGAATCACGATCTCGTCACTGTGTTTCACTGTATTCAAGAATAACTTCACGCCTAAAGATAACCTGGCTGTCATCCCCCGTAACGTTCCGCGTAGTTATGGGTATAAGGCTATTTACTGGCTCACACGTCTACAGCAGTAGACAGGAATGTTCATAAAACATGCTCGCAACACGGGTGAAGTGGCAATTAAGATTAATGGCCCCGTTTTTTGGGTAGACGAGCTAAGTGAGGACTCTCACACTGGTGTAAAAACGGTATACTCTTTTAACGGGTGTTGGTGGCATGGATGCCCACGTGCTGAGTGCGGAGTCACATGAGATATCCATGGGTGATTTACCGCTGACAGTCTTGCATGGACCCTTACCTGAGACCACTTTCACCCACAAGGTACTGTGGAATCATGAATATGATGCACGGTTGGATTTCGATGAACAGTATCGCCAAGAAATAAGGGACATCAAGTGTTCAATGGTTGTGAACCCTCTAAAATGTGAAGATAGTCTGTTTGGTGGACGCACAAACCCCTTCAAGCTACACTTTCCACTTGCGGAAGGCGTGAAACTCCATTACCATGATTTATGTTCTTTATACCCCCTACGTTTTGAAGAACAACTAATACCCTGCAGGCGCACCTGAAAAACTGGTGGGCCTGCACTACCTACCATCGATGAATTCTCAACTAATTTGAACGAAAACTATTTTCGACTTTCCTTTGTTGAGGTACTTTTCCCCACCGAATTATGGATGCCTGTTTTACCTGTTGTCATGGACCATAAGCTGTGTGTGTGTGTGTGTGTGTGTGTGTGAAATGTGCAGAGTAGATCAATGGGGACTGTAATCATACATTCAATCGGAGGAAGATCAGAAGCGTTTATACAACTCCTGAGTTGGCTCGAGCTATTCTTCACCCCCTGCATTAACACCTTGAAAGATAAAGTTGAAGCTTCAGTATACCGGCGTAGCGTTAAGACCAAAGACGAAAAAACAGCATGCCTTAGAGATATGTAGTTGTTTCGGAACCACAAATTGTCTTTATCGCACTTGTGTAGCCTATAAGCCCTATCCCTACTCTTTATAATGTCTCCTACTCTAGAAGTAAACCACAGGGGCTTGTTGTTTACTTTCTCACGCTTAATTTTGTACGGTACACATTCCTCATTTATAGTCCTAAATACTGTTTCAAACGATTCCCACATTAGTTTCGCGTTGGAGATCCCTATTACGTTTTCCCAATTGACGTGTGACAATTTACTTCGAAATTTACAAAAGTCTGCGTGCTGGAAGTTAGGAATTTTAGTCGAGTTAGCTGGTTTCGAGTGACTTACTGAGAGGACAAACTCTACCATATTGTGATCGCTATTGCTTAACGGTTCTATTACATGAAGATCAGTGATTAGCCTATCATCCGTAGTTATTACTAAATCTAAAATACTGTCCAACCTCGTAGGTTCTCCAACCTTTTGAATAAGAAAGCTATCCTCGAGAAAATTAACTAAACGATTACCTTCCGCGTCTCCCTGTATTCTATCGTAATTGACATTGGCGCAATTAAAGTCACCCATAACTAAAGCCTGCTCACTACCTATTATTCTCTTTAGTTCACGATATAACGCTTCGTCCGTATCAGCTGTTTGATTAGTGGGCCTCTATATAACCGCGACAACAAGTTTGAAATCGTTCAATTTAAGTTCTGCTATAGTCGAATCTATCGGTTCTGGGATTGTGTGCTTTCCTTCTATAACTTCTATAACGTTCGCAATATTATCTATGATATACAGCATAACACCGCCTCCTCCCCTACCTATTTTGTTTTTAACAAAAAGTCTATAACCTCTAATTTGATACTCCCCTACAAAGTCACGTGTTTCAGTGCTAAGCCACGATTCATTTATCGCAATTAAATCATAGTCATTACAAGCAATTAAAGAAAAAAAATCGTTTATTTTATTTCGTAGGCTACGAGCATTTAAGGATAGAACCTTCAAATTGTTTTAATTGCGACACGTTCGCGACCGCAGGGGAAATTTGTGGAAATTACCGTTCGAGTTACGGCAGCTTGAAAAGAAGAGACAGTATTATGAAATAGTCTTCCTAAGCGCGCAGCTCCAACGTTATTAAGATGAAGTCCATCTCCGAGGAACAAGTCCCTCCTACTGTAGAAACTGTTCCAAAAATTCGCAAAATGTACTCCTTCCTGTTGCATAATTCGAGGAAGTATACCTGTTAAAACAATCTTATTAGTTTTTTACTTTAGTCGCTCTAGTAAGTCCCTGTACCTAGCCAGCAGTTCTTCCGATCTAGAATTTAAAACGTTATTAGTACCGACATGAATAGCATACGTTTTGTCCTCAGTGGTACCGTCTGTAAAATGGTCAACACTATTAGTTATATCCTCCACCCTTGCACCAGGGTAGCATAACGGCGCCTACGACGAGGGTTTCTCCCACAGAATTCCTCAAGCTGCCCTCGAACAATGGAATCGCCAACGAGTCGTATTTCCGTTTCATCAGCATTTTCGAAACCTAAAACAGAAAACTTATTGTTTGTTATTACTGGTAGACGAGTCTTAGGTTTCCTCAATGGGGCTCCATTACGCACTCGAACGAAGGGCTGCGAACTAGGGGAAGAGAGAGGGCTATTAGTACTATTTATATTATTAGTAGAAACTGAGGCAGGAGGGGTCGTAACTGGAGTCTCAAGGGATTCTAATTTTGCCGTCAGGAGCATCACGCTTTCTTGAAGCCTCACTCTGGCCTCCCTCTCACGTTCTAACTCGTTCTTCAAGACTTCTATGCTAATTTTATAATCGAGATAAAATTCCTGTCATAATACTAAAGCTAATAATGATAATAATAATAATAATAATAATAACTTTATTGTTCTCTGATATATCTAGAAAGCATACAATATGCGTACAGAGAATAGCATCGTCCTCGGCAAAAAAAGCAATGTATCTTGGAAACGAAGCAATTCGAATTTATGTTCATCAGAACTGTTTTGTTCACTTTGACGTCCTTAATTTAAGAAACATAATTTGATAACACCCTCTATATACACATACAATTCATATATATAATCAGGGTCGACGCCAGGGTTTTGCGGATACTCTGGCTCAAACCTTTCAAGCATATATATATATATATATATATATATATATATATATATATATATATATATATATATATATATATATATATACACTGTATACAGTGTATATACATATACATATATATATAGTGTATAATTTGATACTTGTTTCATTGTGATAAGTAAATTATGTACGTATTATGTATGATAATTAAAATACTTTTAATTGGCATAAATTTAGGAAATAAAACATCGCCTTACCTTATTTATTTATACATGAACTCCAATCTATTAATTAGGCTATTAATTAGTTCTTTCACCAAATTTTTCCTTGTAGTAAATTAATTTTTAAATGTTAAGTAACTTGGACAATTATTTTCCACCCAACCCACCTTATAAAGTGTATAATATGCATATAATTGAAAACAAGATTTAGTTTAAAAGAAAAAGACATTTGGCATTTCAGCGCAGCATTTTGGACATTTGGCACAGCAGCAAATCGTCAGGCAGAAATGAATTTGCTTGACTTCGAACATTAAAAACTTGGTTATTCGGTGGATACAAAGTAATAAATCAATTAAAATACTAATTAATTTTACGTATAGTGAATATCCAAATGACTTTATAACATTTAAAAATAAATCATAAGATTTACGTCACAACATGTTTCAAAGAGAGACGCCAGCAGGCTTAAAATTATTTGCCTGCCAAGACGTGGAATTGTGCATTTTTATGCGAGTTGTAAGGCTTTGTTATTTGAGAAGTTGCATAATAATACAGTAAAAATTAACTTTATATACAGTCACAGTGTATATACAAATAGCTATATAACCTTATTTATAAATCCTAACATGGTCATTATAACATGTTTTATAAAGTACTGTAAAGATATCTGACTAAAAATTTTTAGCCACATATTTTCCCTCTCTTTCCACGTCTCTCTCCCCACCCTCTCTGGAGAAATGGGGTTTAGATGATAGATGGATGGATGGAAATTTTTAGCCTGACAACTTGACAAGAGACGGAATTGTGTATTGTTAGTTTTTTAAGTCCCTAGCAGGAGAAATAACAGGTCAGGCTCAGCCTGACCTGCCTGACCCCCTCCGTCGCCACTGATATATATATATATGTGGGATGAATTTCACAATAAAACACGTGAAATGAATGAATGCTGCAAACCCACAAGGAAAAATAAAAACGATTCCAATCGTTTTTCTTTTTCCTTGTGGCTTTCCAGCATATATATATATATATATATATATATTATATATATATATATATCTGTGTGTGTGTGTATATATATGTATATATACCCCTCTCCCACTTTTGTACATACCCCCTCCCCTTGGCACTGTGCTAGTGCAGTGTTGCATGGCTTTGCCGTTGCAACAATCAATATTTTTCATATTGTTTGCAATTGCATTTGCACGGGGCAGTTTTGCGGATATACTACTCGTCGATGACATTCTCCCGACACTCCAATATATTAAACTAACGTAACTAATCTTAAACTAACTTCAGCTAATACAACGTGAATTAAATTAATCTAATCTTTAAAGTGTTACATCGCGAGAATGTGGTTAGCCCGCTTGGTACTTCGATCTACGGGCTAGTTAGGGGAATTAGATTAGGTTAATTAAAATCAGGTGAAGTTAGATTTGGACGTTAGATTTGGACGTTAGGTTACAGGATGAAAACAAAATTTCAAGGTACCAGTGTGTGTGTGTGTGTGTGTGTGTGTGTAGCGACAGAAAAATTGCCAGAATGCAAAAGCCGACGTCAGTTTGGCCAATTAAATATTAATTAATAAATTTTGTGTTCTATTCAAATATTTATGAACAAAATTTTAAATAATTTTGAATAAAAGAGAATCAAATGCGAGTAGTTTCAGTTTTTTCCTTATTATTTCGCGTCTATGTATTTCTAACCTGTTTTTGAATTAAATTATTTGTTTTTAATGGAATACACATACTTTCAGTTAAACTGTAAAAAAACACAAATTTTTACTCATTTTAAGACATATATATATATATATATAATTATATATATATATATATAGTATATATATGCTACACACAGACCGTGCATGGAACAAAGAACTCTTCTGGGAAAATTAAATCCAATATAGTCCGAATAAGTAATAGTGACAAATACTATATATTTTTCATGATGTTAGCCCGACGTGGGCAAAGGGTCACACACAAAGAGGCCCCAAAAATATAGCTTCCCTCACCAACTATCTGCAAAGCAGATATGATCCAGCTTTAGGACAGGATCTAGGAGTTACAGTTACACCTAACCTACTATATTCAGAACTCAATATAAGCAAAAGACTCGTTGCATTCGCGTTGGATTGAATACATCAAAGAAAAAGGGGGTAACTATTGTATTTTTAGCCAAAAACCAATACTTAAACCTCAACTGGCAAAATTGAGCGTCCACTTTTCAAGGCACATAACATGTCCGTTTCATGGTGGGATTGAACTCAGAATGGTCCCCTGAGGTTTTTTCATGATACACATAGACCGTGCATGGAACAAGGAACTATTCTAAGTAAATTATATCCACTGTAGTCCAAATAAGTAATAGTAAATGAAAAACACTATAGTTTTTCTTTTCTGAGTTCAATCCCATCATGAAACGGACATGCTATGTGCCTTGAAAAGGGGATGCTCAATTTTGCCAGTTGAGGTTTAAGTTTTGTTTTCTGGCTAAAAATACAATAGTTACCCCGTTTTCTTTGATATATTCAATCCGACGCGGCGATTGCAACGAGTCTTTTGCTTTTATTGAGGTTCTGGATAGAGTAGGCTAGGTGTAGCTGTAACCAATGTTCCCTCTAATTTTTTTTAGTTCTTGTGCGCAAGAAATTTTCATTGTGTATACATTTAGATTCATGGTGAAAAATTGTGCAAACTTTTCTGAGCGCTATTATCTTCAAAATTAAATATATATAAATATTAAATACTTAATAAATATTATTTCCATAAAGTGATAATTTGATCATTACGGTACTATTAAATGGATATTAAAAAACTGTTTACAGTATTATATATTCTTAAAAAAGAAAAAAATTTATCCATTCTAAAAATATGAATAAAGTAAAAAATAGTAAAATAAAATCCAACAAAATAAAGAAATAAAATAAAAATAACATTAATCGAAAATGACTATTTTAGTTATCATTTCTCAAAAATATTTTTAGCATTTTGCAATTTAAAATAGACTATCAAGATTAATACATGATTTTATCCATTCACAAAATAGGAATAAAATAAAAAATAATAAAATTCAATAAAATAAAATATAATCAAAATAACATTAAATGAAAGTGTCTTTCATTTAAGTATGATTATGATTTCTCCCTACGATCTTTAGCATTTGCCCATTCCAAATAAACTCTATGAAGATTAATATAGCAGTCATCATTCAGGTAACTTTTAATTCGCATGAGCATGTTCAAATGATTTTCTTTCAAGCGGTTTCTTAATTTTTTTATGGAATTCATTAAACTGAAATTTTTTAAATTACTTCATTTACTGTCGTGACTCATGATACGGTTGAGCCTGTGCGCATTTTATTTTGCTGTGTACGCGGGTTTCACAACGCGTGTGTGCGCGTGCGGGAACATTGGCTGTAACCCCTAGATTCTGCCCCAAAGCTGGAACCTATCTGCTTTGCAGATAGCTGGTGAGGGACGCTATATTTTTGGGGCCTATTTGCGAATGACCCGTTGCCCACGTCGGCTAACATCATGAAAAAGAAAAAAACTATAGTGTTTGCCATTTACCATTACTTATTCGGACTATAGTTGATTTAACTTTCTCAGAAGAGTTCTTTGTTCCATGCACGGTGTGTGTGCACCATGAAAGAACCTCAGTGGACCATTCTGAGTTCAATCCTATATATATATATATATATTTATTTATATTTTATACCCAAACGCCTCTCCCACCGCAGTGAGGTCGAGTCAGGGACAGGCAGGAAGAGCCTCAATCGCTCACATTTACTTCATCGGCTGACGTGACAATAATGCACCTGCCACAGGACAACAATTCCACAGCGCAGCCCCGCAGACTACTCCACGGTTTACCCAAACCGATTCATACACCCTGAGGTGGCACATTACCAGCCCGCCACCCCCATATACCACATTGCTCTACTTTTTTCTATCCAGCGGGCGTATTTTACCCTCCCAGACGTCCAGGTCCAGCTCACCCAAAGCTTCCTTCATCCCATCACTCCATCTCCTCCTCGGTCTACCCCTCCACCTTTCCCCCTCCGTCTCCGACACGTAAATCCTCTTTACCATCCTCTCCTCACTCATCCTCTCCATATGCCCAAACCATTTTAACACCCCCTCATCTGCTCTCTCCACAAGACTCCTTCGACTCCTACACCTCCCACGGATATCAGTGTTTCTAACATGGTCAATCCGCCTTACCCAACAGAGTGTTTTCAAGCATTTCATTTCCAGTACATCCACCATTTTCCTTTCCTTTGAATTCGCCACCCAAGCCTCACATCCATAGAACACTGTTGGCACTATTATGCCTTCATACATACCCATCTTCACACCCATAGATACTGATCTCTCCTTCCAAATACTTCTTAGGGCAACCAGTACCTATGCCCCTCTTCCACCCTGTGACTCACCTCCGACTCTATAGTCCCATTCTTCGCCACGTCCACCCCTAAGTACCTGAAACATGCCACTTCTTCCATTTCCTCACCATACAAACTTACACTCAGTCGCTCACGAACCTCCCTTTTACAGCGCCGCATAACCTTATCTACTTCACATTTACTCTTAGCTTCCTTCTTTCATACTCCCTCCCAAACTCAGTTATCAATCTTTGTAGCTTTTCTCTCGAGTCCGCCACCTGAGCCGTATCATCCGCATACAGCAACTGATTCACTTCCCAGAAACCTCCTCCCGCAACATGCTTCACCCTCTCCCCTCCCCATGACCCTTGCATTCACCTCTTTCACCACCCCGTCCATAAACACATTAAACAACCATGGAGACATGACACAACTCTGCCGTAGACCCACTTTCACCGGAAAGCGCTCACTCTCCTCTCTTCTCACACGCACACATGTTCTACTCTCTCGGTAAAAACTTTTCATCACATTCAACAACGAGCCATGTACCCTATACAGCTGCAGCACTTGCCACAACGCCGTTTTGTCAACCCTATCATACGCTTTTTCAAGATCCATGAACACCACATACAAATCCCCTTCTTTCTCCAAGTATTTCCACACATCTTCATCTCAAACACCTGGTCCACACACCCTCTAATTCTTCTGAAATTCCCTTGCTCCTCCCCAATCTGTTGCTCCATGCATGCTACCACCCTTTCAATCACCACTCTCCCATACATCTTACCTGGCACACTCAACAAAGTAATTCCTTTATAAATCGAGCATATAGTTTTGTACCCCCTGCCTTTATACAGGGGGACGATACATACACTCTGCCGGTGCTGAGGCACCTCGCCTCTGTCCATACACACATTAAACAGACGTACCAACCAATCAACACTACAATCACCGCCTTTTTTCAGGAACTCTACACCGATCCCATCCACTCCCACCGCTTTTCCACCTTTCATCCTGCCTAGGGCCTCCACCACCTCCTCCCTACGGACCAACCCATTCGCCACAACTCTCCTACTCCGAACCCCCTCTCTGCCCAAACATACATCTGCTTCCCTATTTCCCGGCACGACACGTTCAAAAGTCCTTCAAAATGCTCACTTCACCTTGTCTTCACATCTCTGTCATCACTCCCCTATCGACTCTTTTCACAATCATGCTCATGTGCCCTCTCACTTTCCTCACACTGTTCACTTCTCTCCAAAACATCTTTTTCTCCCTGAAATTTTGTGACACTCTCATATCCCATCTCTCATTTGCTCTCTTTCAGCTCTCGCACTTTTCTCTTTACTTCTTGCCTCTTCCTCTTATGCTCTTCCCAATCTCCCACACTTCTGCTCTGCAAGTACCGAGCACATACTTCCCTCTTGCTTCACCAACATTTCATGTGCATTTATTCATTTTAAAAACAATTTCAATAACAGTGCGGGAGTGTATAAGATTGACAATATCCTGTTAAAATGCCTTCTACCTCTCATTAACTCTTGTTAAGTATGTGCTAATTGCCTTGGTTTCCGCTACGTTGTATATATTTATGGGCACCTTGCCTTCTGTCTTCATTCCCTGACGAGGTGTAGCTCTGAATACACAAAAGGCCTTGGAATCGTTTTTCTTTTTCCTTGTGGATTTGCAGCATTCATTCATTTCACGTGTTTAATTGTGAAATTCATCCGATATATATACGTATATATATATATTATATATATATATATATATTATATATATAGGCCGTGCGTTCTAACCTGTTGGGGCGTATTTCACATCATGAAAAATCATTCGGATTCATGCATGAGATATATATATATATATATATATATATATATATATATATATTATTGTACAGAAATTGGTACTTGTAGGTTATCTCCCCTCACCAATTTTGACAGAATATTTTCATTAAAACTGACGAAAATATCACGACTTAACCTAACTAATTATCAAGGGCGTACAGTTGATCTATTATTAATTATAACATTGTTTGTTTCTGGAATAGTATTTACTAATTAGTAATAGGTCAACTGTACAGTGTACACTGTACACCCTTGATAATTGGTTAGGTTAAGTCGTGATATTTTCGTTAGTTTTAACGAAAATATTCTGTCAAAATTGGTTGGGGGGAGATAACCTACAAGTACCCAGAAATTTTCTTAAAACGTGACTATATTAAAGCAACTAAAAATAAAAAAAATTATAATTAAAAATTTAAATAAGAATTAATTATAAGAATTGAACATTCGACTCAGATTTTTTTCTTCAGAAGATATTTAATCTTTTTCATATTGTTTAAAATTTTATAAATTCTTATTTCAACACAAACACTTCAATTTTGAAAAAATAAAAAATAAAAAATAAAAAGCCTCCCTTAAAATGCAAAGGAAATAAAAAAGGAAAACGAAAATAAAATTAAAGTTAAAATTTTTATTGAAAGAAAAAATTTCATAAACCAATTTACCAAAATTAGAATATTTTTAATGAATTACACAAATTTTATTTTGGACTCAATTTTCATTTTATTAAATAAGTAAATAAATGATGTCAAGTTCCGCTTAATTGGTGAATCGGAATCCATTTTTTTTTTTTGTTTAAATAAAAGTTGACACGAACATCCACGATGGACGATGTGACTTTCTTTTCATTCTATAATGATAATCAGTGACTAGGGGCACGGACTGGCACGGACTGGCAGAACGCTCAGGCCAGCTAATGCTGCCCATTCCACTAAATCCCGGATCATTATCACCAGTACCGTCGAAAGTCGAACCCCCCGACCTCAGTGTCTTCACTTTCATTATAGGGAAACAGCGTTACCCACTGAGCTTCGGGTGCTGGTTTTAAATCTTTATACGACTGTGACGTATAAAGAAGAAAAAAAGAATGTTTCACTCATTTTGAAACATTTCTCTGTATTCTTATTTGTGCGATCTAATTTTTTGTAAATAAGGAAACCTTCGTAAAACAATTTAAAAAGAATTCAAATAAAATATTTTGGTGGAATTAACCTTAATTTTATGTACGAGTATAAGTCGTACGTAAATGAGTCGCACTTTCAAAATTGATAAAATTCAAATATTTAAAGTTAAAAATTTCATTATACATTGATGATGATTAGAAGATATTAATTTTAATTTAATTCCATTCATGACTCGATCGACATCAAAGCACAATTCTAGGGCGGCACTCGTGTCGCATCTTTCATGGCTCGGATTCATAAATTATTACGTACTTATCCGCTTTCGCACAAACTGTGTACCATTTTATATATTCATACATACATCATCAAAAATTTCACTTCCACATAAGTTGGGGTGAGAAGGCAGAAGCGTTTCGATATAAAATATAGAAGGTAAGGAAGAATAGGAAAAGAAGAAACTAAAGCGTACAAATTCATTCATACCGACATCCTCGTGGACCAGCAACCACCCATATGACAAAATTCCACACCTGCGGCGCTTCACACGCCGGTGTGGTGGTTCTTCCAAGCTTTGTCAAAAATAAAAAGAGAGTCTCAAAATTACGTACCTCTAACAAATCTTTTCCATTCAAACACTGAAAATGAAAGGGGTTAATATTAACCAGTTTCAGCCGAGTTATGTTATATGAATCAGGTTTTTCAAGGTATTACTAGGTTTCTTAAAAAAATTGTTATGCCACTATCAATTCAGCTTGGTTGAGTAATATGTACTGTATATATGTCTATGTATATATATATATATACAAATATTTTAGTTACCCTTCTGTTATGAAAATTATATAGTGCAAATGTAACCAAGTAACACTTTAATATATTAATGTAATATAAGTCGGCTGTTATTAAGTTTTCTATAATAATTTGCAGTTTTCATTCAGAAGTTTTCAAATTAGTTTACAACTTAGACGCTTTCAATAGGTTCATCTAGTACAATAATTTTTCAATTATAGTTCGAAAATGTATTTCAGCTATGGATATGTGATGTATGAATATATAGTGCCCTTTCTTTATAACGCTACTTTTCGTACCAAAGTCATGTTGGCGTTATATTGGGGTTCATATAATACACAATAATTTAGGGTGGATCGATTTTACATTTTTTTCGATTTCCATATTCTAATAGAGACAAAAACTTGCGCATGCATGAGAAAATAGCCTCTGCAAAATCTTAGTTTAATAGGTAATCATCTTCTGCCCCCGGCAGAGCGATGAAAATCATATTTTAGTAGTCAAAAACGTATTTTTCTTATAATTTTTAAAATATTTCAATATGCATCAAAATTATTCCTAATAACTATAAAGTCGATGAAAAAGACCTCATATGATCGTTTTTCCAAGCGCGTTGTCCTACGTTAATATCTTTTGCCCCCGGCAACAACGTCAAATGTTGAAGAAATAGGTAATTTATATACATATTTTCAGATCGGCTCTTTGTCTTAAATAATGCATTTATATATTTCCCATAGCATTTATATCGTTGCTTAGGCATGAAATAACACACACGCAAAATTATATGACTCTAGGCTAGGGTTTAAAGGTCATCTCTGGTGAGTGCTGCCAGCAGCAGCTGCCACTGACGCGCCAGTACGCACTGCGCAGTTCCCTCAGTTGCCTTTTGACAGCGTCGAAGGCAGATGTGTATTTTGCAGCTGGCTCCTCGAGTCCTCAGTGTGTGTGTGTGTGTGGCTCCTCACTCAGAGTCCTCAGTGTGCTCAATCTCTCTGCTCATATCCTTGTTTGTTTTTCTCATAACTCTGTTTTTTTCGATTTTATTGCGTAACAGAACAATACATTATTCTTTAATCTTTACAGGATGGCTACCGCTACAACTAGAAGATCGGTTACGTGTCCAATATTTGGTGCTGGGAAAGATTTGAATTTGCGATGTTTTCCCACATGTGAAGATGTGATGCAATACTACCATCATGTGAGAACTGAGTTGAGATCATCAAAGAAGGAACCTCCATTCAAAGACATCGCCGCTGTGGTCACGGAGAGACTGGAATACTTGTGGAAATTAGCTTCCATTCCAACAGTTTCGACAGCACGGATAAATCAAATGTTGAAAAGTTATCGTGATAAAATGGCTAACATCATCAAATCACTGAACGCGAAATAGAAGAACGAATCGTTACAGAAAAATCTTGAGGCCTTCAAGAAATCAACTAAGACCACCTTATTGACATATCGGCTTGTAAATGCCCTGATTTGACAAAATGCAGCTGCCCTCGTGAACGACGAGTACCACTGAAAGAGCAACAGTTTTTACTCGACCAAAGAAGTGATCGCAAAATGGCAATAGGAACTTTGGATGTTGAAACAACAAATAAAAACGAGATGACTCTTGCAAGAAGATTGGCGATATTGAAACAAGAAGGAATAGCAGAACATCAAGAGCCGTCGACTAGTAAACGACAAGAAACTTCTCAAGAACAACTTTCTTCGTCAGCCTCTAGTGAAACCGAGGATACATCTATAGAATCATCGTCATCGTATGAACTAACACCGAGAGATAAACATGACATGAAGGAAAAAACATGAATGAAACTCCAGGTACTTGCTGAAGCTTGTGATCGTACGGGCGTCTCAGACAGAGCTGCTTCATTTATTGCTTCTTCGTTGTTAGAGGATGTTGGCTGGATACGAGAAGATGATGTCAGTTCAGTGATTGATCGAAATAAGATAAGAAGAGCCAGAAAAAGAGTTCGTTCTGAGCATCAGCAAGATGACAAGATCACGCTACCATTACAGGGCATTTTCTTTGACGGACGTAAAGATAAAACAATGACACAAGAAGAAATAGACAATGTGAAGCATAGAAGGACTGTGGTAGAAGAGCATATAGTTTTAGTTCAAGAACCAGAATCCCAGTACATGGGGCATTTCACTCCTGCATCAGGTTCTGCCACTGCAATAACATCAGGTATCATCAACTTTCTAGAGACTAACAATATTAGCACGGACGACATTGTGGCTATCGGCTGTGATGGTACCGCAGTGAACACGGGTCGAAAGGGTGGAGCCATTCGTATGATTGAAATGAAACTACAAAGGCCAGTTCAGTGGATCATATGCCTATTACACGGTAATGAATTATCACTGCGACACCTCATTCAAGACTTGGACGGCAAAACAACTGGGCCAATGGGCTTTACTGGACCAGTTGGAAAACAACTGAACGACTGCGAAAAACTTCCAATTACAGAATTCGATGCCATTCCATCTCCCGACATTGACATAGATGATGCCGAGTTGAGCACTGACCAAAAATATTTGTTAGGCATCTACAGAGCAGTGTCGAGCGGTAGCTGCTCTTCAGCTCTCGCGGCTCGAAATCCAGGTAAGATGGCGCATTCCAGGTGGCTGACAACAGCAAATAGATTTCTGCGCCTCTATGTTTCAACCAGTGAACCCTCCAGCACCTTCAACGAAATTGTGCGATTTATTATGACAGTTTACGCACCAATTTGGGTTAAGATAAAGAAAAATTCCAGTTTCACTGAGGGCGCAAAACATTTTTTCGAAATGATGCGTCTCTCTCAGACCATGCCTCAAAGATCTAAGACAATCGCCAACAAAGTCCTCCGTAGAAATTCTTTCTTTGCTCACCCAGAAAATATTTTGATCTCCATGCTACATGCCGATGAGCAACACATAAGAGAATTGGGATGGAGAAGAATATTAAAAGCACGATCAAAACAATCACCAGCGGGGGAAATTCGAGCCTTCGCCATGCCTGAGCTGCTCTACGATAGTCAAAACTATTACGAAATGATCAACTGGCAAACGGCTGAGGTGACCGAACCCCCCGTTACGAAAACAATACCTGATACCCGAATAAAAGAGTTTGTTGAGACGGGAGACCAGCCTGATGGACTGATCCGACTATTCCCTTGTCATACTCAAGCGGTCGAGAGACTCATCAAATTAGTAACCGAAGCCTCTGCCAGTGTAAGTGGAATAGAAGAGAGGGACGGATTCATCCGCTCCCGTCTTCACTCCCGAACAAAAATTCCACGATTTGATTCTAAGAAAGATTACCGTATGTAAATCGACATGCAGCCAAAGGAAGGGTGGTTGGGGCTGGATAGGGTGGAACTCGACGTACAGCCACCTCCTCGTGGTGAGTTCTGGGTTGCTAATTTTATAAAATTAGCAAGCGAGGAGCTGTACTTAGTACTTATCGTACTTATAACATCGCATTAACGTAATTATAATCCACATTTAGACTTTTCTCGGGGACAGAAGATATTACTCTAGAGTCATAAAATTTTGCGTGTGTTATTTCATGCCTAAGCAACGATATAAATGCTATGGGAAATATATAAATGCATTATTTAAGACAAAGAGCCGATCTGAAAATATGTATATAAATTACCTATTTTTTCAACATTTGACGTTGTTGCCGGGGGCAAAAGATACTAATGTAGGACAACGCGCTTGGAAAAACGATCATATGAGGTCTTTTTCATCGACTTTATAGTTATTAGGAATAATTTTGATGCATATTGAAATATTTTAAAAATTATAAGAAAAATACGTTTTTGACTACTAAAATATGATTTTCATCGCTCTGCCGGGGGCAGAAGATGATTACCTATTAAGCTAAGATTCGGCAGAGGCTATTTTCTCATGCATGCGCAAGTTTTTGTCTCTATTAGAATATGGAAATCGAAAAAAATGTAAAATCGATCCACCCTACCGGAGTACACATGCCTGTTTACTGTACGTAAATAAAATGAAAAAAGTGAAATAATTCTGTTAATTTACAAATAATTTTATTCAGATTTTACATATTTCAATACAAGTTAATTTTTAGAAATATACCAAAAGAATTACATTTTACCAAAAAAGTAAGTTATTGGTGATTGTCTCGCTTTGCTGTTAACAATTTCGTCTATCCGTCGTTCAAGCTTCAGACACATCCTTTTCTTTTAATAATATGAATCTTTTTCTTTAGATAATAAGAATTTCTTATAATACATATTTTTATAATATGAATTTTATCAAAATCCTTTCCCTGCAACGCCATACATTTTTCTCGCAGAGTAAAGAAAACCCTCTGTGACCCCTAAGCATCCCCCATTTCCATGTTTGCCAAATCAGCCGACACGAAATAATTGAACAGTGGTATCATCATGAAACAAACTAAACCTTCACAAATATGTAATCTACATTACGTCAGAAAATGTCTGCAGTCAGCATTTCTGTTCAAATGGTTTTGGCGGCAAAAGCGGCGGATTTTCATACTTTCAAATTAACTTTTGGGAATGAACAAGGTTGACGGATGGGGACAGCGGGGTAGCGAATCATCGGGGTAATTAAAGATGGTGGGAAATCGGGTCTTTGGCGAAAAATGGCGATAACGGGGATTGGCGCCATATCGGGTGGCGAAAGATCACGGTAGCACTGTGTGTATATATATACATATACGCACACACACAACCGAGTCGCTTTGCTTCTAAATTCGAACAGTTGGCATGTTTTTCATGTCCATTTGAACACAGTACTGTATGACATATTTGCTCATAGAGGCACAAGCGAAGCAAGATTAAGTATTCAGTTTATTATGATCCTTTACTGATGATTGGTTAGTCTCATGAAAGAGGTTGAACAGAAACAGAGGTGCAGATTTTAACCAACGAATTAAGAACACCTTGTTGAAAGAGGGGTTACAGCATGGTTTTCTGACTAGTAAAAAAAGTTGGTAATAGCTAAAGACCTACAGATCTACAGAAGCTAAGGCTAACAAAGACCCTAAGATCCACTCTAAGGTTAGCCCGAGAGAAAAGAGAGGGAAGCGGGTTAAAAGAGAATAAGGGGTTAAGTAAGTAGCAAAACCTATCATTCGTGGGTTAACATTCATTCAGAAAAAGAAAGAGAAAGACTCACCATCATCATCCGCCGGCCACTGCCGACAAGTCGGAAGAATAGTCGAAGAGAATAGGAAAGGGGTGAAAGATGAAAAGAAGTAAAATAAGAACGCTTACAAGCCATGTAAACACAGTCTTCACTCAAACACTGTCATACCATGCAAACTAGAGACATGCAAGTAAAGAGAGGATAAAAAAAAAAATGTATAAAGAGTATAACAAAAAGTGGGTTAGTTTATGCTACGAGCTACATCTAAGTTTGTGTTAGTCTAATTTTTTTTTTAATTTTAGTGCTGGCATATCACACGCTGGCATGTCCCAAGCTGCCATTAATCGTCAACAGACTCATCCTCGAACACTAACGCCAGAGCTCCTGTTACTAATTTTTTATTATTTTAAACAACATTAATATTTTTAAAATGCCTATCTAAATGGTCTTGAACATACTAACGCTGGTAGAGTTCATGATGGATACGGGAAGATTATTCCATTTATCAATTACTTTAAACGTAAAATTTTTTTTAGCAATGTTAGTAATCAAACATCTGCCACGCAACTTAAATCCGTCATTACGAGTATTGCTATTATCGAAAGTGAAAAGTTTGTTAAAATTTATGTTATCGATTTTATTAACGATTTTGAAAACTTCAATAAGCTCCCCCATTAATCTCCTACTTTCGAGGGAATGCAAGTCTAACTCTTTAATCCTATCTTCCCAAGACTCGTTGCGCAATGACGGAATTAGCTTCGTGGCGCAACACTGAACCCTTTCCAACCTCTTAATATCTTCACGCAAATATGGGCACCAAAACTGAACAGCATATTCTAAATGAGGCCTCACTCGGGACTTGTAAAGGGGCAATATAATATTCTTCGATTTAAATTCGAAACTACGCGCTATGAAGCCTAACATCCTATTAGCTTTTGCGCAAGACTCCAGGCACTGGTTCCTAACTTTTAAATCCTTAGATACTCTTACGCCTAAATCTATTTCCTCGTCAACGATCGCTAACTATCTATTGTTCATCGTGTACGTGTAATTATTGTTACGAGAACCTATATGCAAAACTTTACATTTGTCTACGTTAAATTGCATCTGCCATTTATCCGTCCAATCTATAATCCTATTTACATCGTCTTCGAGCCTATTTCTATCATCCACGTTAACAACTTTACCGCCTATTTTAGAATCGTCCGCGAATTTTGACACGTTACTGGTCAAGCCTACATCTATGTCGTTAATGTAGATTGCGAATAGCAATGGGCCTAACACTGAACCCTGTGGGACACCGCTACCTACATCCAGCACACCCCGATTCCCTACCATTAACAACGACCCTCTGTTTCCTGGCACGAAGCCATTCTTCTAACCAGTTAGCTACCGGACCGCGTATACCGTGCGCTTTAACTTCGCAATTAATCTTCTATGCGGGACTGTATCGAACGCTTTTTTAAAGTCTAAATAAATAACGTCAGCCGCTCTATGCCTATCGTATTCGCCGCGCAATATCTAGTTATAAAACTAACAAATTAGTTAAACAAGATTTATGGCGTCGAAACCCATGCTGACTACTATTAATCAAATCGCGACTTCCTAAGTGATCGACGATACGGTCCCTAACTACGGATTCCAAAAATTTACCGACAATTGACGTTAAGCTAATAGGCCTATAATTGCTAGCTACTGTGTGTTCGCCGTTTTTAAAAATGGGGGTAACGTTAGCTAATTTGAAGTCTTTAGGAATAATCCCTGCTTCCGATGACTTATTAAATATTTTTATTAAGGGGCCTACTATAACGTCTTTCAAATCTTTCAAATATCTAGGATAAAGCGCGTCAGGGCCTGGAGCCTTGCTAACTTTTAGCCTATCGATATAATGCGCAATCTCACCATCGTAAACAGTTATATCATTCAAAATAGTCTCGCTACTAAATGGAACGATATCGTCAACGTCGGGGACATTATTTACGTCTTCTACGGTAAAAACTGTCAAAAAAAGTTGTTAAAAATACCCGACATCGCCTGAGCTTCGGAAGCCAAAGCGCCGTTAGCGTCCACAGAGAGCCTATGTTATCTTTTATCGGCTTACGATTATTGACGTAATCAAAAACTTTTTTGGATCATGTTTACTATCCGCAGTTATAAGTATCTCTAAATTACGCTTAGCATTCCTAACTGATCTTTAAACCTGACGTCTAAGCTCGATATATCTATTAAAGTTAGCTAAGTAGTATAGCCGCAAAATGTATGAGTGCAATTGCATTACAATGTTACATAATGAGTGCCAACCCCCCAACCCCCTTGGTGCCAAACCCCAACCCACTTTGCTGCAAGGCACCTCCCTTTGTTGCTAACCCAAAAATGGGGATGCAAGGCGTAAACAACTTGGAGTTACCCCCAAGCTGAAACCCCCCAAATGGGCATACCTAACCTAAGAGGTCTCTTTGGGGAATAAGTTGGGAAGGCCTCATCCCCCAAAGGGGCAGAAAGAGAAAGAGAGAGATGACCCCGACGCTCTCTTATAGGCCCCTGATCAGCCAGTTGGCTGAGTTGCCAGATAGCAATAATCACTTAATTAAAGCATATATTAATGTTGGTTTACTAAGCTGAGTTGTCAGATAGCAATAATCATTTAATTAAAGCATATATTAATGATGACTTAGAAGGTTGAGTTGCCAGATTCTTTATTTTTTTAATTTTTCCTTATATTAATGTTGGCTTAGATTCCTGAGTTGCCAGGTAGCATTTTAATTGTTTAGGTATACCTTATTAGGGAGAGTTGCTAAATACCACCATATATTTTAATTTTTATTATAGTGAGTTGCTAAATACTACCATTTATTTTAATTTATATGAGGATAGTTGTCAGGAACCACAATATATTTTAATTTTGTATTTATATTATGGATATAATAGTGTTCAAGGAATAAATGTAACACCAATACAACGTCCTGTTTATGAATTAATGGATATACAATGGGTCATATATATGATCAAATAATAGAACGGAAAATATATAACCATACAAAGCATAGTATTAACAAAATATTAGCACAGGAAAAATATATTTCACATTTCGTACGGAAAAAAAAGAGAAAAAATATAATAAATAAATGATCAATTCGTGCACAAACACACACACATACACACGCACACACACACACACACACACACACACACACATTTTAAATATATAGTCTTTATGTTCCACGATGCAAAGCGCTAAACTCACATGTGCATCATGCGTCGCGCGTTAAACGGTTGCTGTGAGTCCTAGGCATTACCACGTCCGATTGCTGGGGGCCCTGATTAATTATATATATAAATATATAATTAAACGTATTTAAAAATATTTGTTTTAACTCTATCCTTCGTTACTTTTGCAATAAAACGCGAAACTTTAACCCCATTATATATGGTTTAAACTAATTAAATTCACACAGCATAATAATAATAATAACGAGACATATATCTATCTAGAAATCTATAAGTTTAGAAATGTACAAAAAAAAGATAATTTACATTTAATGACCTATTTATTTTAAATCCCCCTCCCCATATTACGGGCAGCATAAAAGAAACAATAAGTATAAAAAATATCACGTTTATTGCAAATTAAAGTTTTCAATGCAAAATAAATAAAAGTGAGAAACTTTAAATGTTGAGGAGTGACGCGCGCGACAGCGTTAATCGGAACCGGGGTCGACCCGCCCGGCTTTCTAGATCGTAATCGCTGCCAATAAATGCGTTTTGAGAATTTTTTTATTCACTGCTACCTACGGAATATTTCAGTATATATATATATATATATATATATATATATATATATACTGTATATATGGGACACATAGGGATATTCGTACGGAAAAAAGTCCATCTAAAAATCGTGTATACCCTCCCCACGGAAAAAAGTCCATCTAAAAAGCGTGTAAACCCTTCCCCACGGAAAACGTTCATCTAAAATTCGTGTAAACCCTACCCACGGAAAAAAGTTCATCTAAAATTCGTGTAGGCCCTCCCCCACTGAAAAAAGTTCATCTAAAAAGCGAATAAACCCTCCCCCACGGAAAAGTTCATGTAAAAATCGTGTACGGATAAACACTTTCAAGTCCAATCTTCATGTAACCTCACTGTAAAGCATTTCAATTCAACAGCCTTGTTTAATAATTTCACAACAAATAAATTTATTTCTAATTTCAGCCACACAAAAAAGCATCACCAACAATCGTCATACCAGTACAACCATCACACAAAAAAAGCATCACATCACCAACATTCGTCATACTACCACAACCACCACACACAAAAAAAAACATTACATCACTAACAATCGTCATACTAGCACAACCACCACACACTAAAAAAGCATCACATCACCAACAATCGTCATACGCGCACAACCACCACCACCACACAAACTGATGCATGCAAAACCCCAATAGTAAAATATATACGAGCACAACCACCACACAAAAAGCATCACCAACAAAACATAGTATTATCAAGCATTAGTATATATTGTCGTGATGTACCTTTTATTATTTATTATAATTTATTTAAATTCATTATTTCTTTATTTTCTTTCCTCTTTCATCTATCATAATTTATCGTAATTTGAAGTTTACTAGGAAAACTTATTAATATCGTTTAACAAATTTATTTGTTTATTCAACAAAGTTATTTATTTTGTAATTTTTTCGTTAACAAAATTCAAGTTAGATAGAGAAGAAATCATTAGGCGCGGCAAAATGATCAGAAAAAAGATCATATATATATATATATATATATATATATATACATGCTTTAAAAGAGAAGTACAAACATCAAATTTTATTTTCTGTTTTCGTCCATTGTTTGCACAGGTGCGAACTGAATTGCTACGGGGTGCGAAATGGAGTCTTCCTATAGATATCTTCCAAAAACCATGCGCTATTGTCAAGTTCATGACGAAATCTGTTCTCTATCTCTCTCTCTCTCTCTCTTGTACAACTCCATATAAAAATATATACAGACTGAACCGGCATAATTAAATAGTTCACCGAACAAATCGCACGGAAAAAATAAATTAATAACTTTGATCAAACCAGATGGGGAGAAAACTGTGTCCATATAAATATTTATTTATCAGCAACATCCACACAATATATATTTATATACAGTTATATATATATATATATATATATATATATATATATATATATATATATATACGCTTGCTAAAGATTTATTCATTTTAAAATTTGTCTACAAGCAGTGAAGTTATAAGTTGGAAGGTAAACGACAGATTAACAACGAAATGTGAATGATTATTCCTTTCTGTACAAACTCCTCCCTTCGTTTAAAGATAATTTTAAAACCTCTTCGAAAATACAATATTATTATTGTTATTATTTATTTATTACCTTTGAGTCTTATTTCCGTTTTTACTTTTAATTAATAGTAATTTATTGTGGAATTTTTTTTTTTTTGGGGTTCTGTCGTAAAATTTTTCACTTTCAATTTTTAATTTATTTTGACTGTACAATTATTTAATTTTTAAATTGTGGATTCATAATTTTAAACTTGAATTTATGAAGTCTGGGATTAAATAAACGATTATTGGTGTGATAGTTGCTCGCTTCATCTAATTTTTAAATTTACACCCCCTTCATACCGATTTCCATTTTCTAATTTGCATCTCTCTCTCTCTCTCTCTCTCTCTCTCTCTCTCTCTCTCTCTCTTGGGGGAGAAGGTAGGGCGGCATCACTCCATCCCCATGGATCTCTCAAATGAACTCTGTACACCTTTTCTGGTCAAATTTTTTCCTTTGCTTGCGTTTTAGCCTATCTCCTGCAGAAAGATGGAGATAAGCTCATACAAGACTCATCGCGATTTCTGTTCTGTCTGTCTCGTATAATATATATATATATATATATATATATATATATATATATATATATAATACAAAATTTCCAGACTAGTTTTTCTCTCTCTTGAAATCTATTGCGAATGGCATTCATACCATGACATAACTGCTCTTACGACCATTTTAAAAGAAAAAGTAATTTACATTTTAACAATTAAATTTAAATTAAATGTATGTATTTATCTATACGGAAACAAGTTTTCAGATTAAAATATCAAATATTTTTTCGAACACATTGTCGTGCTTTGTAAGGTTTAAACCAAAAATATTTGCTGAAGAAGAAGTGTTAACCCACGTACAGAATAGAAAAGACGTATATATGATAATAAAGGTTTCATATTGAAAATTTGTGTGTGGGTGTGTGTGTTGTACCAAACTGATGACCAATATGGGCAAACTGTATTTGTTTTATGGTCAGTGAGAGATATGCGAAAAATTGTCGATCTCATATATACTGTTTAATTATATGACAAGAAATCGATTGTTAAACAAAAAATTTTTCATTTGGGTATGGAGAGTTAATATTATTATCTTTATTGGAAATTCAAAACTATCTTTAATTGCTGGCACATTTTATTTTTATTTACAAGTGTAAGAACAAAATCATTAATTTGCAATGGGTAAATAGATATTTTGTAACTCATCAAGAAATCCACTCGTATCAGGCCAGAAATAGAACAATGCTTTTTATACCTCGATTGTCTTCATCTCAAAAACTACCCATTTTCATTGGATTGAGACTATGGAATGACTTGCATGCCGATATAAAAAATATTATGAATGCAAATGTGTTTTAAACCAAGTTGAAATCCCGAATAATAATGGCATACTAACAAAAATCTAGGATTAATGTCCACTAATACTGTTTAATATTGTCCATTAATATTGTTTAATATTGTAATACATGTTTTAACTATTAATAATACTTATTTACTTATTTATTTATTATTATAAATTTATAAAAATTACCTGCTTATTTTTAGTAAGAGCCCAGTAAAGCCTAAAGCTTAAGGGTCAAATTAAATAAAATAAATAGTCGAGCTTCACAATTATTCATGTCATTGCAAGTTGAAAAATTTATTTATTTTATTATTATTAATAAAGGTTATTCTATTCTATTCTATTCTATATAGACTTCATTATACATATATATGTGGGATAAGATTGCCAGTCAGAGTGATTCAAAGTAATTCGGTCGAATCCCTTTATAAATGGAATAGATGTTTACCTTGCCTTAAACCCCAGTTAGAAGCATTTGATAAACGCGTACAGAGATTGCGCAATTTTCACGCGGAGTCCCTCCTCTTTACTTTAAATTTTTAGCTTTCTCTTTAAATTTGATTCTTCCCTTTCAACATCTCTTCTTTGTTTTGTTTTAAAACTTTCACTCGTCTTTACATTTTCTTACATCTTTTAACTTTCCTTCTTAAGCAGTCACTCTCCTAGGTACCTCTGTGTTAGGACATTATTATGCCTTCAGCACTCCAATGCAGTTCAAATTTCTATATGGTTATTTTAGGTTATTGGGTGAATTTCGTTAAAATGGGGTTAGGCTAGTTTAGATTAGGTTACTCTCGGTATTTAAATAAAAAAACTTTCGTGGATTTAAATTCAATTGTTAAAATGTAAATTACATTTTCTTTAAAATGGTCGTAAGAGCAGTTATGTCATAGTATGAATGCCATTCGCAATAGATTTCAAGAGAGAGAAAAAACAGTAGTCTGGAAATTTTATATTATATATATATAATTTAGGGTGATTCAAAAATATCGATTGTTAGATTTTTTCCGGGCCACCCTCTAATTATGTTTAATTTGGTAAAAACGTAATGTATACAAAATTTCAGGTGATTCTAATGTATTTTAGGGGTCGCTACCGTAATCTAAACTATTACTTTTCTGTTTACTTTCAGGAAATTGAGTTTTGAACTGTGACGTTTTTCTTATAATATCTGTTCCGTGTGGTAAGTGCGTTAATGCACATAGAGCTAACAGTGCTGAGTAAACTCAACACTCTTGTAACCATTTACACTCTGTTGTGACCGAATATTGAGGGCAACAGGTACTTGTACACTGTACTGTCTGTACAGCTATAATTCAGTAGTCGTCTGACTGTCGTGAGTGTAAGGTCGTGAGTGTAAGAGGTTCTGCTGTCGACTCTCTTCATGGAACCCCCGCCATCTTCTAGCAGGAGTACTGCTATGCACACATGAAAAGATACTAATGTTTGGCTTATTGGACAACCATCAGATACATTTAAAACAACAGTTCTTCCATCAAAGCGAGAAACTATGGCTTTGTTTATGGCTTACAGGTTCAAAAAACAAACAATTCGAGAAGCCTGCTTGTCTACTGCAAATGATGTGTTGGCAGTATGGGGAGGAGCACGAATTCCAACTAGAAAGAAGTCGCACGTTATTTTGTTGACAAAATTGAGAAACTGTTCAAAGAATGGCAAGGATTAAAGAAAAATAAAGAGAATAAGGCGAAACAATCAAAAAATCTATTAGATAAGCAAACCAAATGGAACCAAGAATTAGATAGCCTGTTTGATATAGCACATGCAGATGCTATGAAGCTAGTTGATATTGAAGAAGATAAGCTATTTCTAAAACTTCAGCGAGAATAGGGGCGAAAATGAAAAATGGATGGGATTGATAAAGAGTTTGCAAAGAAAGAAAAGTATGCTAAGAAAAAGGAAGAACAATTAAGCATAAGAAAAGCAAAAGAAATGTCGAGATTTGAAGAAACTGTAGTTCTCAGTGACTCAACTAGCAGTTCTGGTGCTGAAAGACAAAATACATCTGATGAAGAGTTTACGGTTGATCCTAGTGAACCATTCACCTCAAAAGAGACTGTACGAAAGAAACAAAAATTGCTTGATGATACATGGCTTGCAGCCCTTGATGTAACAAAAATGAGCAATAGAAGTGCATCATTAGTGATGATACCAACGATTGAAGGTCTTGAAAAAATGCAGAAGAATTCAATGTCAGTTATTCATCTATAAGAAGAGCAGGAGAAAAATTTCGGAAAAAATTTGGAGAAAATTTGAAGAAAGAGTTTAAAGCTGATGTTCCTTTAACCATTCATTGGGACGGAAAACTAATAGAAGACATAACAGGACGAGAAGTTGTTGAACGACTCCATATACTGATTTCAGGAGATGGCATTGATCAACTTCTTCGTGTTCCAAAAATCACTGCAAGCACAAGAGAATTAACTGTAAATGCCGGCCACCAAGCTTGTTTGGATTGGGATATCTCAGACAAAATAAAATGCATGTGTTTTGACACCACAGCATTGAATACAGGTCGTAGAAATGGTGCCTGTGTTCTTATAGAACAGAAAATGAACAAACGTATGCTGTGGCTGGCCTGCAGACATCACATACTAGAAATAGTGTTAGAAGCTGTTGTTTCGCATTCATTGCCTGCATCATCAGGACCTGATATTGCAATTTTCAAACGATTTAGAATGAAATGGTCAAAATAAGACACAAAAAACTACAGAACAGCATTAGATGATCTAAATACCATACCCAGTATTACTGATATAAAAGCTGAAGTGATTGAGTTTGTTACCACTCAACTTGAAGAACATCAACCTCGTGACGATTACAAAGAAGTGCTGGAACTGACAATCATTTTCCTTGGTGGAGTACCAAAGAGAGAAGTTTCATTCAGAAGACCAGCTGGCGTTCACCGAGCAAGATGGATGGCAAAGGTCAGTTATGCCATGAAAATTTGGTTGTTTAAAACACAGTTTAAATTAACACCCAGAGAAGAAAAAGGCCTTAGAGATATCGGCCGCTTTGCTGTACACATATATGTTAAATCCTGGTTTACAGCGTCAGTTTCAGTTCTCGCTCCTCGTCTCGATTTAGAGATGTTGAGGAAACTGCAACTGTACAAACTAAAAGATGAACGCATTGCAACTGTTGCCCTGAAGAAAATGATGAATCATTTATGGTACCTTTCAGAGAAGTTAATAGCATTTGCTTTCTTTGATGATGGCGTGCTACACCAAACTAAAAACAGAATGAAGCAAGCATTGCAAAACGGCGCCGAACCAAATCCAGAGAAAAAAGTGGTTGATGACCCTGAAGTTATTGAAAACAGAGAACTGGAAGACTTTGTTAGTGCAAATACAAAAGAATTTTTTAATAGACTTGGTTTAGCATCAACTTTTCTTAATAAGAACTCTGAAGAATGGAATGAAGACGACTGCTACAACAACGTAAAACAAGTGATAAGAAAAATTCAAGTTGTTAATGACAATGCAGAAAGAGGAGTTAGATTAGTCGATGAATACAACAAACTAATCACAAATGATGAAGAACAGAAACAGTATCTCCTCCAAGTGGTAAAGAAATATAGAGCTGCTCTTCCAAATAAAAACAAGACAATATCATCATTAAGAAATTAACAGTGAAATATAATGAACAAAAGGTTATTATTATTACGGAAGTCTTATTATTATTACAGAAGAACTGTCAATTTGAAAATGTAGAGTGGTTATGATAGGCCTACCGGGGAACTTCCACTTAAAAAAGGTAACGAGCCGTATGCTTTACCTCAATGGTGGTGTGGAAACAGGATATATTTCTTATTTTGTGTCTGATTTTCAACTTATGGTAGCGACTCCTAAAAATTAATTTTTTTAATTCAAAATTTGCATGCATTACTTTTTCACCAAATTAAACATAATCAGAGGGTGGCCCGAAAAAAAATTCAAAAATTTTTTTTCGGTCAATTTTTGAATCACCCAAATATATATATATATATATATAATATATATATATATATATATATATATATATATATTGTACGAGAGAGAGAGAACAGAAATCGCGATGAGTCTTGTATAAGCTTATCCGCATCTTCTCTGCAGGAGATAGGCTAAAACGCAAACAAAGGAAAAAATTTGACCAAAAAAGGTGTACAGAGTTCATTTGAGAGATCCATGGGGATGGGGTGAGGCTGCCCCACCTTCTCCCCCAAGAAAGGGAGAAAGAGAGAGAGAGAAATGCATGCGAATTAGAAAATGGAGGTCAGTATGAAGGGGGTGTAAATTTAAAAATCCCAGACTTCATAAATTCAAGTTTAAAATTATAAATCCACAATTTAAAAATTAAATAATTGTTCGGTCAAAATAAATTAAAAATTGAAAGTTAAAAATTTTACGTCAGAACCCCCCAAAAAAATAATTTCGACAATAAATTACTATTAAATAAAAGTAAAATCGGAACTAAGACTGAAAGGTAATAAATAAATAATAATAATAATGATAATAATAAATATATATATATTGTATTGTCCAATAGAGGTTTTAAATTTATCTTTAAACGAAGGGAGCAGTTTGTACAGAAAGGAATAATCATTCACATTTCGTTGTTAATCTGTCGGTTACCTTCCAACTTATAACTTCACTGCTGCTTGTAAACAAATTTCAAATTAATAAATCTTTAGCAAGCGTATATATATTATATATATATATATATATATATATATATATATATATATAATCTTTTTTCTGATCATTATGCCGCGTCTAATGATTTCTTCTCAATCTAACTTGAATTTTGTTAACGAAAAAATTGCAAAGTAAATAACTTTGTTGAATAAACAAATAAATTTGTTAAACGATATTAATAAGTTTTCCTAGTGAACTTCAAATTACGATAAATTATGATAGTTGAAAGAAGAAAGAAAATAAAGAAATAATGAATTTAAATAAATTATAATAAATAATAAAAGGTACATCACGACATTATATATTAATGCTTGATAATACTATGTTTTGTTGGTGATGCTTTTTGTATGGTGGTTGTGCTCGTATATATTTTACTATTGGGGTTTTGCATGCATCAGTTTGTGTGGTGGTGGTGGTTGTGGCGTATGACGATTGTTGGTGGTGGTGGTTGTGGCGTATGACGATTGTTGGTGATGTAATGCTTTTTTGTGTGTGGTAGTTGTGGTAGTATGACGATTGTTGGTGATGTGATGCTTTTATTTGTGTGGTGGTTGTACTAGTATGACGATTGTTGGTGATGCTTTTTTGTGTGGCTGAAATTAGAAATAAATTTATTTGTTGTGAAATTATTAAAAAAGGCTGTTGAATTGAAATGCTTTACAGTGAGGTTACATGAAGATTGGACTTGAAAGTGTTTATCCGTATACTATTTTTAGGTGAAATTTTCAGTGGGGGAGGGTTTATACGCTTTTTAGATGAAATTTTTTCCGTGGAAGATGGCCTACACGCTTTGTAGATGGACGTTTTTCCATGGGGAGGGTTTACACGGTTTTTAGATGGACTTTTTTCCGTACGAATATCCCTGTGTCCCCATATATACTGTTCATATATATATATATATATTGAAATATTCCTTAGGTAGCAGTGAATAAAAATATCTCTCAAAACGCATTTATTGGCAGCTTTTACGATCTAGAAAGCCGGGCGGGTCAATAACTAAAATTTCTCTTTTATTTATTTTGCATTGAAAACTTTAATTTGCAATTAACGTGATATTTTTTATACTTATAGTTTCTTTTATGCTGACCGTAATGTGGGGAGTGGGATTTAAAATAAATAGGTCAACAAAAGTAAATTGTATTTTTTTCTTGTAAATTTCTGAACTTATAGATTTCTAGATAGATATATGTCTCGTTAATATTATTATTATGCTGTGTGAATGTAATTTGTTTAAACAATATATAATGGGGTTAAAGTTTCGCGTTTTATTGCAAAAATAACGCGGAATAGAGTTAAAACAAATATTCTTAAATACGTTTAAGAATATATATATAATGAATCAGGGCCCCCAGCAATCGGACGGCGTAATGCCAAGGACTCACAGCAAACGTTTAACGCGCGACGCATGATGCACATGTTTAGCGTTTTGCATCGTGAAAATTAAAGACAATATATTTAAATTGTGTGTGTTTGTGTGTGTGTGCACGAATTGATCATTTATTTATTATATTTTTTCTCTTTTTTTTCCGTACGAAATGTGAAATATATTTTCCGGTACTATTTTGTTAATACTATGCTTTGTATGGTTATATATTTTCCATTCTATTATTTGATCATATATATGACCCTTTGTATATCCATTAATTCATAAACAGAACGTTGTATTGGTGTTTCATTTATTCCTTAAACACTATTATATCCATAATATAAATACAAAATTAAAATATATCGTGGTACCTGACAACTATCCTCATATAAATTTTAAAAAATGGTAGTATTTAGAAACTCACCATAATAAAAATTAAAATATATGGTGGTATTTATCAATTCTACCTAATAAGGTATACCTGAACAATTATAATGCTATCTAGCATCTCAGCAATCTAAGCCAACATTAATATAAGAAAAAATTAAAAAATAAAAAATCTGGCAACTCAACCTTCTAAGCCATCATTAATATATGCTTTAATTAAATGATTATTGCTATCTGGCAACTCAGCTAACTGGCTGATTAGGGGCCTATAAGAGAGCGGCGGGCGGGTGAAGAAGTCATATGAACATAGCAATTAGCCGAGTGAACACCCTTTCTCTGGGTTCCCACCTCTGGGTCCTCTCTCTCTTTCTCTTTCTGCCCCTTTCTGCCCCTTAGGCTAGGTATGCCCCTTTAGGGGGTTCAGCTTGGGGGGTAACTCCAAGTTGCATACCCTTGCAATCCCATTTTGGGGTTGACAACAAAGGTTGGCACTCCCTTTTGGGGGGATCAGCTTGGGGGATAACTCCAAGTTGCAAAGGAGGGTGGGGGTTGGCAATAAAGGGGGTGGGGGTTGGCACTCTTGCAACAAAGGGGGGGTGGGGGTTCGCACTCATTACGTAACATTGCAATGCAATTGCACTCATACATTTCGCGGCTATCCTACTAGCTACTGTGCCACTGCGCTTATTAAGTCGATACGCTCTGTTACGCTCGTTCATGAAATCGCCTATTTCCCTAGTCCACCACTTGGGCCTACCATGATTTCTAGCGCGTTTGGGCCTACGAGGAATAACCTCGATTTCGATACTCATAAAACTTTCTTTAAATGCCTCCCAATAAAAATTTGCGTATTTACCCATAAATAAATTACCCCAGTCGACTACGCTCATCCTATCCGCAAAACTATTAAACAACAACAAAATTAAAGCTAATACTTAGCGCCTTAACTTCAACGCATATCGCATTAATTGCTGCCGGAAAATCTATCAACCTCGATAGCCCTAAGGGAATTACGAATGTACAGCAAAACTCCGCCACCAATACTCTCGTTAGTAAAAAGTTTAAAACCCGCTATATCAAGTTTCCCCAACAAGTCCCGAGTCACGGTATTTAACCACTATTTTTTACAACGGATCGGCGTTTTAACCTACTTTTCACGTCGGGCCGGCGTTTCCCGGACCCACAACGTTTAAAGAAGGCTTCGACCTATAGAGCTTTCGAACGTTCTCATCGATTAACCTACTTAGCCTAGCATTCCCTATTTCATTGAAATGAACCCTATCGTTTATATAAAGGCTTGGATCACTAAATTCTTACCACAGCTTTACGAAGAGTACATTTTCCTCAACACAAATATTTTCTCGTTTAGTATTAAAAATATTGTTTTTGACGTAATCCTAAGACCCAAACCGTGCCTAGGGGTAATACCTAGAACTAAAGACCTATCTGACCTCGGGTCCGGACAAAAGCCCCTAGGAGAAAAGCCCCCTGGACAAATTGATCGGTAGGGCAACTCAGGTGTCACATCTAATCTGAAAAGATCACAAGATATTTAGGTGAAATACCCAATATTAACCTGTTATGTTAATTGAATGCCCAGTTAGGTCAACTGAATGCCCAGTTAGGTCAACTGAATGCACAGTTAGGTCAACTGAATGCCCGGTTAGGTCAACTGAATGCCCGGTTAGGTCAACTGAATGCCCGGTTAGGTCAACTGTACGCCCTTGATGATTGGTTAGGTTAAGTTGTGATATTTTCGTTAGTTTAAACGAAAATGACGAGAGCCAGAATACATAAACTATAAACTATAAACATAAACTGTAAATAATAAAGAATAAAAATAATGATTAAAAAAATTCTTATTATTATTTTTCCTAGGGGACTTTTGGTCCTAGGGGGCTTTTGTCCTACACTCAACTGACCTTGCCTTCAGGGACCTAATTAACCCCCTATATCTCTCCAGAAGGTCACTCCAAAAGGTAGTTTTGGTCACTGATTTAAAAAAATAGCTTTCTTTTTTGGAGAAATGAAAAACAAACATGTTAGACCACTTTAAATAATTAATGTGTTTTTAACAAAAATATCATAACTTAACCTAACCAATCGTCAAGGGCGTACAGTTGACCTAATCTGGCATTCAAGTGACCTAACCGGGCAGTCAATTGAACTGACTGGACATTAATTCTTGATTTTTGCTGCTACCTTTACAGATCTGCCGGGATCCTTCAAAAGACGTATTCTTCGTAAAGTTGTACTTTTTATCGTTTGACCGACGCTTTTTGCAACGAAAGAACTGTGTATTTTTATCAAAGGAACACACTTTCCCACACATAGAGCACTTTTTCATAAACAGTAGCAATTTGTGACTCTGGTTAAATTTAATACAATCCTCTGTAACTAGTTTAAGCTAGTTAAAACACATTAATTATTTGAAGTGCTCTAAGATGTTTGTTTTTCATTTCTCCAAAAACAGAAATCGCGCTGAATCTTGTATCAGCTTATCCCCATCTTTCTGCAGGAGATAGGCTCAAACGCAAACAAAGTTAAAAATTTATCCAGAAAAGGTGTACAAAGTTCATTTGAGAGATCCATGGGCATGGGGTGAGGCCGCCCCTGCTTCTCCCCAAGAGAGAGAGAAAGAGAGTGCAAAGTTTACCCCGCTTGCAGGCAAATTTCGGTTTCCATTCCTTAAAATTTCATGGCCAATGTAAATTCAAAATGGCGCATCACCTTCGACATCCTTATAGCGTCCCTTACAAATTTCGCCCCCAAAAATTTTATTTGTTTTTTCTTTCTTTTCGTGGGAGTTCGTTGGATTCTGAAATGTTCATTTGTTCCATTTTTCATCGTACGGTTCCGTTACTTTTCGCAGTCTAGTGACTCAAAATTTCTTTTAGTCGTGGTTCACTGAGTCGGTAGAAAAATTTACCTCTGACTCAATATTGCTAGAGTCGTTATTTCGTTAAATTTCGTTCATTCCGTCGGAGAGGATATAAAGTTTTCAAAATTTATCGTCCTGTCTGAGGGCTCAATTTTTCTTTTTTTTTCGTCTCTTCCACTGTTATGCCTGTTTCAGCTTACCTTCTGTTTACTGTTTGTGTTTAAACTTTTGGAATTAGTAATAATTGTGATAATAATAATAAGAATAACGATTAATAAATAAATTTTACACTGAATTTGTACGTAAGTGAATTATGTTAGTTTAAATACAGTGTGATACGCATTTTACACGGTCCTTTAAAAATGTTTGAGCGAAAATTTGTACCGCATTTCTAGGTATATATACATATACAGCATTGTAAGACATTTCATGAACATGTGGTAAAATTTTCCGGGATTCATAAGTAGATTTTTGAAGATTATATTTCGATTTGTTGTATATAATGATAGGCTTATTTTATTGTTCATGTAGGTTTACGGGCTTTTTGCTTCGCTTCGCGCTAAATAGGATTAAGTTACATTTTAAGGGACAGTCGAAAAATAATCTTAAACATAATAATTCATACTGGGTCTAATTCGTAAGTTGTCAGATTATAGGCTGGCCGTATAGGATTGTGTTAGACTCCAAAATAAGCTAAATTGGTTTAACTGAAATAGAGAAATTGTGTCGTGAAATTTTCGATAAATTCATTTATTTTTTTTATTTTTTTATATACTCAATAATTATATACTTACATATTAACTTTTACGTATATATTAGTTATATATATAATTATATATATTTATATACTCATAAAATTTGGTAGGTAGGCTGATTTATCTATTTTTTTTCCGTTCCTTTCGTTCATTTTCACGACAATTCCGACTGATATTTTGTAAAATTGCTATTGTATTGTGCTCAAGAAAGATTTCTTGTAGGCCTATCGTTAAATATTGTTCGGATATTGACCACCACTACGGTATATGTCTATTGAGTATTAAATTCTTAGAGTTATTTAACAAAATTTTAATTGGTTTCACATAAATAATCATAGGATTTTTCTTTAATAAGCACAAATGTTATGCATTAAATTCTAAATTGTTCTTTCCACGCGTAACATTGAATTTATTAATTATAGGTCTAAAAGTGCGGTAGTAAATTTTATTTTTATTTTGGGGGCCTATGTGAGTTACGGTACACATATTTTACGAAATCTGGATATTATTATAATTTTTTTGAATTACAGAAATTGGTGTAGAAAATTCTTTTCATATATTGTTTCTTTACGTTTTATAAATTCATTCAATTTTATTTTTATAGGTAGGCCGATTTTTATTTATTTCTTTCTTCCAGTTCAATGAAAATGGTTAAATATTTATTTGGAATTTAGATTGTATTGCAAAAAGGATGTTTTGATTTGATATTTTAATTTGGGTTTTAGAAATGAAAAATTTCCTTTTTTTTAGTTCGAGCGTTTGCATAGAAAAGATTACAAAATTATGTCAGGATATAATGCAATTTCATTCGGTTAGGGATATTTGTATAGAGTTTCGCTTACAAACAAAGCGACCGCTCTCAATTATGCAATGTTTTGTTTTTGTTTACAGTAGATTGCGTGTATTTGTAAGTGCATATTATCTATTTTATTTAGTATAACGATGCAAATTTGTAGTTTCACTTGGAAACGATAAATTACTGGGATTTTTGTGATTTACAAACCATACTGGGGTTTCTGTTGGAGGAGAGAGTTGTCTCTCAGATGTAATTTGTGAATTGCGAGTTTGATTCATATGAAATTTAGCGTTTCAAGTTGAAATTGTTTAAACCTTCAGTCGTGTGTACTAATGCATTTAAAACATTGGCTCGAGTGTTCACTCGGAAATGGAGCCTTCTAGATAGCCAGTAACGTTTTTGTGGCGTCTTAGTGTGCTCCCCCCAAAGGGCAAGAGGGTTCATGATTGTCAGAGAAGTGACGACATGAAGTTTCTGGGGTTCATGTTTGTCTTTTGTATTTAAAAGTATCGATGTGATTTCTGACGGTAGTTTGAATAATAATATTTCTTAAATTATACTAACGGTTACTATATATGGACGCTTTTATATTTATACTGTACAATTTTGTTTCGTACGTTTTATGACTTTTTTTTATCTTCGCTGTAACTGCCATAAGTGACCTTATTGGTAGCTAGATGTGATTAAATTTTTGCAAATTTTGAGATGTCATTTTTTTCTCCGTGAATTTGGCCAGAGCAAATGTGTAGTTATTGTTTCGAAGTGAACTGTCGAGAAAATTCGGTAAACTAATATTAAATGATAAGCAGTACAGAAACACGTTTCGAATAAACTTTTTTTTCAAAATTTCAAAAGGCTCGGTTTCGATAGGTGATCGATCACCAATGATGAGAGAGAGAGAAGAGAAACCAAATGCGCAGGGACTTGGCGCAGGATAGTTTCGGAAGAGAAGAGACAGAAGAGAGAAACCGAATGCGCAGATTGGCGCAGGACAGTTTCGGAAGAGTAGAGAAGAGAAACTAAAATGTGTAGGGTCTTGGCACACGAAAGTTTCGATCGAAGATGGTCTACTGGTATTTTTCGGGCAGTAGCTGGTCACGCTGCTCGAATGCTTCGCTAAATATGTGTTTTAGCACGCGGTAGGCAAGCCACGAGAGCTTGAACGGGTGTCTAAGACTGTACTGTCCATATAGACATACAGTAGGTTCGTTGGGAAACGGCCTACGGCGGAGTGATCGTTTGATTGTTGCCAGTGGAAGAGTCTTTCAGCTGGACGTAGGAAGAGCAGCGTTCACCGACAAAAGTTGAGAAGAGACAGGCGAGTTGATTCGTAGACTTCTAGAATTGCAAATTCCGTCCAATTCCGGCGCGTGGTCCCGCTTTCAGTATATCTCCCCCATGATCCTTTTAGAATTGGACGTCTCTCTTGTTTTTTTTTCGCCATTTGGAGAGAGAGCGGAACCATTAAAGCGTGCTGCCCTGTTGCATGTTGATTGATGCAATCCCTTGTATTCTAGCGAAGTGAGCAGGAGAGCTGCGATTGAAAATTGAAGTAGTCCGTTGTCAGCGTGCGGATTGTGATGTAAACAACGTCCAGCAGAGTAATGTACTGATTATTATGTAATGAAATTATAAGTGAAAAGGTGCGATTATTGCCCATATTTGTTGTTTTTCGTGAAATAGTATGTGCGCTCTGGTCAGTATTTTATGTAAACTTTTTCTTATTTTTTTTCTGTTGCCCTGATAGTAACTGTATAACGATACAAATAATTGTTTCAAATGTAAAGCGATCTTTGATGAGGAATCGCTGGAATAGATTGTGAACTTGAGATTTGTGTAGCCTCTGTAAGAAAATTTTCAGTTATTTTTTTTGGCATGTATACATTACTTACAGGTTGTAATTTAATTATTAGTGTGAAATGTTATTTTATGCAAATGTGAAAATTATAAAGTTTTCGATTTTTATAATATGATACAAAATATATGTGTGGAATTTGTCATTCTAATTATTTCTTGTCTATCTCAACTTTGAATTTGTTAAAGATAAAAAAATATTGCAAAATATATAACTTTGTTGAATAAATTATTAAATTTGTTAAACGATATTAATAAGTTTTCCTAGTGAAAAACTTATTTTCAAGGGGGTGATGCGAGTGTAGTAATGCCTAGTTAAGAATATTAATGTTTGTTTAAGATTATGTTTAATATAAATTGTTTACTAATAATTGTGAAATTACGATAAAGTATGTTTCTTCGATTGTAATTGTTTAAATTGGAAGAGTTGGCAATCCTGAACAGAGGCCCAGAAAGCGGACTACCCCCAAAAATACTCAGTCATTCAGCAGCGCGATGAGCGTAAAGTTGGGGCCATGTAACCTTAAAATTAAATTAATTGTTTTGTGCCCCTCTCCGACGTAAAATTATAATTGAATCTCCCACTCGCGTTCCCCGTTTAACTAAACCATTTTCGGAATTAAATAAAGTTTTAACAAGCGTTGAAAAAGTGTGTTAATGAACCCCCTTCCCCCTTTGTGTTGTAACGGTTTTCGAAACGACCACGCTAAAAATATTCATAAAGCATTTATAGCGAAGACGAGTGCAAGCGTGTAAAGAGAATGATAAATGGTAGAAAAGAAATTGATCAAAGAGTAGAAAGTAAAGTAAATAAGTAAATAAAATATAATTAAAAAAAAGTTTGAATACTACATTATGAATCCAAAATTTAAAAATTAAATAATTGTAGTCAAAATAAATTAAAAATTGAAAGTGAAAAATTTTACGTCAGAACCCCAAAAAAATAATTTCCACAATAAATTACTATTAATTAAAAGTAAAAACGGAACTAAGACAAAGGTAATAAATAAATAATAATAATAATAAAAAATATATATATATTGTATTGTCCAATAGAGGTTTTAAATTTATCTTTAAACGAAGGGAGGAGTTTGTACAGAAAGGAATAATCATTCACATTTCGTTGTTAATCTGTCGTTTACCTTCCAACTTATAACTTCACTGCTTGTAGACAAATTTTAAAATGAATAAATCTTTAGCAAGCGTATATATATATAATATATATATATATATATATATATATATATATATGTGTGGATGTTGCTGATAAATAAATATTTATATGGCCATAGTTTTCTCCCCGTCTGGTTTGATCAAACTTATTAATTTATTTTTTCCGTGCGATTTGTTCGGTGAACTATTTAATTCTGCAGGTTCAGTCTGTATATATATTTATATGAAGTTGTACGAGAGAGAGAGAGAGAGAGATAGAGAACAGATTTCGTCATGAACTTGACAATAGCGCGTGGTTTTTGGAAGATATCTATAGGAAGACTCCATTTCGCACCCCGGAGCAATTCAGTTCGCACCTGTGCAAATGGACAAAAATAGAAAATAAAATTTGATGTTTGTACTTCTCTTTTAAAGCATATATATATATGTATATAAAATCTTTTTTCTGATCACTATGCCGCGTCTAATGATTTCTTTTCTATCTAACTTGAATTTTGTTAACGAAAAAATTGCAAAATAAATAACTTTGTTGAATAAACAAATAAATTTGTTAAACGATATTAATAAGTTTTCCAAGTGAACTTCAAATTACGATAAATTATGATAGATGAAAGAGGAAAGAAAATAAAGAAATAATGAATTTAAATAAATTATAATAAATAATAAAAGGTATATCACGACAATACTGTATATACTAATGTTGATAATACCTTGTTTTGTTGGTGATGCTTTTTGTGTGGTGGCTGTGCTCGTATATATTTTACTATTGGGGTTTTGCATGCATCAGTTTGTGTGGTGGTGGTGGTTGTGCGCGTATGACGATTGTTGGTGATGTGATGCTTTTTTTGTGTGTAGTGGTTGTGCTAATATGACGATTGTTAGTGATGTGATGCTTTTTTTGTGTGTGGGGGTTGTACTAGTATGACGATTGTTGGTGATGCTTTTTGTGTGGCTGAAATTAGAAATAAATTTATTTGTCAAATTATTAAAAAAGGCTGTTGAATTGAAATGCTTTACAGTGAGGCTACATGAAGATTGGACTTGAAAGTGTTTATCCGACACGATTTTTACATGAACTTTTCCGTGGGGGAGGGTTTATACGTTTTTTAGATGAACTTTTTTCCGTTGGGATGGCCTACACGCTTTATAGATGGACTTTATTCCCTGGAGAGGGTTTACACGATTTTTAGATGGACTTTTTTCCGTACGAATATCCCTATGTGTCCCATATATACAGTGTATATATATATAATATATATATATACTGAAATATTCCGTAAGTAGCAGTGAATAAATATATCTCTCAAAACGCATTTATTGGCAGCTTTTACGATCTAGAAAGCCGGGCGGGTCGACCCGGTTCCGATTAACGCTATCGCGCGCGTCACTCTTCAATAACTAATATTTCTCACTTTTATTTATTTTGCATTGAAAACTTTAATTTGCAATAAACTTGATATTTTTTATACTTATAGTTTCTTTTATGCTGACCGTAATGTGGGGAGGGGGATTTAAAATAAATAGGTCAATAAAAGTAAATTGTCTTTTTTTTCTTGTAAATTTCTAAACTTATAGATTTCTAGATAGATTATGTCTCGTTATTATTATTATGCTGTGTGAATGTAATTCGTTTAAACAATATATAATGGGGTTAAAGTTTCCGCGTTTTATTGCATAAACAACGCACTATAGAGTTAAAACAAATATTCTTAAATACGTTTAAGTATATATATATATATATATAAAATGAATCAGGGCCCCCAGCAATCGGACGGGGTAATGCCTAGGACTCACAGCAAACGTTTAACGCGCGACGCATGATGCACATGTGAGTTTAGCGTTTTGCATCGTAGAACATAAAGACAATATATTTAAATTTTGTGTGTGTGTGTGTGTGTGTGTGTGTGTTTGCACGGATTGAGCATTTATTTATTATATTTTTTCTCTTTTTTTTCAGTACGAAGTGTGAATATTTTTCCTGTACTAATATTTTGTTAATACTATGCTTTGTATGGTTATATATTTTCCGTTCTATTATTTGATCATATATATGTCCCTTTGTATATCCATTAATTCATAAACAGAACGTTGTATTGGTGTTTCATTTATTCCTTGAACACTATTATATCCATAATATAAATACAAAATTAAAATATATGGTGGTACTTGACAACTATCCTCATATAAATTAAAATAAATGGTAGTATTTAGCAACTTACCATAATAAAAAATTAAAATATAGGGTGGTATTTAGCAACTCTCCCTAATAAGGTATACTTGAACAATTAAAATGCTATCTGGCAACTCAGCAATCTAAGCCAATATTAATATAAGGAAAAATTAAAAAATAAAGAATCTGGCAACTCAGCAATCTAAGCCAACATTAATATAAGGAAAAATTTAAAAAAAATAATCTGGCAACTCAACCTTCTAAGCCATCATTAATATATGCTTTAATTAAATTATTATTGCTATCTGGCAACTCAGCAATCTAAGCCAATATTAATATAAGGAAAAATTAAAAAATAAAGAATCTGGCAACTCAGCAATCTAAGCCAACATTAATATAAGGAAAAATTTAAAAAAAATAATCTGGCAACTCAACCTTCTAAGCCATCATTAATATATGCTTTAATTAAATTATTATTGCTATCTGGCAACTCAGCCAACTGGCTGATTAGGGGCCTATAAGAGAGCGGCGGGCGGGTGAAGGAGTCATATGAGCTTGGCAATCAGCCGAGTGAACACCCTTTCTCTGGATTCCCACCTCTGGGTCCTCTCTCTCTTTCTCTTTCTGCCCCTTTTGGGGGTGAGGCCGTCCCAACTACTCCCCTTACGGGGATTCAGCTTGGGGGGGTAACTCCAAGTTGCATACCCCTTGCAATCCCATTTTGGGGTTGACAACAAAGGTTGGCATTCCCCTTTGGGGGGATCAGCTTGGGGGATAACTCCAAGTTGCAAAGGAGGGTGGGGGTTGGCACCAAGGGGGGTGGGGTTTGGCAATAAAGAGGGTGGGGGTTGGCACTCTTGCAACAAAGGGGGTGGGGGTTCGCACTCTTTATGTAACATTGCAATGCAATTGCACTCATACATTTTGCGGCTATCCTACTAACTACTGTGCCATTGCGCTTATTAAGTCGATACGCTCTGTTACGCTCGTTTATGAAATCGCCTATTTCCCTAGTCCACCACTTGGGCCTACCATGATTTCTAGCGCGCTTGGGCCTACGAGGAATAAACTCCCTTTCGATATTCATTAAACTTTCTTCAAACGCCACCCAATGAAAATTTGCGTAATTACCCATAAATAAATTATCCCAGTCCACTATTCTCATCCTATCCGCAAAACTATCAAACAACAACAAAATTAAAGCTAATACTATGCGCCTCAACTTCAACGCATATCGCATTAATTGCTGCCGGAAAATCCATCAACCTCGATAGCCCTAAGGGAATTACGAATGTACAGCAAAACGCCGCCACCAATACTATCATTAGTAAAAAGTTTAAAACCCGCTATATCAAGTTTCCCCAACAAGTCCCGAGTCACGGTATTTAACCACGTTTCGGTTATAGCAACTATATCGTAGTTCCCGGAATAAATTATTGCCTTAAATTCGTTTAATTTATTTCTAATACTACGCGCGTTACAATAAAAGACGTTTAAACTATTTTTTACAACGGATCGGCGTTTTAAACTACTTTTCACGTCGGGCCGGCGTTTCCCGGACCCACAACGTTTAAAGAATGCTTCGACCTATAGAGCTTTCGAACGTTCTCATCGATTAACCTACTTAGCCTAGCATTCCCTATTTCATTGAAATGCACCGTATCGTTTATAAAAAGGCTAGGATCAGTAAATTCTGACCACAGCTTTACGAAGAGTACATTTTCCTTAACACAAATCTTTTCTACTTTAGTATTAAAAAATATTGTTTTTGACGTAATCCTAAGACCCAAACCGTGCCTAGTGGTAATACCTAGAACTAAAGACCTATCTGACCTCGGGTCCGGACAAAAGCCCCTAGGAGAAAAGCCCCTGGGACAAAAGCCCCCTAGGACAAAAGCCCCCTGGACAAATTGTTCGGTAGGGCAACTCAGGTGTCACATCTAATCTGAAAAGATCAGAAGATATTTAGGTGAAATACCCAATTTTAACCTATTATGTTAATTGAATGCCCGGTTAGGTCAACTGAATGCAGTTAGGTCAACTGAATGCCCGGTTAGGTCAACTGAATGCCCGGTTAGGTCAACTGTACGCCCTTGATGATTGGTTAGGTTAAGTTGTGATATTTTCGTTAGTTTAAACGAAAATGACGAGAGCCAAAATATATAAACTATAAACATAAACTGTAAATAATAAAGAATAAAAATAATGATAAAAAAATTCTTATTATTATTTTTCCTAGGGGACTTTTGTCCTAGGGGGGCTTTTGTCCTACACTCATCTGACCTTGCCTTCAGGGACCTAATTAACCCCCTATATCTCTCCAAAAGGTCAGGCACGCTCGTATCGGGCCTATACGAGTCGTTGCCCCCTACCATCGTCACCAACATCGAGTGACGGGAGGCAACATCAATCCTATCTACTTCGTTTCTAATTCAGTCAACCCTGGCCTCTGGTAGACGAATGTAGGACAAAAGCCCTATAAGACAAAAGTCCCCTACTAGGACATTGGCCTCCGAACAGTCCTGCTTTAGGCTCTTTTCCGTTTGGGGGCTAGCAGCGAATTTTAATGAAAATCGGTAGAGTAATGTAGTTTTGGTCACTGATTTAAAAAAATAGTTTCTTTTTTGGAGAAATGAAAAACAAACATGTTAGACCACTTTAAATAATTAATGTGTTTTTAACGAAAATATCATAACTTAACCTAACCAATCGTCAAGGGCGTACAGTTGACCTAACCTGGCATTCAAGTGACCTAACCGGGCAGTCAATTGACCTAACTGGACATTAATTCTTGATTTTTTCTGCTACTTTTACAGATCTGCCGGGATCCTTCAGAAGACGTATTCTTCGTAAAGTTGTACTTTTTATCGTTTGTCCGACGCTTTTTGCAACGAAAGAACTGTGTATTTTTATCAAAGGAACACACTTTCCCACACATAGAGCACTTTTTCATAAACAGTAGCAATTTGTGACTCTGGTTAAATTTAATACAATCCTCTGTAACTAGTTTAAGCTAGTTAAAACACATATTAATTATTTGAAGTGCTCTAAGATGTTTGTTTTTCATTTCTCCAAAAAAAGAGTTATTTTTGAAATCAGTGACCAAAAACCACATTTGTATACCGATTTTCATTAAAATACGCTGCTAGCCCCCAAACGGAAAAGACTCATAGTTAGTTATGAATATGCAATATATATACTGTATATATATATGTGTGTGTGTGTGTGTGTCTGTGTTTATGTATGGTTAACTGACAGACGTGTAGATTCAAACTAACAGGCCATAACCTTAACACCACGGTGGCTAAAGTGGAATTGATGCTTCAGATTAGATGGGACACCTGACTTGCCCTACCCAGCAATTTGTCCTAGGGGGCTTTTTTCCGGACCCGCTGGTAGGCAGGCCCTCCTCCTCTTGGTTGGATTCCGTTCAACGAACTCCTTATCCATATGGTGCACTAAAGAGTCCCCAATTAAAATAGTTTCTCCCTCGTTCACATCCCCATCCAACTCGGCGAAAGGGTTCAAAACCTCGATAGGGGGAGGGGATTCCTATCACCTAACGTACGTGACCTAGCTCTACCCTAACTTCTCTAAATCCCTCCCCGTCTACTAATCTCGGACCAACCTTAACCCCTTCCTCAACTCTGTCTAACCTTCCCAATAAGCTACCTATACTAGAAACTATGTTCCTTACCTCACCCTTCAAATTCGGCCTTCGTCAACTGTAACCCTACCCCTGCCCTCATCAAACGTTGCAAGTCTTTCCGTCACCTCGCGTACACTACGTTTTATATCAACTATCTCTTCCCTTAAATCACAAAAGAAACAAACCAATCTCTCGGTAATCGCTATAGGACCGCCGTTGTAATCCTTAAAATCTGTATACCACCGATTAACCCCACACGTTGCACGCGACGCTTTCTGCGACAACATCGCGCAAGTTAAAGTAGTTAACATTTGTAACCGTCACAAATTTAAGTTAAATTAAGCCGGCACGCTATGAAAACTTCTAAATCGCTAAAACCCACTAATATTCAGTACTTAACTATAACAATGTGAATATAAACGTAAACATATAAAATTCAGAATTTTCCAAAAGTAAATTTATCGGCAATATCCAAAAGTAGAAACAATATCAGAGAGCCCAGGGAATGCGTCCGCTCAGTAAGGAGTGTGGTCGATTTATATACTTTAAAGTGGTTCTTTGAAACGTCGTTCACTCTAAAGGTTGGTTGAAATCGGCACCAGTAAAACCAATTTAAAATTATCAAATTAACCAGCTTTCATTTTCAATGAACCTACTTTTTTTATGCAGGAAGGAGGGACTAAGGGCAAATACCCACATAAACGCCTTTCCCCTTAGAAGAAGAAGGGAGCCAAGATCAAGGTCCAAGGTTTTCGAGACGCCTGGAAACTGCGCTTGAAAGATTCGAGGTCATACCAGGAGGAAAGATGGATTGAGGGAGATTGTTCCAGAGTTCACCGGTGGAGTAAGTGAAAAATTGAAAACAAAATACCGATTAACCCTTGCGTTAGACAGTTGGACAGAAAAGGGATGAGAGTGTGTTGAAAGTCTGGTACTGCGTGCTCTCTTTAAAGGAAGGGTCATGCAGCTAAACAGCTCAAAATAGCAGTATTCGTTATAATAACGATGGTAAATAGAGAGTGAGGCAACACTGTGGCGAAGAGAGAAGGATTGAAGACAGTGAGTAAGAAGCGAGGAATTGATGAGACGAAAAGCCTTTGATTCTACCCGGTCAAGTACGGTTGTGTCGGTTGAGCCACCCCATACATAAGAAGTATATTTCATACAGGGGCGGACAAGACCCCTGTACAGAGACAGCAGTTGAGTACGGGTGAAGAAACCGAAGGGGCGGTACAGTGTACCTAACCTCTCCGAAGCTGTTTTAGAAAGAGACTTAAGAGAGTATACCATATGTGATCTTTCCAGGAAAGATCACAAGAAAAGGAAACACCAACTGAGTTGTGTATTGCTGAAGGTAAGGGGATAGTCGTGTGGAAGGTTGTGACTCATAGACAGATGAAGGAACTGAGTTTTTGAGAAATTGAAAACCACAAGATTTTCTCTGCCCCACTCAGAAAGAGTAGAAAGATCAGAGGTTAGGTGTACCATAGCCGTCCTAAGCGAAACATGTTGTAACTGTTGAGAGGGACGCTTTGTAAAGCGGCTAGAGAAGCGACGGGTGGAATCATTAGCATAGGAGTGGATGGGACAGGAAGTGTAACTCAACAGATCATTGATAAATATAAGATAAAAGAGTGGGTGACAGTACATAGCCCTGAGAAACTTCACTATTAATAGCTTTAGGAGAAGAACAGTGGCCATCTACAACCACAGCTATAGACCAGCCAGAAAGGAAATCAGTGATGCGTTTATGAGGATATAGCTATATCTTGCCCTGAAAGCTCTAATTGGGCAGCTGATATTAGTTTCAAAATGAGAGATGAACCAATAAAGGAAACACAAAGGTGTTAGCTTTTGGACAAGTTTTTTAATAAATTGAGGAACCTAACATTTCATTTGATTTTTTCCATGATAAGACTTTGTTTTTCTGCATGCACGAACAAACGGGTCGTGGACAGCCGGATGGTACTATGGAACGCGGATGCGCAGACGGGCGGATAATAAGAGGTGGGTGCGAGGGCGTGCGGCGCTGCGTGTGGGCGATAGTACGCAATCCTTAATAAAATCTCCCCTAACCCGGTGTACCCTTAATTTAGGTTAGGTTGATCTCCCCTTACCCTCCAATGCATCCATAAAAGGGAGTGAAGGTATATTCATCACAAAATTTCGTGTAAATGTATAACTCATAAACAAACGAGAAGAGGAAAAATTTTCAAATAATGCTTTATGCACAGCGTTGATGCTATAATAATTAATGTCTAATCTCTTTTTATCAGGTAGAAAATATGATGAATAACTTTGTTTTTCACTCTTTTGATTCTGTAAAGTCAGGTACTCACTGATTTTAAGCGAATTTGGGTCTGGAGGGTATCTGTGTGAAGACGGCCCTCAGTGAAAAGTGTTTCTTTGTGTGTGTGTGTGTGTGTGTGTGTGTGTGCGCGTGTGTGTGTGTGTGTGTGTGTGTGTGTGTGTGTACCTGCCACCTGACTGGAAGTAGCTGGCCTTAGTGATAATAATAAATGTTCGGCGTGAGGGAGAGAGAGAGAGAGAGAGAGAGAGAGAGAGAGAGAGAGAGAAAGAGAGAGAGATAACACTGGCCAACAAGTATTTTTCATCAGATATAATTATGGGTGGGGTAGATAGCTGTTGGGACGCTGATTCGAAATCTGTTTTCGGTTTTCCTCTAGCACGTCTAGTTTTCGAGATGAGACCAATCATAATATATATATAATAAAAATAATATATATATATAATACGATATATAATACTGTGTATATATAATATGCATATAACTGTATATAATATATAATACTATATATACACAATATATAATATGCGTCCTTTATACATGTAGCGGAGTATTTTGTCGCTGCAGCTTAGGTGTAGGTTTTTGCTTTATCGTTTCTATACCCTCATGTATGGCATTTTGTCGTTTCAACTTTGGGCTTTCCGCAGGTTGTCTTGTGGTATTTTAGGTGAGAGCAGTTGGTGGACACAAATTTGCAAACGTTGCACATGTACACCCTTTTATTCTTTGGCGTAACAGTCACATGTCTAGTTGTGTGTTGTGTTTTGTTTAGTTTTGTGTCTCCCACTTACAACCCACTTACAACCCACTCATCGATCATCATGCCTCGAAAGTGTAAAAATCACCCCGACAATTTCTGTTACGTGTGCGGCTCGTTCACGACTAAATCACAACAACATACAATCACGATCGATCTTCGGAAAACTTACCGGTTATACTTTGGTTGTTCACTAGGCGACCAAGATAAGGCGTGGGCGCCACATGTTATCTGTACCGCTTGTTCGAATGGATTACGTGACTGGTTGAACAAAAGGAAAAAGTCGATGCCGTTCGCTCTACCCATGATATGGAGGGAGCCGAGAGACCATCATGGCGATTGTTAATTTTGCAATGTCAACATAACTGGATTCTCCGTGAAGAACAAGCATAACATCGTTTATTCGAACGTAGACTCCGCAATCAGACCGATCCCTCACGATGACACGATTCCAATTCCGGTACCTCCACAGCATGGACTCGATTCTTTAGAAGACGGAAGGGAATCCGACGAAGGTGCGATTGGTGGAGATGCGGGACATTCGACCGATCTTGACTACACACCTGACGAAGAGCAATCGGAGCCGGAGAGGCTTACCCAAAACGAGCTGAATGACCTCATTAGAGACCTAGCCCTCTCCAAAGAGAAATCAGAACTTCTCTCCTCGAGACTCAAGCAGAAACACTTACTTGAGAAGAAAGTCCGAGTGTGACTATCGGAAACGAAACCGCGATTTGGCGACATTCTTTGCAGTAGACGGTCCGCTCTGCTATTGCCATGATATCAGTGGACTTTTCGAGAACCATCTGAGTGGCGCCTCTTCATTGGTTCCTCGAAGCAATCCAATGGAATCAATGGAATATCTGTGGCGATCTCAAAGTCATTGGTATGTTAATGGGCATGCGAGGAGGGTTCACGAAATACTGTTGTTTCCTATGCCTATGTGACAGCCGTGCTACCGCGGATCATTACATCAGATATGACTGATATCAAAGAAGCACATACGAGCCAGGAACGGGCAGTGTCCAGTGTGTTCCTTCAGTCGATCCAAAGAAGATTTTCCTGCCACCTCTCCACATTAAGCTCGGCATAATGAAAAATTTTGTGAAAGCAATGGGTAAGGCGAATTCGAGAGGGTTTCGATACCTTGTTGAGAAATTTGTAAACATCAGTGCCGCGAAATTGAAGGAGGGAATCTTTGTGGGGCCCGAAATCAGGGAGGTTCTGCAGGATGAAGGCTTTGAATAAAGCCTCAATGCCTTAGAACTAAAAACATGGCAGGCTTTCAAATGGATTTGTGGAAACTTCTTGGGTAACCACAAGTTTCCCGCATACAAAGATGGATTTCAGAAACTGCTCCATGCATATCAAGAAATGGGCTGTCGCATGTCCATATCTCAAGAGCTGAAATTTCTCGGTGATAAATGTCATATTGTTGTCTTCTGACCATTTGTATATTTTGTTTGTGTCTCTTTGCAAGGCCTCTACTTCGTTTGCATCGCTGATTTTTCTGCTGATCTTTGTATCGTCCGCAAATGATGTTACTATATTATTGCTGTTTACTCCAGTGTCTATGTCTGTTAGCATGATAATGAACAGGGGTGGGGCCAGCACTGTACATTGTGATACTGAGCTGCGTACTTTTGATTTTGATGATGATATACCTTGAATTTTTACCACCTGTAGTCGATTTCTGAGGAAGTTGTAGATCCATTTTCCTACTTTGCTTGTTATTCCCATATGTTTCATTTTATGTGCTATTATCCCATGATCGCATTTATCGAAAGCTTTAGCAAAATCCATATATATGACATCATAGTTTTCATTGCCTTCAAGCGCATCTAGGACATTGTTATAATGCTCTATAAGTTGTGATAGGCATGATCTTCCTGATCGGAATCCGTGTTGATTTTCGTTGAATCTTTCCAATGTCTCCAGGAAGTCATAGATTTTCTCTCTGACTATTCTTTCAAATATTTTGGTGAGGTGGGACGTCAAGGACACTGGTCTATAGTTCTTTGCTTGAGATCTATCCCCACCTTTATATATAGGTACAATATTTGCTCTTTTCAAGATGCTCGGTATTTCCCCAGTGTCTGGGGATTTCCATATCAAGTATAATGGTGTAGCTTATTGTCCGGACCTGCAGCTGAATGTGATTTCATTTGTCTTATAGCTCTCGTTACATCTTCTGGGGTAAAATCAAAGTCTGTTATACATTCTCCTTGCAATTTCTGAAGAATGCATCTATGTCAGGTATCGCTTTGTCACTTTTTGGGGTACTGAAGACCGATTCATATTGGGCTCTCAATGTTACAGATATTTCTTTTAGATCGTCTGTTAGTTCATTATTTTCTTTCCTTAAGGACCCGATAGTAGCGCGCGTTTTTGTTTTCCTTTTCGCATAGCTGTAGAAGTATTTTGGATTTTCCTTTATTGTTTCTACCGCCTTTTCTTCTTCCCTTTCTGTATGGCCCTTTATCAGAGTTTGTATTTCCCAGTCGATTCTCTCCAGTTTTTCTTGTATTACTTTCATGGCATTGTTGTCTCCGCAATTAGCTAACTTCGTCGCTACTCTCTTTCTTTTGCGGAATATTCTTTTCTTTTGTCTCTCTAGCCAGTTCGTCTTTCCTTTTCGCTCTGCTTTCGGAGAATATTTTTCCAAAATTCTCAGCGTTTTTTCTTCCAACGTTGTTAGCATTTCCTCAGTTGTTTTATCCTCGAAAACTGTTCTCCACTCTATTTGGGCCATGTGTGATCCGATTTCTTCCCAATTTATGGTCTTGGAGTTTAAGTTAAAAGCCCCAAATTTGCTTCTTCCTTCCGTTTGTGTATTGTCTTTTAAAGTTATAGCCATATTTGTTGATAAGTCGATTATATTGTGGGCTGAGATAATAGTTCGAGTTATTTTTATATCCGCAATCAAGTTCATGTTATTTGTGAATACCAGGTCTAGGCAGTTATTTTCTTGGTATTTTCCGCTATCTCCTGTGTTAGCATAAACTCGTTTGTGAGAGCCATCAGCATTTTTGCTTGCTCCTGGTCCTCTCTTGTGCTCCCCTTATCTTGCTGTATAAATATATTTCTACCTACCTTTTTGTATTTTAAAATGGAAATTAAAATCGCCGCAGAGTATTATATTAGGGGATGGAGAGTTTAGAGACTTTATTAGGGTTCTGATATTATCAATGGCATCCGAAAATTTTTCATTTGAAAGTTTAGAGATCTATAGATGACTATCAGTACCACGTTTAGTTTCTCTATTTTCACTGCAAGGGTTTCCACGAAACTGTTGGATTTACTTATTACTGTCTCTGTCGTATGCCTCTCATGTATATAAATAGCAAGCCACCTTCACGTCTCGCTGTTCTATCCGCTCTTAGTAAGTTGAATCCATCGATATGCAAATCTTTCTTATTGATAGTGTTCGCAGTTATCGCAGTTTCCTTAAGATGTGTTTCTGTGAGGCATGCGATGTCCGCCCTTGTTTCATCCATAAAACCTTTCAGGTACGAAACTTTGTTTAGTGAATTGTTCGGTTTTATTCCTTGAATATTTGCCAGGACAATGTTTATGATCTTTGTTTTGCATTGCCCCTTATGCATTTTAAGTTAGTTGTCCTTTGATATCGCGTGTTTTGTAGCCTTGTGGTCCTCCGAGATGGATCCGTTCCCGCCTACCTGTTCTGGTAACTTCTCGCCGTATAGCGTTCCGGTTCGAGATTCCCAGCTTGTCAGCTGCATGTGCTGTAAGACTTAGCAGCCGTATTGTGTCCGAGATGTTGAAAAAAATTTTGTGTGCTATTTGTGTTTTGTTTGCTATTCGGGTACATATTTTTTTTCTCACATTCCTTCTATTGTCATTTGAAACTTGTCCTTTGTCCTTTGAACTTGTCGGGAGATGATGGTAGTAGCATTTTCTGCCGTACTGGCAGGTTCCATATGTCGCGTAGGTTTTGCAAATGTCCGGATGGTAGAATTTGCATTTTCCACCAAATTTGCAGTGACCATTATTGTAGAAGTAATTGCACACAGGAGAGTGTTCGTAAATACATTCTCCTCCCTTATATCTGCATATTCCTTTCACATAGTATTTACATATATTTTCTTCCCCATTTTTACTTGGGGCCTTTGTCTTTGGTGGTTTCAGTGTGGTTTCTTTATTGTCTACTTGTTTTTTCCTATTGCTGCTAATGCCCTTTGTTTGAAAACCTTGGATTTAGTTTTGTGCCTCTGTTTCCTCTGTTGGTGCTTCTTTTATTTCTATTATTTCTGCTTTTGCTGTTTTTTTTTCCTGTTCGTTTTTCGTAGTTTCCTCTAGTACTATCTTCATTTCTTCTATTTCTTTTTTCTAAACGAGTTTATTTCGGTTATGCAGCTTTTGCAGAAGAACTTGATTCTGTTCACCTGTTTAGCGCCCGTTATAAGTGAGATTCCTTCGTCACTCCATTTCAGGCACTGAAATTCGACGAAGGTCTAGCAAAGATCGCAGCGATCGACTTTGATTCATCTGTTTCCTTTTTACAGTATCCACAGGGTTGTATGAATTGATTTACCATTGCCATGTTTCTAATGGTATGTAAATGATTGTGCTCGAAATATTAACTCAAAATGGTAATTTATTAAGTGAGGTATTTGACTCGACTTTAGAAATGAGGGAGGGAAAGATTTCCCGTTATTCCGTAGGGTGGGGGATGGGGGATGTGACACGCTATAGGTTCTCACTGATTGGTGCCCTGGAGTGTACCGCAGGCGATAACTGAGGGATATTGCCTTTCGATGGGCAGTTAGATTTCCTCCGAGAGAAAACACTCGGAATAGATTGTATAGATTAAGTTGCTTTAATCTTATTTGTTTTATTTCAACAAACGCCGCTGTTTCACCACTTAAATAGACATACGACTGTGTTCACTGAATATTCACTCAAAAATTGGCACTACTTAAAAAGGAATAACTGCAGGATTTTTATTGTAATATCACTTTTATTCGGACTTTCTAACGAAACACGTGTAACCGTCACTCTGGACAGGAAAACTATATATTTAAGTAATTAAAATTAAAAATAAAATAATATAAAATATAGAAGAGTGATCAATAGTCAAAATATAAAAAGTTAAAGGTGAACAAAATTGAGAAGTGTCTTACCAGGTTATTATCGGGGTGAGGAGACCAATTGAAAAGAGGGTTGTGAATGATTGGTTGTTGGAAGGAATCCATATTAGAAAAGTTGGAACCAAACGGAATGATGGTGGATTTCTTCTCGGTGGTAAGATATGATAGTTTATCTGGCTGGGTTACGTCGTAGCCGATGTCGTAACACCGCTTCCCGGAGATCAGCGAAGTTAAGCGACATTGGGTCTGGTTAGCAGTTGGATGGGAGACCGTCCTCTGCGCCCAGATTATGTAGCAACCGGTAGTTCGGATCCACGTAAAGCTGTAGGTCCCCTCCGTCATATGACCTTAGATGCTGCGAAGGAGGTTAAACAACCCAAATTAAAAAAAAAGTTTATCTGGCTGTTTCAGTTAAAGGCAGAATTATTGTCGTTGAGGGTTGGTTTAATACTGAGGATGTATACTTTAGGGACTCTAGAATCTGGAGGTCGGTTAGGTGGTTGGTTGAGTTAATAATTTTGAAATTGGAGGGAAGTAGTGGGTGGTTGTGAAGGTGGCAGTGATCCCTTATTGCTGATTTGGAAGGTTAATTTAAGGGCTGCGATGTTCTGGTAGAAATACCGCGATGCTCGTCCACTCTTGTTTGATAGTGGCGAATGGTGCTGCCAATATAGTTCACTTTGCAGCGAACACAGTTGAGAACGTAGATGGTGGACGAAGCGAGGGCTGGGGTGTTTTTTTTTGGTGGTTGAGGTAAGACTTGATGCTGTTATTGTTGGTGAAAACGAATTGAAAGTTAATTTTGGGGTAAAGAGGGGTGAGTAGGAGTTTAACGGTACCCATTTTATCTACCAACCAATTTTTTTTTATTGTGTGCAAGGATGAACACTTGGATTTTGCTGCACGCCGCCTTCCGTCACTGGGTCTCGATCCCGGGGCCGATAGATTCGTAGTCAGCGACGCTAACCACTACACCACCGAAGCGCATGCATGCACACACACACACACACACACATATATATATATATATATATATATATATATATATATATATCAACTATAGAAGTACTACGTGGAAAGCGTAGTTTAATAACACTGGGGAACAAATTTTAACTTTTTTTGTTTCTTGGACGTGAACAGGTCGGTCTTATAGGATTTTTTCTGCTGATTCCGAATATAGCCGTAGAATTTCTCTATCACCCAAGGTTACTGAGAAATTTGTATTTTAATATTTATTCAAAAAGTGTATAGAAGTTAGTAAAAATACTTCATAAAAATTATATTAGTGGCAGATTGGCATTTAAAAGATTCTTCTTAAAACTTCTTTGTCACTGATTTTTTCTTGTAGTTTTCATTAGGAGCTTCTCGCATCAATGTCCAGCAGTAATCAGCTAACATTGCCGGATCCCACCTCCCTTGGTAGCGTTTGTCCATAGTAGCTATATCTTGGTGGAACCTTTCTCCATGCTCATCGCTTACGTCGCCGAGGTTTTCAGGGAAGAAATCTAAATGGGAGTGCAAGAAATGGGTTTTTAGTGACATATTACATCCCAATAACCTATACGCTTCAATCATGTCCTGCACTATTTTTTCATAGTTAGAGGCTTTGATGTTCCCTAGAAAATTTGTGACAACATTCTTCATGGCCTCCCATGCCACTTTTTCTTTTCCTCTCAAGGCATCATCAAACTTTTGATCTTTCATGAGCTCTCTGATTTGGGGACCAACAAAGATCCCTTCTTTTATCTTTGCATCGCTAAGTCGTGAAAACTTTTTCTTCAAATATTTGAATGCCTCATCTTCCTTGTTCATTGCCTTGACAAAATTTCTCATGATGCCAAGTTTGATGTGAAGTGGCGGTAAGTATATTTTCTTGGGGTCAACTAAGGGTTCATGAGACACATTCTTCAGTCCTGGGATACATTTTTGACGAAGTGGCCAATCCTTTACAAAATAATGCGAATCTCTGGCTCTGCTGTCCCATTCACAAAGGAAGCAGCAGAACTTCGTATAACCGAGCTGCATTCCCAGAAGAAGCGCGACGACTTTTAAATCCCCACATATATACCAACGAAACTGGTCATAATTAATCTGCTGAAGGATGAGTTTCATATTTTCGTAAGATTCCTTCATGTGGACAGCGTGCCCTACAGGAATGGAAGGGTATTTATTTCCATTGTGAAGTAGTACAACCTTGAGGCTTAGCTTCGAAGAGTCAATAAATAAACGCCAATCTTCAGATTTGTGCTCATGACCAAGAGCTAACAGCAGTCCATTTACATTATTACAGTAGCATAAACCACCTGACGAGGAGAAATACTGCATCAGATCTTTTTGGCGAGTGCGGAACGCCGATATGCTTGTATCTTTTGCCAGCAAATTCCATTCACGTAACCTGGAGCCCAATAATTCCGCTTTCTTTTTCGGAAGGTCCAAATCTCTCACGAGATCATTCAGCATAACCTGCGTTATCATACGTGGTTTATTTGATTCAGGTTGCTGAAAGTCTGTATCTTTAGTGTCATCAATTTCCATTGGTTCAACTTCAGCCTCTTCATCCAGTGTCCATGACTTTGGGGGAGTTGGAATTGGGTTATCATCGTCATGTAGTACTGGTCTCATGGCAGATGCAAGATTTGGGTATTGAATTTTGTTTATTTTTGGCAGAGAATCCTGAAACGTTAGTCATACAAAAATAGCAATCCGTTAGGTGATCCTTGGGCTCTCTCCAAATCATTGGTATGGCAAATGGCATAGATTTGCGGGTACCTTTAATCCAACCCCTAAGAGTGACGGCACAGGAAATGCATGAGATATGAGGTGCCCAGGATTTGTCTTGGTCGCCTACCTTACATCCAAAATAAAGTTCGTAAGCCTTCTTCACGAGTTGGGTCATCGTCTTCCTCTGTGCCATTATGGTCAGTTCTCCACATACGTAGCAAAATGTATCTCTGGGATTAATACAATTTCGATTCATGCTGGCGGAAAATTATTGAAATCACGGAAAACATTTTGGAATGAAAAACCAATTTTTTCTACTATGAAAAATTTTAAAATTTGAGCAAAACTTGAAAAAAATTTCTTTCTTTTTATTAAAAATCTGTTTGCTTAAATAACTATATTTTTTTAATGCAAAAAATACTATTAAATATAGTTAACCTGGAAAAAAAAGAAAGTAAAATTAAATTAGTACACTTAATTTTAACTAATATTTTGGGAAAACGCTGAGTAAATGGAAATATTATTTTCTCGAAAACTATGGGTGATAGAAACATTCTGAAACCATATTTGGAATCAGCATCAAACGTTCTATAAGAAACATCAAATGGTTTTCAAGAAACAAAAATTTTGTTCCCTAGTGTAATCCACCAAAGATGGAACAAAGACGAACATCTTAACTTAATCTCTTTATTTAACAAACTTCGTAACCATCTTCAGAGCAATCTATAAATGCCGAAAAGGAAACATGAATATATAAAACAGACTAAAATTCTCGATGATTGAACCATTATAGACCTAATTTTTTTTATAAAATCAAGATAAAGGATAATCTCTAGGAGCGCTCCATTTTTCAATATTAAACATACACTCATAAAACATATACCATTTGAAAGCTCACATTTTTCTGAGTCTAAAAATGTAGTAATCCAAAAGTATCAATAGCAAATAAAAAGTAACTAGATTTAGTTAATTGTTTGACGCGTGACGTCATTAACTACATTATAAAGGTTGGCTAAGTTATAAATCTTCAGTCTGTGTTGTAAGATGGTATTTTTGGTAATTGTTACGCTAACCTAACCTAACATGAATATGTTATTACATTATCATTTGTATAATTTAGGTCTCGGGGGTACGGGGGCGGAGCCCCCGTAAATTTCACGCATCACAAATTGATCGGTATAGGGTTTTATATTTAAACCTAGTTACTTTTTATTTGCTATTGATACTTTTGGATTACTACATTTTTCGACTCAGAAAAATGTGAGCTTTCAAATGGTATATGTTTAATGAGTGTATGTTTAACATTGAAAAATGGAGTGCTCCTAGAGATTTACTAAGATAAAAATTAAAGATTAAAATAACGTAGACACATTCGGGAATTGTAAGGTCATTAATATATTGATAGTTAATAACTCAAACGGTAACTAAACAATCAGGTTGGTCATGCTCGAGTCTATGATTTCTTATCGCCGAATAAGGTGGATTAGTTAGTAGTTATTCTCTCCTAAATGATCGTCCTTTGTGTTCGAATAACCTACACCTGAAGTTCCTCTTCGATTTTCCTATGTATGTACCATTACAGGTGTCACACTTATACGAATAAACAATAGGGGACTGTAACTCTTTAAGTACTGTATCCTTAAATCGAAAATTCTTTGTAGAGTTTTACCTGTTTTGAAAATAACCCTAACAAACAATTGCGGGTAAAATTCATGGAATAGTTTAGTAAGTTTGTTTCTGAAGGCCAAGCTGCCCCCTCCAGTATATGTAATAGAAAGGTAAATAACTGCTCTGTTAACTGTGGTAGTATAAGGTTTCGGAAGAAGTCTTTGAAGGTTGTTTACCAATAAGAGTGTCAATGAATTTTTTCGGAAAACCATTTGACATTAGTTTTCCTCAAGAATTGTAGTTCGTTATATATTTCAAAGTAATCAGAACAAATATGAAAAGTCTGGGTAAATAAAGTGGAAATTAGGTTTCTTTTGTACTATATAGGAAGCGCTGAACTAAATTTTGTAGTGAGACCAATATAAGTGGGTTTTCTGTATATGGAGATAGTAAAGGCATGACTAGATCGTTCTATCATAATATCTAAGAATGGAAGCTTGTTGTCTTGTTCACATTCAGAGGTGAATTTTATATTGTTATGTTTAGAATTCAAATAGTCATAGTCTAAGAATAAGGGGATATGTTGAGCTGACCTAAAGATTACAAATGTGTCATCCATATATCTTTTATAGAAAAGTGGTTTAAATGTAGATGGGCAGTCCTGTAGCCATGTAGTTTCGTGGAAAAACAGCAATGTATTAGCAAGGGTGGGTCCTAAGGGGTTACTCATAGCTACACCGTCTATCTGACTACATAGTACTTTATTAAACAGAAAAATACAGTCCTTCACTGCCAAAGAAAGAAGTTTATAAAACTGGAATCTATTAAGACAGTTGTTCATTCTGCTTGTTCATTCGTATTAACTTTGTATCATCTCTGGGTGTTGTTTTCCGTTTTCTTCCGCATTTGCCTTTCTTTGATGAGGATACTGGGCCCGTGGTTTGTTTCTTCTTTATGATCTTATTGACCGCTTCCACACTAACTTTGACTGCATTGGCACTTTCTCTGTGTGAGCTATGTATGTTCATACAAGGTGATTATTTTACTTCTTTTTCTTGGTGTAATGTCCAAATACAACTCTGAAACACATAGAGTACAGAAATCACACGTACTGATTCTGATGACTGACGAGAATAAACTAAATTAGGCAGAAACTGAATGACGAGCTCGATTTCAAAAGATGCTGCAATAGCCTTAAAAGATGCTGCAATAATGCTTCAGATAATATAATAATATAGTGTATTGTGTATACCATAAATAAAATTACATTTAAAACGTTTTCATTGTTTTTTTCATTAAAAACAATGAAAAATCATATTTCTGCTCCATATTCGTATTAATTTTCACAATACTGTATATATACGAGGGGCGGTCAGAAAATAAGTTTACACATTTGGTTAGCTTCCGCCCGAATTTAGACCTACAGTTTAACGTGGAATCCGAACCACGCCCCATCAGCAGCCCAGCGTCTTAACCACTAGGCCACCTAGGGTACCCATTTATCTACTAACCACTTTCTTTATTGTGTGGAAGGATGAACAGCTGGGTTTTGCTGCGCGCCGGCTGCCGTCGGGTCTCGAGCCCTGGTCCGATGGATTCGTAGCCAGTGACGCTAACCACTACACCACTGAGGCGCATAACGACGTATAATTTCGTAAATAAAGGACCTACATTGATTATATTTGTATCAGGTGAATTCGTTAATCATTGTTGGCAACACTGCACGTCGATTCGGCTGCCATCTACCGTACTTTGGTTATATGAGTCAGTTGAACATGGCAGCTCGACTGGAACAGTGCCCTGCCCTACAGAGCAGTTCAAGACGTTTACGTTTAATGGCCGCTCGTAAACGTTCCAGTGTTGAACAATATGCAGCTGCATTGATTGTTGTGCCTTTTTGCATGAAGTCTGCGTGCAAAACGCCTCTGTGGTCCCAAAACACGGTAACCATCACTTTGCCAGCCGACCTCACAATCTTGAACTTCTTTGGTCGCGGGGACCCAGAGTATTTCTATTCCATGCTGGCACGTTTTGTTACCGGAGTACGGTGATGAACCCATGTCTCGTCTCCTGTGATAATGCGCTCGAGAAATTTTTGACCACTGACAGACTCGGAATATCGTTGCAGAAATGACAGGGCACTGTTGCAGTCGAGCCGTCATGTTCAACCGACTCATATAACCAATATACGGTAGATGGCAGCCGAATCGACGTGCAGTGTTGCCAAAAATGAATAACGAATTCACCTGACACAAACATAATCAATGTAGGTCCTTTAGTTACGAAATTATACGTAAACTTATTTTCTGACCGCCCCTCCTACATTTTTTTTATCAGCTTCCCCCACCCCTTCATTTTATCACCCTCCCCCTATTGAGAGATTAAAATGTTGCTTTATTCCACTTTTCCTCTCCCCCTCCCCCTTTTCCCCTCTCTCCTTTTGGCGCCAACACATCTGACCAGACTAATGTGTCTCATTGCGCAAACTCTTTGAATATTATTATCAGCACCATTGGGAGTCGAACCACCGACCTTAGTGTCTTCACTTCGCTTAAAGTGAAACAGAGTTTCGCATAACGGCACGGGCACTGGCTAGATACTTCAATGCATGCCGACAGTATAACGAAGTTCATTTCACATGAAGCATTTACTTTGACACTCTTCATACATAACTTTTTACAACAAAAGAATTAACACTAAGATTACCTTTTCATGTCCGCAACAGAGATCTTTCCTAAGCTCTAGCAAATTTGTCTAGCGTTAACCAGAATAAAACAGTAGTGATATGCTGAGCATTAAAAGGTTACCCAATAACCTTGGTTAACCTTAGTTTAGCTTCCGTCCGAATAGTTCATTCTGGCGAAGGTCAAGCTTGTCACTCCATCTTAGATGTAGAGTTTAACATGGAACCCGAACCACGCCCCACCACCAGCCCAGTGTCTTAACCACTAGGGTACCCATTTATCTACCAACCAATTTTTATTGTGTGGAAAGATAAACAGCTGGGTTTGCTGCGTGCCTCCTGCCGTCACCAGGTATCTATCCTGGGGCCGATGGATTCGTAATCAGCGAAGCTAACCACTACACCATATATATGTAAAAATGAACAATGAATAATTCCTATATTCCTATATTCTTATATTCATTCATATAATTCTTAGATTCATTCGTATAATTCTTATATTCATTAATATAATTCGTATATTTATATAATCCTTATATTCTTATAGATTTATATTCATATCATACTTATATTCATATGTATGTATGTTCATATATTCATTTTTACATAAAGACCAAAATCGCTTGACGCAAGTTTGAATAAATTTTTTATTTGCTTTCTATTTTTGCCATAATTGGTGAATTGTTTCTTTTTAAATTACTTAATCATATTTTTAGATTTAGCTTAATAATGAAACCTGATTAAATTTTGTAAGGTTCGTTTTCTGTATACATTCTCTCTTCGTTATAAAAGATGAAGTTATGTCTTGCCTAAACTTTTAATTCTAAATATTAAGCCTTTAATTTTTGCTCTTATGCATGTTTAAATGTAATTCATTATAAAATGCATATTTCACTTTCCATTTCTAATTAACTCGGCAGATCATGATAACATTAGCCCTGTCAATATGAGGTTTAAGATAAAAATATGGCTTCATCTTCAAATATCTTGCTTATCTGTTTAGACGTTGCACAGCTAAAATATTTACCTTATCTTCAAATATTGTGCAAAAATAATGCAGCCTATAGAGAATACAAACTAAACAAGTCAACATTAATTAATAATGATCTCCACAAAATTTGGGTATATAAACCCATGTAAATTTTCAAATTGTTATTCTGATTATTCTGATTTGACTGATCTAACTTAGAGGCTGAGCATTACCTGTAACATTTTAGCAGGAAACTACAGTAAGAGAAAGTCTTTATCTTCTTCGAGCCTTGCCCTCTTCAGAGAACTTAGTCTTAAATAGAGAAAAAATAATTTCCCGATATGTTACAAAAAGAATCGGGAAACCTTCAGAGAATTTAATCAGCTCCACAGAATCCTCCGATCCACTACAAGAAGAAATCAGAGAGTAGTATAGAAGAAAAATACTGCGATTACCTATAAGGTACCAGCTACTCCAGAGTAACAAATCCGTTGCTGCCACCTAACCAGAACCTCCGTCAACTTCGAACCGACCAAGGCTATGGCCTTGGTCGGTTCGAAGTTGCAGTTAACAACTGACGACCTCTGCAACCAGGATTCTTCCAGTCTTCCAGACCCTGGAACTCGAACCAACATTCAGTTGACCGGCGCGTCACGACTTCCAGTTCTTCACATCCCTCATTCGACCGGTGTGTCACGACTCCAAGTTCTCCACGTCCATTCTTCGTCCAGGAGCAAGTGGCCAGCAAGACACGTCTTCAGGACACGTCTCCAAGGACTTCGCCGTAGGAATCTTGTTAAGTACAGATCCTTTTTTCAAATTTTTGAGAAGTCACTATTATTAACAGTTAATAATTAGTATCAAGCCAGAATTAACAAAAAACACAGTGAACACTCCATACACCAGTGATACATTTCTTTTTATTGAAACCGAGTTATTTTCACTATTATAGTTTGTATAGAATCATTTTATTTTATGTACCAATCATAATATTACCGTACATTCAAGTACATTCGAGTGAAATTTTGTTTACATTTTTTATTATTTTGCTTCCAATTTTTTCAAATTATTGAATTAAATTGACTCGCATTTATTGTGCATTTTTTGTGTATTTCTAAGATGGAGTAGATAGGAAACCCACTCCAGTTTATAGCAGTTCAAGTCAGTCGGTTGCATTCAGATGACAACCGCCCCAGAGAATAATAGACAGCTTAATGCTAATAGAATCAGTTTAGTTCGGATTTTCGAAAGAAATAGGAGACCCACTCCAGTTTATAGCAGTTCAAGTCAGTCGGTTGCATCCAGAGGGACAATCGCCCCAGAAATCAGCCCCCAGAGTAATCGGTTCCAATTGTTGAATCCAGTAGGATCAATAGAGTCAGTTTCAGTTCAGTCAGTTTCAGTTCAGCAAGTTTCAGTTCAGCCAGTTTCAGTGCAGTCAATTTAATTCAACTTTCTTTATTTTTTTGTTGTAAGAACTAATAGTCTGGAAGCCAGACCTCATGACCCAAAATTCTCGGTTAAGGTTTTTTTCTCTGCTGATTGTTCATCTTTGGGGTGTATATAATGAGAGCCAGGGGTGTGTGGAGGTTATACCCTTGGGCAATTTGAGATATGCAAGATGGCCACCAAGAATACGAAAATATACCCAAAAATCAGTTTTCGGCATTTCTTCACAACCACACATCATGCAAATACAAATAATACATGTTTTTCTAAGTTTTGGGCCATGGAAAATCTAATTTCATGATCATATTAACTCTAGGATTGATTAAAATCAATATGGCGGCCATATTGTCATTAAAAATGTATTTTACAGGGCTCAATAGGACCAAGTATTATACATATCAATGTGTAAAAAACCACAGAGGCCAATCAATGTCCTGATATCTGCCAAATATATGCACATTACCAAATATATGAAGGAGAGAAGACTAATGTATTTATTCTTTTCCAGGTGAATGATGGACGAGGCATGCATATTCAAGTTTCGATATGGGGAGGAGTGCGATGACGGTATAAAGACTTCCTGTAACCATGGGAATTCACGTATTGACTCTATAATCAAGGCCAGCAGGACCTATGGGGATGGACGATGTACACAACCTGAACAGCAATTAGCAGACAATGAGGAGCTAAAGATACATTTCCATAAAAACTGTGTGTCTAGATATGCATCCGTAACTAATTTTGCGAAGCACAAGTTAGATGTTGATGAACTCCAAACAATGAAGAAACTTCGTCTGTCTCAAAACCTATTTGATTTCACGAAGCAGTGTTTATATTGTGAGAAGGCCTGTGGTATCGAGAAAGACCCAAAACATCCTGATAGGTGGCGCCCAGCATATTTCTGTCGCAAAACCCATTCACTGAAGCAGGATGGGAAACCCTATAAAGATTATTTACTTGATAAATGCAATGCTCGCGTCAACCCCTGGGCGATTGAAGTCAGAGTGCGAATAGACAGCCTCATCAGTGACCTTCACGCAGCGGATGCAAGGTATCACAGGGATTGTATGTGTAAATTTCTGGGTAACAAGAACATCTTATTGGATAGTCAGTCTCCTTCAACTTCTAAAGGGGATAGGGGGACTGAAGCATATTATAGATAATATGTTAGATGATAGGACACGCATATGGAACTCGGTTCAGTTACATCAGGAGTATATCGATCACTCTGGTTACAAATTGAGCCGCACTGGTTTAGTTGATGAACTCCGTAATTACTTTAGTGGTGAATTATTAGTTCTCTCTTCACCCGGCTATGCAAATATCATCACATTCAATAACAATGCTTTAGTCAATCTAAGGATGCTTAAGAATGATGATGTAGATGATATGACCCATAGTATAAAAACTGTAGCCAAGCAGATTGTGACGGAAAGCAAGGCAGTGCATTATGATAAAACCACATATATAAAGCATATTCACACTGATTTAGCTGCAGACTCTGTTTCACCAACCTTGCAATCACTACTAACAGCTGTGTCTCAGAAATTACACAGGACTCTCCCAGCTCTTATGATTGGAAACAACGGGACTAGTGTGGTGATTAACCAACCAACATCTCTGCAGGTAGCTCTTGGTGTGTTACTTAGGGACTCTAAATCAATCATTAATCATATGTATGACTAAAGGGTCAATTGCAGCTACAGCGAGGTTCTGCGTTTCAAGAAGTCAGCCGCCGCCGCAGCAGCTGCTGACCCAAAGCTACAAGGAATTCACAGTGCAGACCATGGTATGGCTCAGATCGTGGCTGACAATTTTGATGCAGACATCTCTTGTCCCAATGGCAAGTTGTCTACACATTCCCTTGCCATGATCGTGACGCAACCATCCCATGATGATGAAGATGATGAAGTGGAAACTATTGTCCGATTGCGTAAAGCAGACATGTCCCTCCCCGTGGAAGATGAACAGTTCGAGGAATTATCACATATGGAGTTCCAGAGAAGGCCTGACATGCCAGATAAGCCAGAGCCTAATCTCACTGATGATCTCCAAACCTTACAGGATGTTGCCTGCAGGAGGGCTGAAGAGGCCGATTTAGGTTTTATACATGACATTCTCACAAAAGAGAAGTGCCCTGAATTTCTGGGATACAGCACAAAGTTATGTCGTGATCGAGGCCACACCAAGAAACCTAAAACGAAAGTTGTATATCTCCCACTCATAGACAGGCCGCCATCCGATCCAGAAACAATGGCAACAGCAATGCTCAAGGCAAAAAGAGTTTATGCCGAGGTTGGTCAAGAATTTGTGATATTTACTGCTGACCAACAACTCTACGGAGTGGTACTGCATATCGTCTGGCAGGATCCAGACAGATTCAGCAATATGTATTTGAGATTAGGTGGTATGCACCTACTGATGAGCTACATTTGGAGCATTGAGACCCTCATGGCAGAGATTGGCATTGTGGAAATATTGAGCACTACATTTGGTGGTGTACTTAAAATGTTAAGCGGGAAAAAGCACCCTGACAATGTGCGGGCATTGAGGATGCTAACAGAGGAGGTTTTGCGTCCAGTCTTCGACAAGTATGCCATAGAGAGCATGGCATACCTCCAGCATGTACTAGATGATCTCTCGTCTAGAAGCATCACTGCTAAGTTGTGGATAGACTGCTTGGTGAGACCAGTGTTCTGTGTGCTTAAGTATATTAGAGCAGAGAGGGAGGCAGACTGGGCACTCCATCTTACAGTAGTCAGTGAGATGATGCCCCTCTTCTTTGCTGCTAGGCACACCAATTATGCTCGATATGGCCTGTATTATCTACGCTCCATGAAAGCCATACCAAATGATGTGCGTAAACATTTTATAGGAGGGCAACACACCATGCATCACTTAGCCGGGGTCTTCAATGGAATATGGAGTGACATGGCCATCGAAAGCACGTTTATAAGATATGGTCATAGCAGAGGTGGGATCATAGGTATCACTCTCAAGCCAGAATCTGTGAAGACGTGGGCATACAACTTACACCTGTGTAACTCGTTGACAAATGATCTTCATGCAATGCGAGATACTGATTGTAAGAGGGAGCAGGTAGAGCACAAGGAGGAAATGCCATCTAGAATCCTCGCTGATGAAAAGGCTCGCCACAGTATTAGGGTTAAGTTGGAACTGAACATTGACCCTTTAGATCCAGAAAAACACCCTGATGCACTGGTGAACGTAGTCATGGGTAAAGTTGTCACACATCCCTCGGTGAATGTGTTCAGGGCAGTAGAGCTGGGGAAAGCACAGATGGAATCCTTTGAGAAGAGCTGGCCAAATGGATTTCATGAACCTATTCCTAAAGTTGTCAACACAGTGTCATTAACACGCAAGCATATCAAGCTGGATGACAATAAAGTCTTTGACACTGAAACCATTTATGCCAGAGCCATGGGTTTGCAGCGCAGCGCCCGTAATGTAGACATAAATCATTTGCGCTCTCATGAGCTAGCCCCTCATCCAACATCAATGTTTGATGACGCCGGACACATGCGTGAGGCAAAGATTAAATCAAATCTGAAGAAAGCACTAAAGGTGCATGTATCATGAAGGCTTGCACTGAACAACATTAAAGTCGCTTTTCTTGATGGTTGCGCTGTTCTTTGGGTGGTGCCATGGGTGGTTCCGAATCTACATCGCCAACCAGCTGAGGAAGAATGATGTCTACCTTGTGTTTGACACGTACAAAGAAGGAATCATCAAAGAGTCCACGTGTCAGGGTAGAGATCAGGGAGCCAGGAGAGTGTACTCATTACGTGAATCTACTCGTCTGCTACCACAAAAGGTCATCCTGACTCTTTCCACAAACAAGTCCCACCTCTTTATTCTCATCTGTACAAACCTCATTTCGCACACAGATGACATCGCACCCTACAAGCTTGTCGTAACAGGAAGTGACCCTGTGCCTGTACAACTCGCCAATGGAATAGTGATAAGACGACATGACATGGCTACAACCCAAGAGGAAGCTGACACTATAATCATTCAACAACTGGTTAAAGCAGGTGGTCAGGCAACTCTTGTGGTGGCAGATGATACAGACATCTTCGTTCTCTTATTACACTTTGTGTGTAGTGGGGATATTACTTTGCCCGTCATGATGATGTCTCCCATACAAGGCCGGGCTGTGATTGACATCAACGCCACAGCACTCAAGCACCATGCCATTATTCCTGACTTGCTGGCTGCTCATGGAGCAACCGGTTGTGATACCGTTGCAACTTTCTTCGGAATAGGTAAAGGCGTAGCCTTGAAGGTTCTGGGTCCTGGTGCTCATCGCCTCAGCTACTTAGGAGACACAACCAAGCCCATGCCCAATGTTGTAGGCCAGGTTGAGCAGTTCATTTTGGCTTGCTATGGGCGGTTGCGATGTCAGTCGATGACAGAAGCACGTCTAAAGGTATGGTCCGCCAAGGTGGGCAAGAGTATAGCTGCTGGTGCTCCTAAAGCACAGACTCTGCCTCCCACCAATGAGGCATTCCGGGAGAATGTGGCACGAGCGCACCTCCAGGTTGCTATATGGCGCAACGCACTTGAGTTGGACCCACCCGTTCTCGACCCAACTACACACGGTTGGTCAAAGGAAGACGGCTCTAACTCTCTGACCCCAACAACAGTGCCCAGTGACACACCTCTGGTCCCAGCAGAGTTACTGAAACTCCTCAAGTGTTCATGTAGCAGTGAGCAGGCCTGCAGCAGTTAGCGATGTAGCTGCAAGAACAATAGCTTAGCGTGTACAATATTCTGTGATTGCCAAGGAGGCAATGCGTGTTACAACGAGTACACTATACAGGTACAACAAATTGAGAATGATGAACTTGCTAACAGTGACTAATAGATAATAAACATTGTAATTTTTATTTTCATGATTACATACAGATTTCTTGAGATGCTACTGTTGCAATCTGCATTTGTGTACCTTTGTATTGTTAATTAATAATTGATAAAATTTTTGTTATATCAATGTTTTTGTATTAAACGGCAATCAACGTGAATAGCTATAATGCTGAATTGTGTATTATGGCAGCCATCTTGAATTTTGTGTGCTGGAATAATATATTATTGTAAGTAATTAAAATCTATGATGTTATACATATGTATGTGAATCAGTTTTATCATAACTCTATACTGAACGATGTCACTATTTTCTAATAAATGTGTTACTCAAGTTATATGAGGGTATTAGTGACCATTTTGCGTAAATATTGCCGCCGTATTGTTTTTTATCAATCCTAGAGTTAAAATAATCATGAAATTAGATTTGCCATGGCCCAAAACATAGAAAAGCATGTATTATTTGTATTTGCATGATGAGTGGTTGTGAAGAAATGCCGAAAATTGATTTTCGGGTATATTTTCGTATTCTTGGTGGTTATCTTGTATATCTCAAATTGCCCAAGGGTGTAACCTCCACACACCCATGGATCTCATTATATACACCCCAAAGATAAATAATCAGCAGAGAAAAAACTTTAACCGAGAATTTTGGGTCAGGACAAAAATCCTGGGTGGGCTTCCAGACTATAAGGAATTGACAGATTTGTGTCTTTTTGCATGCAGTAATTGTATATGTAATTTGAAGGTGAATTATATATTTTATTGTTTGTAACCAAGATGGTTTCTGCAAAGTATATGGTAGATTTATTGAGTTTTGGTCAAGAAGACTTTGTTTTTGGTTTAGATGGATCAGATATCTATGTATATCGTAAAGAGAACGCAGATTTTATTACTGATATTGTTTTAGATGGTCAAGATGACCATGTTTTTGATAACATTTTTCCACAGGACCCTAATTGTTTTGAGTTTACTTCGGCCATGCCGCCTCGTTTAATTGGTCATAAAGATGACCCTGTTTTTTATTCTTTTGGTCATGATGACCGTCATGTTGTTTCAAATTATGTTTTTTCTGCTTCAGTAGCAGTTGGGGCAGATGCCCTGCAAGGTCCTGTTGGCGAGTCAGTTTTTACGAATATTTGTAATGATTTTGATAATTATTGTGATGTATATGATGACAGTAATAGTGTAGTAACTAATCGATCATGTCCCAATGACTTCTTTTTAAATTACTATGGTGAAAAACATGCCGTCCCTCCGTTTTGTTTTAACTCCTTTAATTTTTGTTCTGAGCACTGTGACAAACAATTTTTTCCTAAATAGCAAAGTGCTCACATAAAGACGTATTGTGAATTTGAGACATCATGTCTCCCCAATTGGTCACCCGATTCCCCTGATTGCAGTATTCCAAATTTTTATTTTTTCCAAATACCCCAACCCCAGTTGAACCCAGTGTCAACCAGGGAAATAGTTCAACCATGGTTGACTGTTCTTTGGCTCCAGTCAAAACCACAGTTTAACTAGGTGTTTTTTTTCACTCAGGTTGGACCAGAAGCCAACCAGGAGCCTCTTTTGGTGCTGCGGAACATTCCTCAGTATCATAACGTGATCGTTCCAACGATCATTCTCGTCTTTCTTCCCTCCTACTTTGCTGATTTTTCCCCTTTGGCTTTTCCTGGACCCCCTTCTGAAACCAGTAAAAGTTATTCTTCTTAATCCCGATACACCACCTCCTTTTTGAGTGAGCAAGGTTCGCATGGCCAGTCCACTGCTTCCCGGCATGTTGCCCTATCCCAGCATGTTGCCCTATCGCGTGACAACCTGACAATGCGCCTAATTTATATTGCTCCGTATGTTCGTTAAATTTACCCGTATGACCGAACATAACCTCAATTTAGGTTAAGTTGTTTTTTTTGTTTAAGAATATTATACGGAACCTATAACCCCATGTTCAGTTCATTATAGTTCATAATTGATTTCTATTTTTAATTTGTATTCTTAATTTTCTTTATTCATTTAATCTTGAGTAATTGTCGTTAAATTGTTATTATATCATCTGTTAAGGTATCAAACAAAATTATAGCCAATTTTGACACTCTATTGAATTTTATTACATTTGACACAGAGCTACTCGGATTCACTCTCCTTCCGTACCCCAAGTCACTTTTACATTGAAACTCATTCGCACATACATCACCATTAATACTACCTGTATTAGAATTTAATAATAATTGACTGTAAATTCTTATAACCCTAATCCCACTTTAAATTATTATACATTATTTTTAAACTTTGTTAATTCGAAAACTTTCCAAATCCCTACACATATACACGCATGTATGCACACGGTGAACTTAGACCAGTGTAAAATGTGGACCTAGACATATCAGACTCCAAGTGCTCAAGAACACACAAGTGGCCGTTAATTATAAGTGTTCATTAGTGCATAAGTATCGATTTTAGTGTAAAATTTAACTGATAAATATTTTGGATTAAGTACGAAGTAGATATATTTTATTTAACTATTTCTTTTGTCCTTATGGAACATTACATACAACTACTTCTTTAACTGTCCTTTGTCTCCACATAACACTACATCCAACTGCTTTTGTTTGAGAGGATATTCAAACTAACCCCCTAGTTCCAACTCTGGGAAGGGAGCCATGTGGAGAAGTTTTACCACAGGAAAATAAATTTTTCTGTTTGCATGAATTAAAGTATTAATCTTTGAATTTTTAATATTTTATAACTCGCCTCGATGCCCCAGTGGATCATCTGGCCTCTTTCTTAACCCTAACAACTCCAGTGTGCAAAATCTATAATCTTAAACAGAGATTCCTAAATTCTAAATGTTCTTTTCGGTTAATATAAATCACATAAAGGAGTTAAGTGTAGAACCAAAATTATATAAATTCCTTTGTTAATATCATTGTTAGACAACCTTTGCAACCTTAAGAATCTTTTGTAAACGTGGCACCATGGGAGTTTCTCCAGGGCAAACTGCAAACATTTTGAGAGGGCAGTCGAAACCTCACCCCTCTTGCGAGTGCGTGGCTCGCCCTTTCGGCGGCCGGTTCGGTTCAGGTCCTTGGTTCGTCAATAACTCTCTAAGCAAGTGTCGTGTTAAGGATTTGATTTTCTAATTACTGTGCATTGTAACTTAACTACCCCGACTTATGTTGTGTATATAAATCTGTATTATAAAAACCATTAGTTATCATCTAGTTAGAATTAGTTAGGATGTTGTATTATTGTTTAATGTCATTCTAGAGGAGAGAGCCCTGTAAAAATGAACAGTGAATAATTCCTATATTCTTATATTCATTCGTATAATTCTTATATAATTCGTATATTTATATAAATCCTTATATTTATATAATCCTTGTGTGCATTATATTCATATAATACTTATATTTGTATACATTTAGTATATTCATATATTCATTTTTACATAGAGACAAAAATCGCGTAATGCTGATACGAGTTTGGATAAATTTTTTATTTGCCTTCTATTTTATAAGTGGTGAATTATTTCTTTTTAAACTACTTAATCATTTTTTTAGACTTAGCTTAGTATGTAATCTTGTTCATTCCCTGTAAACATTCTCCCTTCGTTGTAAAAGATGAAGTCATGTCCTGCTTAACGTTTAATTTTGAGTCTTAAGCATCTAATTTTTGCTCATGTGCATGTTTGTTTGTGATTCGTGATGGGAAAGCATATTTCAGTTTCCATTTTTAGTTAACTCGGCAGATCATGATAACATCAGATCTGCTAAAATAGCAGTCTAAACCTTGCTACAGCTAAAATATTTGTTTTGTCTTTAAATATTTTGCAAAGTAAATCAGCCTATTGAGACTAAAAAACAAAAACAGATCAGCATTAAATAATAATGACGTCAGTAAAAAATTCAGTATAAATCTCCATTTTAGTCTTACATAGAGAAAAAATAATTTCCCGATACGTAACAAGAAGAATCGGCGAACCTTCAGAGAATTTAGTAAGCTCCACAGAATCCTCCGATCCATTACAAGAAGAAATCGGAGAGAAGTATAGAAGAAACTACTGCGATTCCCTATACGGTACCAGCTACTCCAGAGTAACAAATCCGTTGCTGCCACCTAACCAGAACCCCCGTCAACTTCGAACCGACCAAGGCCATAGACGAAGGGGTTAACATATATATATATATATATATATATATATATATATATATATATATATATATAACATCATCAAAATCAGAATAGGAAGAGAATAACAACTCGGTGGTTAATTTTATCTGCACCAAAGTGCTAATAACGTGTCAATGAATCGATGGAAATAACTTATTCAGTGAAAGTTCGTACAACAGAGTTTACACATATAAAAACATCACAATTTGAAAACAAATTCAACGAAATAAAGTGCTCTGAGTGCAAGTCCAAATTTGAATAAAGCCGCAAACGGTTAAAGGTCACATACCAAGCTCATTGAGCTTGGGCCCGCTTCGCTTTCAAACGGGAAAAACGTCCTGAACGTTCTACGTCGGCGACACTTCTTCGGCCATTTGCCGAAATTACAAACACTAATCAGTGATTAGTGTGTGTAATTTTAAAAAAAAAGTTAGAAAAGTCCATAAACATTTTTACCAACTTTTTTGAACTTTTGTGGATGAACTTCTGAGTTTTTATGAGTTTTTGTAAACTTTTTCTATTTTCGTGAATTTTAGGAATTTTTAAAGCTATATTGTGCTATATTGTTAGTAGTCTTGCGAGTATTTGACTGATTGGTATTTGTGGCGGTATCCGCCCAGTATCCTCCACCGTCTGAGCAGATCTAGATAGTTTTGGTCAAGGTATGAAGAAGATATTAGTGAGATATGGTCGCCGCAAACGCAAATTTGTCACCAAAACAGGCCTTCCCCCCCCCTGAACCGATTCTCACACGGTAGTCCACATGGTTCAATAGTTGCTTCTACTATGCAGACAATTTTATGAAAGTAAAAACTTTTGTTCAAAGCCTTGAACCGGAATCACAAGCCATACAAGATGTCCAGGATTTATTAAGCAGCATCACATTGCTACAAGATCTTGTTTTTATTGCCACAAACTTCGAGTGCCTGACAACTGCCATTAGAAAACTGGACGGTCGTCTTCCCCTGGTCGATGTTGTTAAAATTGTGGAAGTCGGTCAGAATGGTATGAAAATAAAACCATACAAGAAGTTTGAAGATGTGGTGAGAAGCAAATATGCCCGAATTTTGGAAAGAAAATCAGTCAATAACTTTCACTGTGATCTTAAAAACTTGGCCTTTTCAAGTTTGCCCCGTGGTATGTCTGTTGATGTTGAGCGTTTTTTCTCTTCGTACAAGGATTTGTTGTCACGAAGGAGAAAGTTTCACTCTAAACCATATCAAAGATCACATATTGTTGCAATGGAATCGCGATGTGTAGATTTTTATTTGTAAATAAATGTATAGACTAATTGCAACGGCAATTATGTGCCGTAAATTTGTGAAAATATAGATCATTGAAAGCATAATAATGTTTTACTAACTGTTTTGAAAATTTTGCGTTTTTTATAAACTTTTTTAAACTTTTGGGTGGATTTTAACGAACTTTTTTGAGGGCCCTACTAATCACGCAATAATAAATTGCGATATATATATATATATATATATATATATATATATTAGTGATGTAGCGGATGTCATTTTTTTCACATCCGCGGATGCGGATGCGGATGAGGATGTTTGATTTCAACATCCGCGGATGCGGATGCGGATGCGGATGTCTACATTTTCGTTATTTTTTAGGATATATTCGAGATTTGTTGTGTTTAACGTATATAATAAGTTATTATATAGAGAGAGCTGTAGCTATAATGTAGTATAATTGATTAATTGTACAATAATTGCTGTACTTTTCTCTGAACATATAAAATAATATCAAGCATCTAACTAATATAGAAATCAATTAGTGAATTCGTCTGCAAATAAATTCGTTATATTTTGTTGAGTTTCAGCCACAATTAGAAACCATAATTGTGTTACCAGGATGCGGGACGTGAACCCAACTCAAATGCACCCCACCGACCTCTTTCCCCAACCTCCACCCTTATAGAAAGAGATCTTTAATTAGCTTGATAACTATTTATATTAAGTTTAAAGTTTTATTAGGCATATTTATAAATGAGTAATTAAAATAAAGTAAACTATGATGTTCATCGTTTAATGTTCAAACTTAATTATAGGAAGGTTATGCTTATGGAACATTAATTTTTCTGCCTTTTCTGCTGCCAGTCTGTTTCTCTTTTCATCATATATTAATCCAGCACTGCTAAATAATCTCTCGCTTGGTACGTTTGTTGGAGGACAGGCTAAATGTTTCCTTGCAAGTTTACTCAAGTATAGATAGATATTCTGCGTATTTTTCCACCAACTAATAGGATTGTCACATGCAGCCAGGCGTTTTTCTTGGTGATAGCTCTCGATCATTTTTACTACATCTTTTGACATCGCGTAGGTCTCGTCATTGCTGCTTGACTCAAGAAACTGAGAGACAGATTCTGTGATAGATTTTCTTGTTGAAGGTGTTGGTTCTGTCACTGAAACTTTTATTCTTTTGGTGGGTGGCGAAGCGACAGATTCAAGAGATTGAAGCTCTTCAACTGCTTTGCCAAGTGATGATTTAACTCGTTCTAATGTACTAGGTGAAAATAACTTAGCTTTGTAACGTGGATCTAAGTAGGTTGCAAGAGAGTAACTTCATACAAGAACAGCCTCTCGTCTTGTCGCTTGCATCACTTTTGCGCACAATGAACTAGTTCTATTAATATTGTAGAATTTAATAATTTCCGCTTATTAATGACGTTTTATCTCAACGGTCCACATCCGCACGACATCCGCAGTCCAAAGTGCGGATGCGGACGCGGATGCGGATGCGAGAAAATGTGCGGATGTTCCGCGGATGCGGATGCGGATGCGGATGTGACCTACATCACTAATATATATATATATATATACATAGGTGCTCTTCCAATATGTGCTCTACCGCGAAACTGTGATCTACCATATTCCAATACGTGCTCTACCGTGAAACTAGCCTTATAAGGCTAACTAACGAAAATATCATGACTTAACCTAACCAATCGTTAGGTCAACTATACGCCCTTGACGATTGGTTAGGTTAAGTCGTGATATTTTCGTTAGTTAGCCTGGAATATGGAATATTAGTTGGAATATGGTAGATCACAGTTTCGCGGTAGAGCACATATTGGAAGAGCACCATATACATATATATATATATACACAGTACATTGATGATACATTGATGATGCTTGCTTGTACCTTTTGGTGAATGGACGTGCTGTGTCTCTGTGTATTAACACCCAAATAAGAAGGGAATAAATTACTCGGCGGTTTATTCTGTTTACACCCGAAAGTGTATAAAGCATCAGTGAATCCGTGCATATAATATATAAAATGAAATTCATTAAAATTAAGAAAGTGCAATACAGTTTACATAAATTATCACCAGTTTTAACGTATATATTTAAAACGAAATACGGTTGGCATTCGAGAAATTTTGAAACAAAGCAGGAAAAAGGTCATAAAACGCAAAGGTCAGAAAACCCTCGACCAGTGAAAGGAAAAAAATGAAAATAAATAAATAAAGAAAGAATTTGTTTGAGTATTTCTTTTTACGCTAATTAATGAAGAGCATGGCCATGAGTCCAAATTCTCGCTTAATCTGCAATTTGTGTAGTCTGGAAACAACTGAAAACGTTGCGATTCGGTGTGATTTCTGTCAAAAACTGCAAGATTTTTCTGCATGAATTGGGATGATAGGGAAATAACTCTTGTTTCGAATGCGAAACACGTCGTGGGGATCAAATTTCTATGTAACGCATGTACACAGACGGTAAATTCATTCGCGGTATTTAAAGAAATGGAGATAGCAGACTCGAATGGTACAAAAAAGAATTAAATAATGGGGGCACAAGGGTCCGGAAATGTCCCAACGAAGAACCGGTGGATGAGAGAGAGGACGAAATAACGAATAACAGCATAATAACTAATAACAATTTAATAACAAATAACAATATAATACGGAATGAAGACATAGATGAAAGAAAAGAAATAAGTAAAAGTTGCGAGGTAGTCAAACTCCAACGAGCGAAATGATAAAAAGATAATGACTAAAAACGTAGGAAATAAACAGCCAAAGAAAAATAATGATAATACCAAAATTAAGAACTTTGAAAATAATAAGAAAACAAGAAGTAGAAGCGTAGAAAATATCGAATGTAAATACTACGTGAAAAGGAAATGCAGATATCAGGATGGGCAATGCATCTATGCACAGCCCACATTATGCAACACGCATTACACAAGTGGATATTGCAACTTTGAAAAGAAATGCAAGTTCCATCATCTTACGGTTTGCAACACCTATCAAGATAAAGGAGTTGCAGATATGGAAAAAAAATGCCGTTACCACCACCCTCAAAGGAACGAAACGGGTGAACAGGAAAAAAGAACATCAAAGAAGGGTACCAACTTTTTAGACGCAGCCAACACAATTCAGCTGCTAAATACTATCCTGCAATTACAAAGTCAGCTGACAAATATAGGAATCCGAGAGCCGTTATCGGGACAACAGGTACAGACAAAGATAAAAAGAGGTAAATTCAAATTCTGGGAGGACCACAAGGCAACGAAACCGGCACCACCATTGGAAAACGAATCTGAACCACCTGTATGTGTAAACGATAAGGAAAAAATAAAAATAAGCCTAGCCAACATTCAGGGCCTTAAATCAAATCATTCCCTGGATAAAGTTTTATACCTGAAAGTTCTTATGCAAGAAGCCGGAGCAGACTTTGCATGCATCACGGAAACTCATCTAAAGGAATGCCAGGCGAACTGTGAAAATTGTGAGTCCTGTGTTGACAAAAAAGTAATACAAATTGACAACTATAACATCCTCCGAGCCGACAGAACAGTGAGACGTAAAGAAGAATGTGCTATTTACACACGCGAAAGGCATATGGAAGAAATGACTATAAGTACCTCAAACAGCTACGTAGAATGTGTAGCAGCAAAAGTTGAAAAATTAAATATAGTACTAATTGTAATGTACAGACCCCCAAACACGCCAACCTCAAAATTTTCAGATTTCATTACAGAGGTAATAAACTGGGTAAAACGTTTACACTCTCCAACCCCAAATATTTTTCTCTGTGGAGATTTTAATTTCCCATTCATGAAATATAAAAGGCTAGGAAAAATATATGTATACACCAGGACAAGGGGGTCACATGTGAAGACCAGGAGGAGGTAAAAGTGTTACTAGCTTCAGCTGATGAATTTATGTTATCGCAAGAAATAACAGAAAACACAAGAAAAAACAACTGCCTAGATTTGGTATTCACAAACAACAGCAACCTAATTGATAATATAGAAATATCCCCAACTTTGATATCGGACCACAACATCAATGAAATAACAACTACTATAAAAGCAACAGGAAAGGAAAGAACACAAACAGAAAGAAGCAAATTCTAAATTTTTAATTTTCACTCCAAAGCTATAAACTGGGAAGATTTTGAATTCAGGATGGAAGTAATAGATTGGGAAACCATTTTCGAGGCCAAGACAACGGAAAAGATGCTAATGACTTTAGAGGAGAAGACGTTAGAAATTGTGGAAAGACATGTCCCAGAAATACAACATAGAGGAAAGAGAAGCAGGTTCGAGAGACAAAAGAGGTCATTGTTCCGAAAGAGAAAAAGAGTGACTGCAAAATGAAGTAACTGTAAAGATAACAACATCAGAAAAATATTAAATGATAAACTGCAGGGTATCGATGACGTCATACAGGAACTAATTGAGAAGCATACAGAAAAAGAAGAAGACGACGCTATAGAAGCGATAAAGTTCAACTCAAAGTACTTCTATAATTTTGCAAAAAAGAAAGTCGAGAAACCATGCGACTATCGGACCTTTGAAAAACGAGAACAGTGCTTTATCTGATGATCTAACACAAATACCTGAAATATTAAGAGCTCAGTACGAATCATCTTTCACTATCCCAAAAACTGACAAACTGATATGCGATAGAAACGCGTCCTTTGAAGAACTACAAGGGGAAAGTATAACGGACTTCGACTTTACGACGGATGATATTACACAAGCCATAGGGAAACTAAAAACACACTCAACGGCAAGACCGGATAAGTGGAATGCCACACTGATCATAAACTGCAAGTAGAAAGGAATACTCTGTCGTGTTCCTAAATTAAAGGCGAGACAGGGAACATCCTTAACCTTGAAAGAAAATAGTTTTGTTGTGAGAGAACCAAAACTGCTTAATCAGCTGCCCAAAGACCTAAGAAACACGAAGGGAGTTGCAGTGGACATCTTCAAAAGAAGATTAGACGCCTGGCTCAGAACAATCTTCGATGAGCCGGGCTTACCTGGCTATGTGAGGTGAAAAGCACAAGAAACCAACTCACTACTTCACCAGGCCAACTCGAGAGGAGGGCGACAAGCTTGACCTTCGCGAAATGAGGAATCATCACGCGGAACCTTTGTAAGGTTGTAAGGTAAGGTTATTGTTACATTGTGTGGTATCCCGGATAGGCTCCCATATGTTATATAACGTGGTTTTATATTTTACATTTACTGTCTGATTTATATTTTTTATTTAAATCTGTTTTCCTTTAAACCATATTATATAAATTTAACCCAAGGTTATATATATCACTTTTATATAGTCTTTTTTCTCTGTCAATCCGTGTAGGGGAATAATTGAAAACCTTTTACAAAAATAGTGTATTTGTCACAGATTTAACTAAACTAATTACAATGCAACAATGAAATTTTTGTCAATAATGAATATTTGTTTAGGGAAATGACACTTGAGACATTGATTCTTACTTCAAGAATTTGATATTTAGAATTAACACAAGACAATTAAAATAAAATGCATAAGCACATTAAAATACAAATTTTTAGGAATTTAATCTACAATTTGTAGTTATTTAACTGAATACAGCCGTAACTGTAATACGCAAAACCATTAAAAATTAATGAACGCCTACATACTACAATTTTGAATGATTATCTTTAGAGTAACAATTGTTTCTCTACCCGGCCCTTTGAACGTATTACCTAGGTACAGTTACCCGCATATGTAATATTCCTCGTCTCACAAACGACTCCGTACATGTGGCAAGGTACAGTTGCCCGCATATGTAATGTTCCTCGGCTCACAGACGACTCCGTACATGTGGCAACGCCGCAGTGTTAGTGAAGGTACTCCAACTGGGGGAAGGTGGGGTGGAGGAGGGACAACCGAGTCCAACAACATATAACACAGATATATATATCTAAAGGGCAATTGAATGTGCAGTCATTTACATACAGGTAATTATAATGTAATGTCTCTGTTCATAAAGATAAACGATTAATATGATCGTGAACAGCGTTGAACTCCATGTAGTTTACTAGTCTTATACAGTAATGAGATTCCATTTTCAGCCAAGGTCTTGATATACTGTACATATTTGATAGTAAACTCTGTCATTTTTTTCATGGTATTTGAAGAAACAGGAAATGTGGTACCAAGTGATCCTGAAAGTTTGTGGGCCTCTTCAGATTTCATTACTCTCTCAGAGACAGTCTTTTTCCCTTGACCGAAGAAAGCTGTGGCTGAATCAGATCCAGTAAATATATGCAGAGGTATAATGATCTGGTAATCATCCTCTGAGCAGAGTTTTTTGCAATCATATACGAGTATAGAGTGTTTCCTGTTCATCCCTAGAGCACCATCTACTTTGTGAGCAACGTACGCAGCAAGAACAAGTACGTCAGTCTTCTGCATCAAGAACAATAACATCATTTATTCCACTCCTACTAAGTTGTGCCTCTACATGTATCTGCCTCTACATTATCTGCCTCTACATGTTGACACTCATAGTCACTAAGTTTGACATCAACTGCACCAGAAGACAAATTCCAACAGTTGTTTCTTAGTGAATACACAAATTGAATATTTGGTTTATGGAGTGCTAGATTCTTGAATTCAGTCAGTAAGTATTGTTGAAATCTAATCTTGTTCTGTGGGTTTTTTAACATGTTACTGAACTCCTTTGTGGTGAGGGCAGTGCACTCTCTCTCTTCATGTAGATGTTTGGTGCTATGCCAGTGCATGATCGTCGTTGATGTTCACCGTCTATGATATTTATTAAAATGTCATAGGGATCATTGACAAGCACAATCTTGGAAGCTTTTGGATGGCGAGCACAAATGAGTGAGAACATCTCAGCATAATCTCCCCACGTGAAGTGAGACTCGTCACGCTTCTGTCTGTTCTCGGTGGATAGTGTAGCCAGTCTCCAGATGAATCCCATGTCAACTAAAGCAATATAGTGATCAGTCACATGTAGTTCAACCAAGTTTCCCTTCTCTACCAACTTTGACTTTTGTCCCTTTCTCAAAGAACCACTAATGTTAAATAGTGGGAGACACTCACCAGTGACACGATGTTCCATCACTTCAACTCGGTCCAACTTTTTCTCACAGCTTTCTGCAAGGGTGATTATTTTAGCCATGGCTTTGTTCTCCATTGCATCTGTCTTTGTAATCATATTTTTTTTAAGGAGGTGCGTTTGCCAGCGAAGAATGAGAAGAAAAGTGATGATAGATCCAAGATTTGTGAGTCATTGCAGGGTTCACTGAAATCAGTCTGTGCTGGATTCCTTAGCCATGCCAAAAGTTTCCATAACAGCATGTTGGGCTGTCCTGGTATTTCTAGTTCATCAACTGTTGGTGGCCAGGTCATAATTTCCTCAGATGCCAACTTGTTCTTCAGACGTCGGGCAATGGTATTCAGTAATTGTTCATCACCGACACCCCAAGAGTATATTGCTGCCTCCACATAACTTCCTCCTGTTGAAGTGTCATGGACAATAGTGCTCCTGTTCTTGTGATAATTTAGACACATACTATACAAAGTTCACTCCTTCGTTTTTGTCCTCTGGTCTCAGGCTTTGGTTTGATTAATGGCTTAGACATTTTCCATCGTTGTTCATGAAACACCTGAAATGTAAAGAAAAGAAAATTGTCATGACAAGATATAGAAAACTTTTACGTTAACAAAGTTTATATCATATTTATAATAAATAGATGTTAAATCAATTTTGGTGGTCATATTGAATTATTATACTCTTGAAACAAATTCAGTTGTTATCTGAGGCTATTTTAGGATCCATAATTGAATTCTTTGACCCCAAAAACCCATATTTGGAAGGTAAAATCCTCGTCGAATGAAACACAGGCGGCCAGCTTGGATTTTGCCACCTGGCGGAGTTTGCCCACACTTTTGGGAGGGTCACCCCAGCTCATTTTATAGAGAACGCATTCAAGGTATTAGTACCACCTTCAAACCTTTGTCCTCGTAAATTGGTCACGGGCTCTAATAATTTTCTTCAACTATAAGGAAATGTAGTCGCAGCTATTGACATGCAGGCTCAGCACAAAAACTAAATTGTTAGCCAAATGTGTCCTGTATATTAAATTACTAATTTATAAGTGTAATTAATTAAAAATGATATACCTGACTTTCGCACTGTATGATTTTTATGCTAATTTATTGGGAAATCATTGAGTTATAACTCGGGTGTCCATACGTTCCGGTTTTCCATATTTAAAGTTATTAATTATATACTATGCGAATGTTAAACTTTAAGGTGTGTATTATTGTATTTAGTATTCATTTACTCTGTTAAAAAGTGTTTTCAAAATAAGCCTACAGGCTATAGGGCATAGATCCGCCCCTGTCCCGATTTTTCCAAGCACAAATCTGGACACCCAAGTTATAAGTTTATTATCGGGAACTACTCGTGAAACACTCGTGTATATATATGTATACACACACTATACATATATATATATATATATATATATATATATATATATACATACACACCGGGTGTCCGAGAATTATCTGTACAATTTTTGTCTGTTATTAAAAGTCAACCATGAAGTGTAGAAATTCCAGTGTTGTCCCATTTTACAGAGAATCTCATTAAGTTTTTTCTGATACCACGTTTTGACAAGTTTTTTAGAAATGTACGCGGGTGACAGACATTGATGATTTAAAAGCAAGAATCACAGCTGCTATTGAGCGAATTGATGTGGATATGCTGCAGCGTACATGGCAACATTTGGAGTATCGATTGGATGTTTTGCGAATCACTAATGGTCCACATATCGAATGTTTGTAACAACGTTACTTTAATAAAGAAACTTTTGAAAATACAGATTCTAAATAATCTTGTTTAAGAATTTTACGTGTGTTATCAAGAATTTTATTAAAAGATGAAATTGTACAGATAATGTTCGGATACACTGGAATTTCTAAAAAACTTGTCACAACTTGGTATCAGAAAAACTTAATGAGATTCTCTGTAAAATGGGACAACACTGGAATTTCTACACTTCATGGTTGACTTTTAAAACAGCCAAACATTGTACAGATAATTCTCGGACACCCTGTATATATATATATATATATATATATATATGTATATATATATATATATATATATATATATATACAGGGTGTCCCATAAGTCCGGCATCATAGGAGAAATTCATATTTTTCTATTTCTACAAACCATAATTCATATTTTTCTTATGCTAGGGATGCCAATTTCCCGTCCACCATTCTGTTTAGTGACGAGGCTGTTTTTTATGGAAATGGTGAGGTAAATCGACAGAACACCCGCTACGAGGTGCATCTCGGGTGATGGTATGGTGTGGCATTTGGAAGGATCGCATCATAGGCCCCCTCTTTTTCGATGAACATGTCACTGGAGGCACCTACCTACGTATGCTCAAGGAAGAAGCATTTCCCAGTGTCTTGAACGAAGAAGGAAATTTCCCAACATGGTTCAAACAAGACGGCGCTCCTGCACATTACAGCACCCAAGTAAGGGAATACCTGTACCAACAATTCCCTGGTCATTGGATAGGACGTCGAGGGCCTGTGGAATGGCCAGCTAGAAGCCCGGATCTCACACCACTAGATTTTTATCTCTGGGGCCACTTGAAAGCGCTGGTATACGCAGAGAAAATTAAGAGTGTTGAACATTTGCGGCAGCGCATTATTGGGGCATGTAACACCATTACTCCTGACATCATTCACCATGTGCTTGCTGACTGGGTATCACGTCTGAATTTGTGTATTGAAAACAATGGTGGACATACTGAGCACGTTCTGTAAATAAAAGCTTTTGTTTTGTCTTTTTTTATTATTTTTCCTGTGATGCCGGACTTATGGGACACCCTGTATGTATGTATATATATTATATATATATACACACAGTGTGTGTATATATATATATATATATATATAAATATATTAGGGTGACAATAAAAATCGAAAGTTGGAGTTTTTTATTGGCCATTTGTTCAATGCTGCTACTACATGAGAAAACAATGTACTGAAAATATTAGGTCATTCAGATAATGTTTAAGGGTGTCTCAATTCCCCTCTCTGCCATGTCATTGACGACTTTTAGTCCTTCAACTATAGTCAAACCAGTCTTGAAATCTTCGTCGTCCGGCCAGGTCTCTGGTTCCTTGGACAAGAAACCATCATTAATTTTTAGAAGTTCAAAGAGAAGCTTTGATCCTTTCGAGGCAAAGTCCGAGAGCTGCTTTGTTGAAATGGAAGAAACAGCAGGTATTGGGGCTCGCTTTGGAGGATCTTCAGCAGCTTCTTTTTCGAGGATTGATCGAGCGATATTCTTTTTCGTCGTTGCATTGATACCTTTATCAAAGAGTGCGAGACCAATCAAGTACTCGCTGAGGTACCATAAGTGACGACCGAGGACACTAAGGCAGGATGCTGAGATCTTTTCATCGTGGTACTTTGCTAGGTCTTGAAGAAGCTTCAAATCGTTCGCGGGAGCAGATGAATGACTGCTGGCCGTGAACCACGCGCTGACATATAACTCCAGGGCAAAAAATACAAATCGTTTTAAGCCAGACATTTCACGAGTTGTAAGTCTGAACTGATGGGAAAGCAGCAGGATTTTTAATGAATAAATTACTTTTGCCATCCAACGTGCTCGGTGAAGTGCTCCAGGTCGCCGAAACCTAAAGTTAGGTAAATTACCTCCAAGGATTGTAATCGACAACTCCAAGAATTCACGGTAATCATCCCTCGGCTGATGTTTTGTCAGATATAGATTCCAGCAAGCGATCAGTTCTTCTCGATTCTCATTCAGACTCGATGGAAGGTCTGACAGGGTCTTGTACTTATCTTGGCAAATTGTATTCCACATCTCTTTGAAGCGGGAGAATAGGAGGATATCTGGACCAGATGATGGTCCCATGCATTCCATGTACGCCTTCTCAACGACAAGTTCTAGGATGTGATGGCGACATGCAAGGTATAAGAGTCGGCGGCCGAGTTTCTGCTCCTAAATTACGCATGCCCCAGACAAGTAACCAGTATTTGAAGCTGTAGTGTCGAAGCTCATAGCTGATATATACTCGTATATATATTATCATAGGAAATCAAATTCAGTTCCAAATTTATATAATTTAAACATCAAACTATGCCAACAATTAATGAAACTTTTCTAGAACAATTTCCAATAATATAATCAATGTATCAAAATAAAAAATATTACCTTAGATATCTTAAAAGAATCGGGAGAGAACTTCTAAGCGTTGTTTTCAGTCAGGCAGTCGTATGCAAAATGAACTTGAAGCACCAAAAGCTGATCATCCAAAGATTGATACACATCATATTATTTAACGATTTATTTATGAAAATTTTAATTTAATGAAACAAATTAATAGATTTGCATAATCTATAGTATGAAATAAAGGAAACAATTCTATTAAATTATATAATACACTTGCATTCTCGAAACATTTTTGTTTTTGAAGCGTTGTCGAAACTCGTTCATTCTTGAAATTTCTTCCGCGCGACAGTTTCATTCATGTGACTCGAGGCACCCCTAAATGCTTTCCGAATTCCATGAGATTTCGTCTACGGTGTTTCCTCATAGGGTGGCAGCATTGGACAAATGGCCGGCAAAGTTTTTTGAATTTCAAATTTTATCCCTATAAGAAGTTGTCACCCTAATTATATATAGTGGACATAATTTTGGACACTTCCTTTTACTTCAAATTTTGAACATTTTCCATGTATTTATAATGTTTATTATCAGATAATTGATGAAAAACGACTACATATTGAGACAAAATTAATTAAGTTTATTATTCTAACCTTTTACTGTGTAGCAAAAGTTAAATTCTGTGTAGTAAAGGGAAAGTAATTGTCACTTAATGAATATTCATGAATTTTGTAGGCTTGAGTCGTCTGCAGTTAACGTATGTAGTGGTGAGATTATCCCGTGATTTGTCACGTGATTATGGTATGATTGTCACGTGATTATCATATGATTTGCCACGTGATTATATTATGATTTGTCACGTGATTATCATATGATTTGTCATGTGATTATCGTATGATTTGTTTTGATGTACATTTTAAGTTATATTTTAATCAGTTGTGTGTAAGACACCAGAACTAGCGGATGGTCAATTTTTATCAAAAAATGACATGGACTGCAACTGAAAGACTTGACTGGTCACTAGGGTGTGTCAATTTTAGGGAGCAAAGTGAAATCTTTAGATTTTCAAAGACTACTAGTGACCAAATGATGTATTTTTATGTGCTAAATCGAAATATGGCTTTAAAATCCAGATTTGACCACTCCTACCTATTTATATTTCAAGTTGAAGTTTACGAAAAATCATCAATTTTTGCAAGTATTTTTTTATTGTATATAACTACATTTTACATACATTACATACAATTAAAGACATTTTGATTGTATTTCAATAGTAAAACTTAGAAATATAGATAGGTTCTTGAACTTTGCCAAGGATGCCATATATAACTACATTTTACATACACACAATTAAAGACATTTTCATTGTATTTCAATATTAAAACTTAGAAATATAGATAGGTTTCTTGAACTTTGCCAAGGATTCCATGTCTGCCTTGCTCTTGTTCCTGGACATGATCTCCCTACTGGCCACTGGCCACTGATGTACGCCCCCTCCTCTCTTGTGAGTAAACATGTTGTGCTGCTTCAGTTGTCATCCTTACACACCTCTCTACTGACTGTGTGTGTGAGGGCCATGCAGGAACTTCCATTGGTCTATCCAGAAACTTCTTGATTGCAGCAGTGGTGAGGGAGCAGGTCAGAGGAGGCTCAGTCACGCCAGAGTTCCAGTCAATAAGCTCCGAGAGTTTGGTGGCATCTGGGTTGATGTCAGGAGTCTTCCTGGGTCTGACACTGCAGTCTCCTACCTGTGTGTCCTCATCTCCTTCACCTCTGATCTCCAGTATCCTCTTCACTGCCTCCCTCCTCTCCTCCTCCACCTCACTGCACAGCATGGCCTGGAACACAGCCTCAGAGTGTGCATACCAGGCTGATGTCTTCACTGTAGGCATCACTATTCCTATCACCTCCTTCTTCTGACTTCTGAGCAGCTCCAGCTGGTAGAGTATATGCCTGTGACCCTCCACCCAGCTGTGATTTAACTTGATGTTGAACCAGTTTGGCATGTAGACTCCCACTATTAATTCCACAATTATCCTCAGATTCTTCAGGTTCCTACCCTTCAGCCCATGTTTGGAAATCCACAATCTGCAGAACCTTAGAGCTGTGGTGAGCCACCTACTGTGACAGACTGGCCCAATCTCCAGGAGAGCTAGACTCTGAGGTACCTTTCCCGATCTGATGGCAGTAATGATTCTGTAGCCATATGATTGGTCTGTGCTTTAGGTCCTTGACTACCTCCTGACTGAGATGGGGTAGAGGAGGACCAACAGTGATCCTCGTGAAGTTTGGGTTGATCCCCAGCTCAGTAGCAGTGTCTAACATCTTCCCTAGGGGCCCAGACCACTTGTTGTTGCTCAATGTCTTGCCATCCAGTGCAGTCACCAGGTGTCTGAGACTCAGCTCCCCAGTGTGCAAGTCACAGACAATCCACACCAACTTCCTGCTAAGCTTGGCCTCCACATAATGCATTACTCCTCCCTCCCAGCCAGTATTCACATTAGTACTGTCACCTCCTATGGCCAAAAGGGTCTGGTCTGCTCCTCTCTCTCTTAGCCAGTTCACCAGATGATCAGCAATGACCTCAGCATGACTTCTCTCCTCTGCAGCTTCCTCTGGTACAAAATGCCACAAATATTTCCCACCTGGTTCATTGCATACTGTGTAGTGTTCTTCCTTAATGAGGCCAGGAAACTGCCTGTCACTGCCCTCAGCTTCCATCATCACTTTGGTGTCATCTCTTTTCCCATCGAAGAAGATACAGGTGATGCCATTTTCCCTAATCTCCTCATCAAACTTCTTGACCAGCTCCTTAGTCAGTCTCTCCTGAGCCCTCCTCACCTTGTTGTGGTCAATCACCAGTGCTGTGTCTCCTCCAACTCCATCTCCAGCAGTGACTCCTCCCTCAACTCCTCTTCTTTCTTGGCTGACTCCTCTGCCTTCCTCCTCCTCTTCTCCTCGGCCTTCCTTCTCTGCTCCTGTCTCTGCAGCACTGCTTCCTGTCTCCTGGTCTCAGGGTGATCAGGTTGACGCATCTGGTGTGCCTCCACACTGCCCCTCTTTTCTCTCTGACCTTTACTGAAGGCAAGCTCCTGCAATGGTATCTTCTGCTCGCTCCTCCAGCTGCAGTGAATGTGAACCTCACTGTTGCAGACAGGGTTGCACCCAAGCTCACTGCAGCTCCTGATCACGCAGTGACAGGTTAGGATGTCCACCAATTTGTCCAGTTTCATCATGAACCTATCTCTGACCTCTAGCATCACATTGCCAATGGACACCTTCACTGCCTCATCCCACAGTGCCTTCACTTTAGCCCTGATCCTGACCTCAATGTTGATTACATGTCTTGTGAATAGAGCGTTGGCCTTTCTCCACTGAGCCAGTAGCCCTGGAACAATGCCGTTGTTAATCAGGTCATTAACTGGGTAATTCCTCCTGTCTTCCTCACTCATCTCTCTCCTCAACAAACCATACCTCAGCAGATCTCTGGCTGTGGGCAGCTCAGCAGGAGGAAGTTCCCTCCCAGTCCCCACCAAATGACTTAGGTGACAACTTGATTTGCTTCGGGTTCTGATTTCTTTCTGACTCATCCTTTGGACCTGTGAACAAAAGAAATGTCATTGAAATTTAGATAGGCCCACTGATTATGATTACATAAAATTAAGTTAATTGAAATTATTAATATCTTCGCTATAAGCTCAGATAAAAGGTTGTGTTGTTATAGGTACAAGACTTAATTATTCAAAGTAATGACAATTTCATATATCTATCATATCAAAATATAGAGATAGTTTCGGTCACACATAACATTTCGAATAATTTGAATTACACAATATTTACATTACGAAGTAATCAAAATTGTCAAAAAGGAGGAAAACACATGCATTCACAATCAAAACTCCAGCATTTGTGACTATGTGAAACTTAGAAACCATACTGCATACCAAAAACAACCAAAGTTGACCACACATATCAATGGCACATTGATATACGATGCTACAGTCATATTTAGGTTATATTTAAAACCTTTATGGTCAAATATAAGTAGGTAAATGGCTTTTTTAAACAACACTAAATATATTTCTAAGTTTGCTAGAAAATATGACATTATTTGAGCATTAGTAGTTTTTGAATTGTTGACTTTACTAAAATTGACACACCCTACTGGTCACCATCTAAACGTAGCAAAGTAGTTGTTCTTCGTCATGAAGAAATTGCAAAAAGACTCGGAAGTGGAGCTACAAAATCTGGTGTTTGGAAGGTGTGTGTGAGATACAAAATGACCAAAACCTTTAAAAATGCTGCTAGAACCGGTCGAAAACCTAAAGTGAGCCAACAAAACGAGAGAAGGATTTGCAGACTAGCCTTGCAAGATCGTAGAGGTTCTTCAAGAATCATTAGAGAAGTTCTGGAAGCATCTTGAGTCAATATATGTGACAGAACCGTTCGAAGAAAACTATGTCAAAATGGTTTGAAGGCAAGAAAAACTAGAAAGAAGCCTCTTCTTAACGAGCGACAAAGGCGCAGTCGTGTAAATTGGGCTATGGAGCACAAGTCCTGGACCACAGAAGACTGGGCCAAGGTAATTTGGAGCGACGAGACCCGCATTTCGATATTTGGTAGTGATGGTGTCAAATATGTTCCTCGCCGGCCAGGAGAAGATTTGTTACCAGAATGCACAACTGCAACTATGAAACATCCTGTCAGCATTATGGTGACATATCCAAAGTTGGTGTAGGACAGCTTCATGTGATAGACAGTATTCTAAACGACAAAAGATACCAAAGTGTGGTTCTAGAGACGCCATTGCTTCCATTAACTGCTGAATTATACCCTGATGCACCAGAAGAGTGCATTTTCTAGCAGGACAGTGCACCATTTAACACCGTCAAAACCAGCCTCCAATGGATGAAGCAAAGAAATATAAAGATCCTCAAGTGGCCGGGTAATAGTCTGGACCTAAACACGATAGAGAATCTGTGTTCGGGGCTGAAAGTCATCGTTCACCGTCGGAATCCTAGTAACAAAAGGGAATTGATCGAGGCCATCTTTCAGGCTTGGTTTAAAATAATTACTGCTGAAGATCTCCGATGTTTAGTGGACTCGATGCCTAGAAGAGTTGATTCTGTAATCAAATGTAAAGGGTTTCCAACAAAATATTAGTTGTATAAGTGTATTTAATAGAGCAGAACATTTTCATTGTACTCTCAATTTTTGTGTACATTGCTTATAATAAATCTGTATTCAGTTTAAAAGTTTGGCTTATTGTTATTTATTTGGATAAATCTATCCTAAATATTTAATGTTCATGTGTTTCATGAATTTTTAAAAAAAATTACCATGAAGACAAAATAAAGACAATAAATATGGATGATAAATAATATTTGCATAATTTTGGAAAAGTGTCCAGAATTATGTCCACTAGTGTATGTACAAAAATGCCCGCTGCAACTTGCGCATAAAGAAAATCCCGAAACACAACCAAGGGGAAAACTGGGAAGGACGAGGGTGTTACTGAAACCTTCTCTGACTACTTTATTGTGTATACTAAATTTGGTGCAGATTATCCAACCCGTTTAGGCATGTATAAACGAACAAACATCATTATCATCCCATATATATATAATAAAAATAACCAAGAATAAAATATTTTAAACACGAAATAGTGCTCAAGCGCTTTCATCTAAGGACATCCTCAGGAACACCAAAATTAATAATAAGATTAAGACTATATATAGTCCACAAAGAAGAACAAAAATAATATGATTGGTACAGGGAATATTGGAGGAGGAGCAAACAATTAACGTGGAAAGGCTACCAAAGTTTTAGCGCCTTGCCCTTCTTATCTAAATCTGATCTGAAAGAATTCAAAATAACAGGATCGAGCGAAATAAGACCCTGGCTAAGGTTGAAATTGTTTGTAATTCGAATAATGGCAGACTGAAGAATGTTTCTATTAACAATGTTACTTGAGTGAAACAAAATTTAAGAATTACTCCAGTCAATACAATGGGACAACTCTGACAAATGAACAAAAAGGGCATTGGACGACTGTCCCTTTCTAACGGAGTATTGATATTGTTTTAATTGTTTTACACGTGTGTTCAAATCTTTTCCCGTCTGTCCAGTAAATAAAAGAGTCACATTGTTTACAACTAATTTTATAGATAATGCAAATAATGCATGAATTATTGGTAGGGCTATTCTTTATCATGATATTTTACACAATATTATCATATGGAAATACTACATTAGTGTTCAAAAGTTTAAATACATTAGCAATGCCTAAAAAGCCTGAAAAAAAAGGGAGTACTACAATATTCTTTGAGAAAGTGCGAGGGTTATTATTCACATGACAGAAGGTTCGTTTTCCATTGTTAAGGCAAGATTCCCCCCAAAAAGGTGGGTAACATAAATCGTTTCCAATATCGTTGATTTTTTCTAACTCAGCATCCATGTATTCCGGGCTGGCTATCCTAAGACCAAGGAAAAACACAGAAGAAAATATGACTTTCTTGATCGGGGTATCATGTCCAGAGTAAAAGTGTACATAGAATAAATTGTTTTTTGTCCGACAGATACTAAACTTAAAACCTTGGTTTCCCTATGTACACGCACATTCAAAACCGGGATTGAGTTGTTTTGTTCCACTTCCACAGTAAACTTAATGGAAGGGACTTGATTATTTAACTGAATAAAGTCATCCAGGTCACGTCGATGTACCGCACCCACGTGATACCAACCCCAGGATTCTCTTGATGTAAGTTATCTCAAAATATCCTTATAAATATTGGAGAGGAGGGGTATCAAAGGATTACCCCCTACGGCCATCCCAAAAACCTGTTGATAATGTTGACCATTAAACCTGAATTTGCAGTCTTTGATGCAAAGTTTAAGGGGTTCTAAAACAAAGTGTGCAGGTAGTGGCAGGTCATACTTATGTAATTCTCGTGAGAGGAAGTCAAGCATGTCGTCATTTGACACTTTTGTGAACAATGAACAAACGTCGAAACTAATCAATTTATCGCTGGTTTCAACGCGTATACTATTCAGTTTTTCAGTGAGTTGCATGGAATTTTTTACATGCGAATCAGATATACAATACAGTAGTGCCGAGAATGGGAACAAAACTTTGACAAGCCCACAGAAATAATAATAGGGTATATAGGTTTGCCAGGTTTTGGGGTTTTATAAGACCGTAAAGGTAGGGAAGAGAAGGGAAGTGGATGTAAAAAACGGAATACGGGTAATTCCTTATGAATTTTAAGAATACGTTTCAGGTCACTATTGAATTACTTGATGACGTCATCCTGCTGGTTGTTTCTAAGCTTTCTGTATGTGGAGGGGTTCTGAAGAAGATCGTTCATTGATATATTTATATGAAGTTTTTTGAAATAACTTGCATCCCGAGAATCCTGAGGGGTGGCATCTCATGGTTGCGGTACGTCGACGATATTTTGTGTATCTGGCCCATGAGGCGTGACCTCGTTCAGTTAAGTAATCAAGTCTCTCCCATTAAATTTACTTTGGAAGTGGAACAAAACAACTCGATCCGTTTTTGGATGTGGTGTACATTGGGAAAGCCCACGTTTTAAGTTTAGTATATATCAGAAAAACAAACAATTTACTCCGGACATGATACCCGCATCAAGAAAACCGTATTTTCTTCTATGCTTCTTCGTTCTCTTAGGATAACCAGCACAGAATACATAGATGCTGTGTTAGAAAATTTCAACAATACTGGAAGCGATTTGTGTTATCCACCTGTGTTTTTGGAATCTTGCCTTAACAAGGGAAAACGAACCTTCTATTATGCGAACAATAACCCTCGCGCTTTGTCAAAGAATATTTTAGTACTTCCTTTTTTGCCCAGGATTTTTAGGCATCGCTAATGTACTTAAACTTTTGAACATTAATGTGGTATTTTCATATGAAAATATTGTGAAAAATGCCATAATAAGGAACAGTGCTACAAATACTGTAATTCCTGTATTATCTATAAAATTAGTTGTAAATAATGTGACTTTTTTAACATTGGACAGATGGAAAAAGATTTGAACATGCGTGTAAAACAACATCAATATTCCGTTAGAACGGAACAGTCGTCCACTTCCCTCTTTGTTCATTTGTCAGAGTTGTCCCATTGTATTGATTGGAGGATTGTTTCACTCAAATAACATTGTTAATAAAAACATTCTTGAGTCTGCCATTATTCAACTTACAAACAATTTCAATCTTAGCCAGGGTCTTTTTTCGCTCGATCCATTTATTTTGAATTCTTTCAGATCAGATTTAGATAAGAAAAAATATTATACGTGAATTGTATGCTCCTCCTCCAATATTCCCTGTACCAATCATATTATTTTTGTCTTTATTTGTGAACTATATAGTCTTAATCTTGTTTTTAATTTTGGTGTTCCTGAGGATGTCCTTAGATGAACGCTCTTGAGCACTATTTCGTATTTTAATTTTCCTTCGTGGTTTACTCATCATATATATATATATATATATATATATATATATATATATATATATATATATATGTGTGTGTGTGTGTGTGTGTGTGTGTGTGTGTGTGTGTGTGTGTGTGTTATCCGTCAGAAGAAGTTCAGTAGTTTGAAAATGTCTGCAGATTTCTCGTTCATATTTTACAGTCCATGATGAGGCTTCGTATTCTGTATGAAATCGATATAAGGATGCATATTATATTTAGAACACTTTGGACTAACAGGTTTTGGACTACGTTCAGAGTAAAATGGGTCGTACAAAAAGTTCAAATTTGTTTTACATAATGTATACATTTACATATAATGGGTTCAACATGCACTCTTTGAGCCCGAAGGTCGGGCAAGGTTCGATTGAGAAAACGTAGCAAACACCATCGACGTCTTAAAAGGAAGGCTGAATTAACCCTTCCATCTTTAGGGGTGTCCCCTAAACATTATATAAATTATCTGGCATTAGCCAGAATAAAATCAGTAAACTAGAGGTTATGTAGCAAAGAGCTAAACGTGTGGTGACTTGCATGGTGATACGATGTTTACGTGAAGAATTCACAAAAAATTTTAATTTCTCATATACAAGAAATGTGTTCTTCTAAATCGCTCTTTCGATCACTGAATAAATGTTGGTATAATAGAGTGGCCGATAATTTCTTGAACAATGTACTGTATAATTCAAAAATAGTTTGTTCTTAGCTGAGAGAGTTGCAAGGAGTTACAAGATAAGAGAAAGCCTCTGTATATATATATATATATATATATATATATATATATATATATATATATACATATATATATATATATATAATACATATGGGGAAAGAGAGAGAGCGAGAGAGAGATTTTCTAATAGGATAAGCATATACGAAAATATTTCTGAAGGTCTGTATTCGGCGGCGAAGCTTCATTCGATTTATTCTGTTTGAGAGGATAAATTTTATATAAATAGTGTGGAAAGATCCGCGAATCCTTCTTTCCCATCCCGGAGAATCACTCCTTATATGTAAGTGTTCGACACGCGTCTGTTTGCATATCTTAGATGATGCGTCATATAAAAGGGAAATGTTTATTCTTCGGAGGTATTTTTTGCCCTCGATTTCTATTCGTAGGACACTTTTGCTTCTTCTAACAGCTGTTTTCTTATCCAGTGCACGCACTTCTTTTCTTCTCTCTCTCTCTCTCTCTCCTCTCTCTCTCTCTCTCTCTCTCTCTATCTATCTATCTATGTCTCGCATCATATCTTACAGCATTGTATGCCGAAGTCAAAGGAATGGTTAAGGTTTTGACACATGGCGGCCCATTATGTCATGCCATTTCCAAAGGCCTCTGTGGAGGCGCTTCATGCAAATTCTGAGCCTGGACTAAATTGTATCCTTTGACATTTACATCTTTTCTCCTTTGTTCACTCGTTCACTAAAGTTGACCAAAGAATTTGCACTCTGCGATCGACAAAGATGCAATCTATAAATATTGAAAAAATTCGAACACGTAAATTGCCTGTATCTGGATACTATCAGGTGTACCACGTACTCTCTCTCTCTCTCTCTCTCTCTCTTCTCTCTATATATATATATATATATATATATATGTATGTATGTATATATATTTTTTTTTTCACCTGACAGTACGTTATATATCCCATAACTTCTTTCTTGAGTGAAGTTCTGAATTTGAAATATTTACTGACTTCACGTGCAGAATTTTGACTTTCAAAGCCATATTTGATGCTTTGTCTTTCGAGTGTCGAATTTAATACCCATAATCATAACATGGAAGACTTTAAAGTAGTATATTAAATTTTTGTGGAGGTAAAACTAAGTTTATGTACAATGTTGAACACAAAAAATGGGACACTGCTTTTACGTTATCATGTAATGGAATTTTAAGATCTATATTATAGTTAGGACTGAAATAAAATTATCCCAGGGAAGTATTTTTATTCCAATACTTTGTGTGACTTCCTTATGCCTTCAAAACCTCTTTAACTCGTCTTGCATCGACGCCACCAGTGATTTACAAATGTTGGTAATTTCAGAATCACTCACGAAGGTGTCTTATAAATAAAACTCGGATGTCTAGGCACTAAAAACCGTTAAAAAAAGGGAGGCAAATAGGCAAAATAAACATTCAAAATAGGGAGTAAAACCCTTCAAAAAAAGGCATTTATAAATTTGCTTTTAGAAAACGTTTAATCTAGAATAATACCTTTACATACGCATAATACATATTACAACGCCCTCAGTGAACAAAAGAGTAGGTAATGCAAAATATTAGTTACGCATAACAACAATGATTTCATTCCAAAAATAAAGTTTAATATAGAATAATACCATTATACACGTACAAATACAGTAATACATATTACAACGCCATTATAATGAACAAAACAGTACGTAGTGAAAATGTTCTTCCCACAATAATGACAACTATTTAATTTTTAAAAATGTTTAATATAAAATAATACTATCATGCACGCTGATTTTCTTTTCTGTATATATATATATATATATATATATATATATATATATATATATATATCAACGTGAAGAACGACGCTTGTATAGGAGATATTCCGCGCAAGACGAGAGAGAGAGAACGAAACAAATGAAAAAATGAGGTAACCACCCGGGAATCGAACCCGGGATCTTCCGATTGCCGGTCAGATGCGATAACCATTACACCATGGGCCTCACTCTTCCAAATGCCCCATTGGGGCATTGGTTTCTGCGAGTATGTAGAAGAATTACGGCATTTGGAAGAGTGAGGCCCATGGTGTAATGGTTATCGCATCTGACCGGCAATCGGAAGATCCCGGGTTCGATTCCCGGGTGGTTACCTCATTTTTTCATTTGTTTCGTTCTCTCTCTCTCGTCTTGCGCGGAATATCTCCTATACAAGCGTCGTTCTTTACGTTAATTATACTGCGTGTTTGCAGTTAAATGTATATATATATATATATGTATATATATATATATATATATTTTAAATGCAAACAACACACAGTACAATTAATGTAAAGAACGATGCTTGTATAGAAGAAATGTTCCGCACAAGATGAGGAGGGAGAACGAACAAATGAAAAATGAGGTAAACACCCGGGAATCGAACCCGGGATCTTCCGATTGCCGATCAGATATGCTATCCACTACACCATGGGCCTCGATTGATCAGAAGTCGTAATTCTCCTACATACGAGCAGAAACCAATGCCCTGAGGGGGCACCTCCCGCATGCCGCACATATATACATTTTAACTACAAACAACACACAGTATAATTAATGTAAAGAACGACGCTTGTATAGAAGAAATGTTCCGCACAAGATGAGGAGGGAGAACGAACAAATGAAAAATGAGGTAACCACCCGGCATGTGCGGCATGTGCGGCATGTGCGGCATGCGGGAGGTGCCCCTCAGGGCATTGGTTTCTGCTCGTATGTAGGAGAATTACGACTTCTGATCAATCGAGGCCCATGGTGTAGTGGATAGCATATCTGACCGGCAATCGGAAGATCCCGGGTTCGATTCCCGGGTGGTTACCTCATTTTTAATTTGTTCGTTCTCCCTCCTCATCTTGTGCGGAACATTTCTTCTATACAAGCGTCGTTCTTTACATATATATATATATATATATATATACAGTATGTGATGCAAACTCACAAAAAAAGAAAAATGATTCCAAGGCCTTTCGTGTATTCAGAAGTACACCTCGTCAGAGAAACCTTAGATGATGCGTCATTCCCTGACGAGGTGTACTTCTGAATACACGAAAGGCATTGAAGTCATTTTTCTTTTCCCTTGTGGTTTTGCATCATATATATATATATATATATAAGTTATATATATATATATATATATATTATATATAATATATATATTAGGGTGTTTCATACCTATAGTGTAAAATAAAAATAAGCTTGGAGTTTTAATCCACACGTTTCTCTGTATTCTAAAGAACAAGAAAACACGTTTGAGCAAGTTTGAACCAGATCGCGCTGCATTTAGAGGTCCCCAACTTTGACGACTTTTTGTCAGTTCATTTCTCGCCTGCCTGCAGAGAAGACGGTTTTCTTCGTCACTTGAGCGGTTCGTGTTGTATAGCCTATTGGACAACTATGGAGGTAATTATATATGCTACTAATTATCTCATTTTACTGTGGTATTGAAATTTATTATTATTTAATTTCTGTCATTTTACTGTGGTAGTGATATTTATTATTAATATTACATGAAATTAATTAGTCTGTTGCATATTGGACAACTAAGCTGGTAATTATTTATGATACTAATTAATGTAATTTTACTGCGGTATTGAAATTTATTTAATTAATGAATTGTCAAAGAGAACGTAGTGTACACGTATCAGTTTTATAAATAAAGAAAAGCAGTAACTGGGACTCGAACCAGTGTCATAGCCGTTTGGCGGCATCGCTCAAGTCGGCGTACACAGCACGCTATCCACTCCCTAGATGGTGTAGTGGATAGCGTGCTGTGTACGCCGACTTGAGCGATGCCGCCAAACGGCTATGACACTGGTTCGAGTCCCAGTTACTGCTTTTCTTTATTTAATTAATGAAATTAATTACGATGTGAAATTATTTCTGTGGAATTATTTAGTTGTTTTCTTTTCCAGGTGTCTACCAGAGTGAAAACAGAAGTGTTTCTTATTGGCCAGACGGATGCGAACATCACATCAAGTGGCCTTCCAACTCAGTTGCAAGTACTCAAAAAGTACTTTACCACCAAAAGGAGCAAAAATTTGGACGTACTAAATGCCTGAACCTGTGCCTGGATGCCTGTCTCATATTTTGGGAGAGAGCGAGAATCCCCATGATGCGTCGAGATTCGGCCTTGAAGATGGAATCCCTTCTCAAGGAATACGACCGGCTTGTGAAGCACAAGTCACATAAAGCAGAGTCCTTCCGAGTGAAGGAGGCGATGTTCAAGGAGGCAATAGCGAAGGAGATCATGGACATTGCTCATTCACAGGCTAAGGAAATGATGAAGAATCAGGAGGACATCCACTTTCTCGACATGCAGCGTGAAGATCCAAATTCCTGCAGCATGGGCCCTGTTGACATGAAGCTTCACTATAAGGAGATTAGGAAAAGGAAGAGGCTGGACAAGATTAAGGAACAACAGGAGATGGCCAGGAAGGAACAAGGAGCTGCAGAAGATACGGGGGCTTTAGTGATTTCAACTTCGTCAGAGACTGACTCAGATGTCGTTGACCCAACCGTGGAAGTTTTTCCATCCTCCTCCAAGGGAAATACCAAGAGACGCAGGAATCTGATCTCACAGGATGTGACGACTACCTACGATCGGCTGAATATTTCGTACCGCGATTCAGCTATGTCGTACGCTGCAGCGGCTAAATCACTAGGTTTTGACTTGGATGAACTGTCCATTTCTGCCAGTACCATGTACCGCACACGCAAGGCTCTCAGGAAGGTGGCTGCTGAAAGTTATCAATCCGACGAAGTTTGTCCTGGTCAGCCTCTTGTCTTGCATTGGGACGGTAAGCTCCTACCTGACAATGAGCAATGGAAGGAGAGCGTTGACCGGATCGCCGTCCTCGTCTCTGGCGACGGCAAGGAGAAGTTGCTCGGCGTTCCTAAGGTGACGTCCGGAACCGGCGAGAAGATAGCGCGAGTTTGCTTGGATTTGGTCAAGGAACACAGGATGGAAGAGCGCGTGCGGGGACTGTCTTTCGACACGACAGCGTCGAACACCGGGATTCATATCGGGGCCTGCGTCCTGATTGAGAAAGGTCTTGGCAGAGAACTCATGTACTTCCCCTGTCGGCATCACATCTATGAAGTCATCCTCAGCTCCGTCTTCAAGCGTGCATACGGCCCTTCAAGTGGCCCCGATATACCCGTTTTCAAGAGGTTTCAGGCACAATGGAAGTTCATCGACCGGTTGGACGTGCGGCCGTACGATTTTGCTCAAGTCAATGACTCTATGAGGGAACTGAGGGAGAAGTCAGTCCTGCTGGTGAGAGGGATGGTGAGCACGTCGCATCAGCGCGATGACTACAAGGAACTGCTACAGTTGGTTCTCTTCTTCCTGGGAGAAGCAAAAGTGGTGGATTTCCCTCTCAGAGCCCCTGGCGCTTACCATCACGCTCGATGGATGGCGATAGCCATCTACTCCTTGAAAGTAATTCTACTGAAGAAGCAGTTCAAGATGTCGAGTCACGAGTTGGAAGCTCTGACAGCCGTAGGTCTCTTCGTGTCCCTCGTCTACATCCGAGGTTGGACTCGTGCTGCAACCTCAAGCAAGGCTGCCGCAGTTGATCTGGAATTTCTGCGTGACGCGGAAGCCTTTGCCATGTCGGGATATTCGTGTGTTAACGCTGCGCAAGAAGCCATGTCTCGACACCTATGGTACATCTCTGAGACTCTTATTGCCATGGCGTTCTTCGACGCAGATGTGGCAGATGAAGAAAAGGCTCAGATGGTCGTCAGTTTGGGTAAGCCCGCATCGAAAAAGGAACTCAAGCGACCCCAAGGGAAGAACGTCAGGAATCTTGCCTCGAAACACCTGGCGGAGTTCGTGACAGGAAAGACGATGGCTTTCTTCCATGCATTCGACTTGGACACAGAATTCTTGAAAAAGCCAGTTGCCGAGTGGACTGAAGTAGAGGGCTTCAAGCGAGCAGCGGCAACTGTTAACAAAATCTCTGTCGTCAACGATCGGGCCGAAAGAGCCATCGCGCTCACCAAAGAGTTCAACTGTTCTCTGACGAAGAACGAAGAGCAGAAGCAGTATTTGCTCAAAACTGTGATGCAGCATAGGGCGAAATACCCGAATAAAACCAAGAAGGATTTCATGGACAAATGATTCGCAAGAAGTGGTTATGTTTTTTGTATCTTTGTGAAAATGTGTAGTGAAATGGTATTCGTTTGTTGAATAAAAATTCATTGACAGATTTTTTTTTAATTTTTTCCGTTTATGATCTGCCAGAGCATCAAACTGGGGACCCGTAAACTTTAAACTATTGAATTAATACTTCGGTTTATCAGTCTCCTCAGCAAATGGAACAAGGGGATCCATGTGGATTAAAATTTTTCCAAACTTTTAATTTATGAAACACCCTAATATATATATATATATATATTATTATTATTATTAAGCATCATTTATTTTCTATTAAATATATAATAAATCATTTAATTTAAAATTATGTAACATTTTGTAAAGTTATACTGTATTTATTATTATTATTATTATTATTATTTTTATTTTTTATTTTTTATTTTTTTTTCTCGCTATTACTATCACCAGCCATTTTCACTGTTTTTATCTAATAAATAAACTAAATGCCATTAATTTTGTCTGAAAGCCTCCATGCTTCCAAGGGCATATTCAGAAAAAAGTACTGTGAATCAAATAGTCACATCGAATATCTAAAAATTGTAGAACCCTGTCACATGAATTCTTTTCTGAATAAAGTTTTTTGAATTTTTAATCTTAATAGCCAACACAAAACTAATAATTTTACCAAAGAAGAAGAATTTTATAACTCCCTACCTTTTTTGAACATCAATATAGTAGTTAAACAGAACAGCAAATTTACCACATCAGTATACACAAAATCCACTTACACGGGACTGGGTGCTAATTTCCTTAGTGATATACCCACTATATGAAAGTTAACAGTATAAAAAGTCTAATTTGCCGTGCATTTCGTTTATGCTTCTCCTATCTGTCTTTCCTCAGATTTTTTCTCCAACAATCTTTTCCCTAGACACCTTTTCCAGACAGCTATTAAAAAATTCCTTGATAAGATCTGTCAATTAGTTGGCAGGAAGGTAGGTTGATTTTCCGCATTTTTTTAGATATCGACTTTGGACTAGTCGAGATAGTCAGGGCTTAATATGATAATAACTGACAGAACATTTTAGATCCCTAGCTTTAACCGTTTTTTGAGGAAACCGTTTCAAAAATCGTCAAAAAATCGTACCGAAAAATACCGCATTTTCGCAATTTTCAGTCGAAAAAATCATGCTATTTTCATAAAAAAATCCTGAAAAAAGTTACAATTTTATTGAAAAAAAGTAAAAAAAACATGTACAGAGTCAAATAGATACATTTAGATCCCAAGATCATCATAATTTTCACTGTAAGAGTCCTTAGAAGCAAAGGAAGGCCTCATCTGGCGGCTTAGGGCTTTGGCCAAAATGTGTTTGTGCCTTGATTCGAGTCCATAAACAGTATGGGAAGCTTCAGATATCAGCCTCACGGCCCTTTTGAACACTCTGAGATTGTGAAGGCAGATCAGGCAGCTCCAGCTTGGTGCCATTCAGCCATGCTTCTTGAAGTTCCTGGTCAGAAAAGTCTTCTGTGAGAGCAGGTTCACAGATGCCACTTTGAGAAAGGTTGATTAGTTCTGACCAGTGGGTAGCTTCAATGTTGATGGCTGTGATCTTCTTCAGCCTCTTCTTGGCTGGCTTCCCACTTCTGAAAGAATAATAAATTTATTTTTTATTCCAGTTTAAGATTTAATCCCTATTAGTCTCAGAATTGCTGATTTAATTTAACTTAAATTAAAAAAAAAAACCGAGTTCTATAAATCCCCATAATCGAATTTTTTTTCAGAAAGAAGGTAAGATTATTTCCATTATCAGAGGGGAAGGGGGGAATTGGGATAAGAAAATGTGAAAAAAAATTCGATTATAGGGATTTATAGAACTCGGGCCTTTTTTTTATTAAATAAATCCCCATAATCAAATTTTTTTTTTCACATTTTTTTAAATTAATAAATGCTTACCTGATGGACAGAATTTTCTTGAGAGCAGCTTCCCTCACTTCCAAGTCATCAGACTTCATCATGGAGTACAGCACATTCTCTACAGACACATCAATCTAATTGCCAAAGTCAACCATCTTGCATGGTTTAATGGTCCAATTTTCCAGGCAGCAAATCTCGGGTTGACTTTGCCCCTGGAAATTCCAAGTACATACTCTAAAAGAAGCCTCTGGTCGTTACTGAGGTCATTCAGTGTCTTCTCAGCAAATTTCATGTCATCCAGGGGGCCACTGAGTTTGGTGAATTCCACTTGTGGCAGATCTTGGTAGTCAATTTCACAGTTTTCCCAGCGCACCAGTAAAAGCAGTGGGACGTTTGGTACTGCCATCAAGATGCTTGGAAACAGCTCTGAAAGGAAGCTCATTCTGATGGAGTGAACAGCCAATGGTGTGCAATTTCCGATCAATTTTATTTTCCAGAGCTGTTACAAGGCCTCCCTCCCAGCTAGTGTTTGTATTTGTGTTGTCAAGGAGGACAGCTTTCAGGGTATGAACACTGTTAAACTCCTCCAAGACACTAGCAACTTCTTCACCAAGTAGAACTCCAGTCGCACCTTTAATTGGGATGACTTTGTGAGTAAGATATGTTCCACTTTCAGTTCCCGGCTCCTTTGTGAAAGTCAAATGGTGCTCTTGTCCCTTTCCTTTCTTCAGCTTAGTCTCCCCATTTTCATCCTTAACTTCTCTGTACAGCAAAGTGTCCTTGTCAACTTTCCCATCAACCCCAATACAGACTAACTTTTCCAGACCCTCATTGTGCTTTTCATCACTTTTCACTTTCATTCTAGCTTTTTCCCTGTCCATTTTCGATTTATCAACTATTATCTGTTTCACATCAAGGCCAGGCTTAAGCAGGTCCATAGCTTGTAAGTCCAGGAGGAAGGCATTAGCAAGACTTGCCCCAAGATTGGAAGAAACATCACCCCTGATCAGTTCCATGGCATATCTGGAGGTTTTCAAAAAGCTGTAACCTACACTCGGGTGCCTCCTTGGCTTGAACTCTTCAGTTTCACCACCAGATGGCTGAAATGAAAATAAAAAATAAATTACTAAAGCGAAAATGGGGGAAAATAGGGGAAAAAGTAGGGAAAAATATGGGTAAAAATCGACGAAAATGGGCGGAAATAAGAATAAATTACTTAAACGAAAATGGGGGGAAAAAGTGGGAAAATAGGGGGAAAAATGGGTAAAAATTCAGGTAAAAAGTCGGCGAAAATGGGCGAAAAAAAGAATAAATTACTAAAGCGAAAATGGGGGGAAAAAGGGGGGAAATAGGGACAAAAAGTAGGGATAAATTTGGGTAAAAATGGGATAAGATATAAGAAAAAATATATATTACCTCTCCTGATTCTCCTGAGCTGGATTCAAAAGAAATATCTTGTGAAGGTGTGGAGGCAAAAGTGGCCAAATCCACTTCCTGTTGCTGTTGAATCTGGCTCTGTAATCTTTCTGCTTCAGCTGCAGCCCTCTGGTCTTTCTTCACAGCAGCTTTATCCACAGATCCCAGCTAGAAGGAGCCCTTGGGTCCTATTTTGGCCCTCTGATCTCTCAAGTATTCCCTCTCCTCTACTGGAACCTGAAATATTAAAGTACAGGGTGTACATAAAGTCAGGATCTATTTTTGTGAAGCACTTGGAAATTATATGGAATTCAATCATAAAATGATAAAGTGGTAACATTTATTAAATAATTAAGAGTAGGATTCGACGTGACGCCCATCAGTATCCCTGCACAGCTCAAATCGTTCCGCAACATTTCTAAACACATTCTGGAGCATTTGCGGGGTTATGTTATCTGTAGCAGTTCGTATACGTAAGTTTTCAAGACTCGTAATCTTCGTCTGATAGACGTGCGATTTGATAAAGCCCCATGCAAAGAAATCTAAAGGGGTTAAATCTGGTGATCTCGCTGGCCAAGGTCTGTTGCTTCCGCGTCCGATCCAGCGATTTGGAAAACGTTCATTTACATAATCCTGAACAATTTTGGCACAGTGACAAGGAGCACCATCATGTTGATAGACGACGGTACTAACAATCCTATCCCCGTCGTCTATCAACATGATGGTGCTCCTTGTCACTATGCCAAAATTGTTCAGGATTATGTAAATGGACGTTTTCCAAATCGCTGGATCGGACGCGGAAGCAACAGACCTTGGCCAGCGAGATCACCAGATTTAACCCCTTTAGATTTCTTTGCATGGGGCTTTATCAAATCGTACGTCTATCAGACGAAGATTACGAGTCTTGAAAACTTACGTACACGTATACGAACTGCTGCAGATAACATAACCCCGCAAATGCTCCAGAATGTGTTTAGAAATGCTGCGGAACGATTTGAGCTGTGCAGGGATACTGATGGGCGTCACGTCGAATCCTACTCTTAATTATTTAATAAATGTTACCACTTTATCATTTTATGATTGAATTCCATATAATTTCCAAGTGCTTCACAAAAATAGATCCTGACTTTATGTACACCCTGTATATTAAATAGCGGATCTAAAGTAAGAGATAAAATCCTGAAAAAAAATTGATTATTAATTTCTATTACCAGGGGGGGGGGGGGAAGATTACAGGAGGAAAATGCGGATATTTTTCAATTACAAGCATTGAATTTCCTTCCATTTAAAAGGCACCTAATCGCACTAAGTTAGGCCAGTTAAAAGTTAAAAAAATAATAGCATTACCTTCTTACTGGGAGGACAAGTGCAGATTATGTGCTGTGTTTGACAATTTTCTTTCTTGCACTTCACAGCATTGTCATTACAGGGACAAGCAGGTGCAAGCAGAAATGTCAAAAAGTTTATCCAGCTTTTCCTCCAGATTCTGCTCCTGGACTGTAGAAAGAGATTTCCTGTTTATCTCTTTTGCTTTCTTGAAGCACACTTTATCCACCAATTTCACTACATAATATTCCTCATATAGGGGCAGCCGCGGGTTCACTGCCTGCCAGATCTCAATCATATCCTATGCTATCATTTTAGCAATATCATAGTCTTTCAAGTCCGGGTGGCTGTTTTGGAGGAAATAACTGTACTGAATAACTTGGCGGAGGGTAGGAGGCTCTGTTTTATCCAAAGGGGAAGGCTGGCCACTGAATTTTTTGGCACTATCACTTCGAGTTAACACTGCAGACTTCCGTTTTTTACCCATTTTTATGAAATATCTGAAAATAAACACCATTAAATGAACGCATCATAAAATAACTTAATTTAATACACATTTTATACATAAATATCATTAAAAAATACAAAATAATAGACTAATAAACATCTATAATGCATTTACAATAAGTTTCAAGCATCGTTTTGTTAAAAAAGCCGAATTTTAATTGATTATTTTGATGAAATAAGGTCCGATATTTTGTTTGTTTACATTGCGTGAATGCCGCGCGCGCGATTTTACGCGTAAAATTCGGCAATTTTCCAACTTAAAAATAATTAACAATCCTCAAAAAATACAATCACTTTCACAAATATGAGTTGGTGCAACGTTTTTTATACGTTAATACCTTTCTGTCTAGACTAGTCCAAGATCACAGTTCCAAAATCAGCCTACCTTAGTTGGCAGTATTCCAGTTGTTTCTAAGGACATTCAAATTATTGTTTTGAGCTAAAAAAAAAATTTAACACTTAAAAATGTTAGAAATAGGTATGGAAACATAAATAAAACTTTGTTTAGAAATTTATTTAATTAATTACACGAGAAATTATATGATTCCATTGACGCTATCAAGTAATAAGAGACACTAACATAACTTTGGTACTTTGAATGAAACAAATAAAGCAATATTTGTCCTTTGCTAAACAACGGTAGACCATACTATTTCGAATGGAATGCACTAAAACAGTTTTTGTTCTTTGTTAAACATCACACATTCTACATTTTAGACAAGAGTAGCCTTTCATACAGTTTCTGCATCTCTTTTTGGGTTCTAAATGATCAGGCCAATGTCCAAAAAACTGCCAGATATTGCGATGCTGTTAATTGTTATATTCAAATGCCATAAGGCATCACTGAAACTAATCTGAGGAAATTATACGTACTTTTTGTTGATGATGCCATATGGAATCGCTGGGACAGAAAGGGTTAAATTCCCTTTTTATAATTATTCAAGTTCAAAACTACTAGCCGACCTACTCGTTCTCCTTACTTCGTTGTACCTTCAAGTCGACTTTCGTTTTATATTTCCAAATACTCATAGCATTAAGTCTTATTTTCCATATAAAGAGAAACTCCCTGATGCGTTCGCCTCGACTGCTGTCTATTGTTTTAAGTGCGTTCGCTGTCAGGCGAACGACATTGGCAGCACCTGCCGCCAATGCAAACTCAGAATAGATAAGCATCGAGGAGTTTCTAGTCGTACTTCGCACCTTCTAAATAAAGACTCAAAATCTCCTATAAGAGATCATTGCCTCTCTACAGATCGCTTCATTTACCCCTCCTCTTACCAACTAATAAACGCTACCAACAACCAACTTACCGATCTCCGCATTTTAAAATCTTTACACATCCGAAAAGCCAGACCAACTAAATGATTACAATTCTGCGTTTGACCTGATCATCACAGGATAACACAGGGCTTTTAATTTTTTAATTTTTTAACCTTTTAAACTTTAAAAGTTTTATGGTACTACGCCTCTGTGCCAATATTTATAATTGGAAACATACTCAGAAATTTCCAAAGTAAGTTTTCATCATTAATTCCATTTGTTACTGTTAATTTCACTCATTCCAATATTTCTGTACTGCCTTTTATCGTTTTAATGCTTTATAACTTTATAGCTTTGATGATCGGAAATAATTTCCGAAACGTTTGCCTTTTAAACAACAATGATAAATATTTTGGTTTCCCTGTTCATCCTTAAACTGCGCTTCCCGAGGAGCAAACTTTTAAATGAATTTTTATATACCTTGGTTAACCTTGGTTTTGCTTCCGCCCGAATTGCTTATTCTGATGAAGGTTAAGCTTGTCACTTCACCTTAGACCTACACTTTAACGTGGAATCCGAACCAAGCCCAACCACGGGCGGTCAGAAAATACCTCGCTCGGACTAGGTCTCACGACCTCCCGATCAACAGCCCAGCGTCTTAACCACAAGGCCACCCAGGGCATCCATTTATCTGTCAACCAATTTTTATTGTGTAGAAGGATAAACAGCTGGGTTTTGCTGCACGCCGCCTGCCGGCACTGGGTTTCGAACCCGGGGCCGGTGGATTCGTAGTCAGCGATGATAACCACAATACTACGGAGGCGTATAAATAAATAAATAGCCAACTGCTGAGATAATAATGACAGGAAAATAAGAAAAGAAAAACTGGAGGCTATCGATAGAGAAATACAAACCCTGATTAAGGACGATACAGAGAGGGAAGAGGAAAAGGCGGTACGATCGAAGCAATAAAGGAAAATCCAAAATACTTCTATAACTATGCGAAAAGGGAAAACAAAAACAAAACAAAAACTATCGGGCCCTTAAGGAAAAGAAATAATGAACTAACCGACGATCTAAAAGAAATAGCTGAACCATTGAGAGTCCAGTATGAATCAGTCTTCAGGTACCCCAAAAAGTGACAAAGCGATACCTGACATAGATGCATTCTTTGAAGATAAATTGGAAGGAAATTGTATAACAGACTTTGATTTTACACCAGAAGATGTAGCGAGAGCTATAGGACAAAGGAAATCACATTAAGCTGCAAGTATGGACAAATGAAATAGCTACATGCTTATACTGGATATTGAGAAAATCCCTAGGCACTGGGGAAATATTGAGCATCTTCAAAAGAGCAAACATTGTCCCTGTATATAAAGGAGGAGAATAGATCTCAAGCAAAGAACTATAGACCAGTGTCACTGACGTCCCACCTCACCAAAGTATTTGAAAGAATAGTTAGAGGGAAAATCTATGACTTCTTGGAGACACTAGAAAGATTCAACGAAAATCAGCACGGGTTCCGATCAGGAAGATCATGCCTGTCACAACTTATAGAACACTACAACAATATCCTAAATGCACTGGAAGGCAATGACAACTAAGATGTCATATACACGGATTTTGCTAAAGCTTTCGACAATGTGATCATGGTATAATAGCACATAAAATGAAATATATGGGAATAACAGGCAAAGTGGGAAAATGGATCTATAACTTGCTCAGAGAACGTCTACAGGTCGTAAGAATTCAAGGTATATCATCATCAGAATCGGAAGTACGCAGCTCAGTACCACAAGGTACAGTACTGGCCCGACTCCTGTTCATTATCATGCTAACGGACATAGACACCGGAGTAAACAGCAACAGTATCGTAACATCCCTTGTGAACGATACAAAAATTAGCAGAAAAATCAGGGATGCAAATGAAGTGGAAGCCGAGCGGAGGCACACGAACAAAATACAGGGTGTACATAAAGTCAGGATCTATTTTTGTGAAGCACTTGGAAATTATATGGAATTCAATCATAAAATGATAAAGTGGTAACATTTATTAAATAATTAAGAGTAGGATTCGACGTGACGCCCATCAGTATCCCTGCACAGCTCAAATCGTTCCGCAGCATTTCTAAACACATTCTGGAGCATTTGCGGGGTTATGTTATCTGCAGCAGTTCGTATACGTGTACGTAAGTTTTCAAGACTCGTAATCTTCGTCTGATAGACGTGCGATTTGATAAAGCCCCATGCAAAGAAATCTAAAGGGGTTAAATCTGGTGATCTCGCTGGCCAAGGTCTGTTGCTTCCGCGTCCGATCCAGCGTTTTGGAAAACGTCCATTTACATAATCCTGAACAATTTTGGCATAGTGACAAGGAGCACCATCATGTTGATAGACGACGGTACTAACAATCCTATCCCCGTCGTCTATCAACATGATGGTGCTCCTTGTCACTTTGCCAAAATTGTTCAGGATTATGTAAATGGACGTTTTCCAAATCGCTGGATCGGACGCGGAAGCAACAGACCTTGGCCAGCGAGATCACCAGATTTAACCCCTTTAGATTTCTTTGCATGGGGCTTTATCAAATCGCACGTCTATCAGACGAAGATTACGAGTCTTGAAAACTTACGTACACGTATACGAACTGCTGCAGATAACATAACCCCGCAAATGCTCCAGAATGTGTTTAGAAATGCTGCGGAACGATTTGAGCTGTGCAGGGATACTGATGGGCGTCACGTCGAATCATACTCTTAATTATTTAATAAATGTTACCACTTTATCATTTTATGATTGAATTCCATATAATTTCCAAGTGCTTCACAAAAATAGATCCTGACTTTATGTACACCCTGTATACAAATGATCAGAAGACAACAATATGACATTTACCACCGAGAAATTTCAGCTCTTGAGATATGGTAGAAATGAGACACTTAAACGGACTATATATTATGCTCCAGATAGAGAGGAAATTCAGAGAAGCATGAAAGCGATCGATTTGGGGGTAATAATGACCGATGATGCGAAATTCGAAACACAAACTGAGATAGCGATAAACAAAGCAGAAAGAGTCGCTGGAGAGGTACTAAGAACGTTTAAAAGAAGGAACACGACAGTAATGATTCCATTGCTATAAACACTGATTATACCAAAACTTGAATACTGCTCAGTCTTGACGTCCCCATATAAAAAGGAAGAAACTAATAGACTAAAAGAAACTTAGACATTTCACAGCAAAGATTGATGGCTGCAAAGAGCTCAACTATTGGGAAAGACTACGTGAACTATATCTTTACTATCTGGAAAGCAGAGAGAGGTACACCATAATCTACATATGGAAAATGATCGAACAACTGGTACTAAACCTAAAACTAAACTCAACTACCATCCAAACTACACTGTAAAATAGGAAAGGCAGAATGTGTAGTGTTTCTAAATTAAAGGCCCGACAAGGGACCTGCTCAACACTGAAGGAAAATAGCTTGGTTGTCATGGGGCCAAGGCATTTTAGCCAGCTTCCAAAGGACCTCAGAAACGTTACAGGAGTCAAGTTGAAGTCTTCAGGAGAAGACTAGATGCCTTGCTCAGGACGGTACCAGATAAGCCCAGTGTACCTGGCTATGTGCGGTGGAGAGCGCAAGAAGAGAGCAATTGACTCCCCCACCAAGGCAGGCCTATAGGCGGGGCCACCAGCTTGGCCTTCGTGTGAAGAGAGACCAACACACGCAACATCAACGAGGTTAACGAGCCATATATATATCTATATATATATATATGATGCCAACCCACAGGGTTTCATTTATTTCACGTGTGTAATTGTGAAATTCATCCCATATATATATACACACAGTGGCGCTAATAAGTATTCGTACAGGGAAATATTTCAGTTATACTCGTCCTTACCTTTTGTACCATGCATAGGATAGTTATGAAAACTTTACCGTTCGTTTGGAAAATTTTAACAAATAAAATAATTAGTTCATTTGCAACATATAATGTAAAACATCAAAGAATTTGAGGAAAATCAAAAAAGTTAAAATACAAAAGTTTCTTGCATGTACTTACTAAATTATTTAATACGCTGTGTGTTCCATGATTCTAGATATTTTTCTACAAGGTTTCGACATCTTTCGACATTTCTCTCTTATATATTCTTTCTCAGCGTATGATGTACAGTCGAAGGATGGACGTCGATCTTAGATAGTTTTAATGTTTGGCAAATGTCACCTGCAGTCACTCGTAGATTCGCAGCAACCATTCTTTCAATCCGTCTAGCTGTACGTTCTGAAACCTTACAAGGTCGTTCACACCTTAGTAGAGTTTTTATTGTTTCAAAGCCTTTCCATTTCTTTAGAACTGCAGCAACCGTCGTAAATGGAATTCGAAGTTCTTCTCCTGTTTTCCTATAACTCTTTCCAGACTCGTGTGCAGCAATAACAGATCTCTTAAGATCTGTAGACAGCTCTTTACCACCACGACAAACCTGCTAATGGTTTGTACAGTCATCCGTCTTCCATGAAGATTCAAAGAGAAAGTGCTAGAATTCGGAATTGTCAACAGTCTCTAATCAATAAACAGCCAACTACTGATAAATTTTTAAAATTCTTCAAGCTAATGATGGACACACAAAGTACTAAGTAATTTTGTAAATAAATATACGAAAACTTGCATTTTAACTTTTTTTTATTTTCCTCAAATTCTTTGATGTTTTACATTATACGTTGTAGTTCAACTAATTTTCTTATTTTTTTTAAATATTCCAAACGAACGGTAAAGTTTTCATAACTATCTGATGCAAGGTACAAAAGATAAGGACGAATATAATGAAATATTTCTCGATACGAATACTTATGAGCGCCACAGTCCTATTTACCCTTTGCCCAGTAGGTGACCCGCCATAGATTCATTTGGTATACAGTATATGCCCTGGTAGCAGGAGTAATCGATCGGCTGTTGATACATGGTTAACATCTCAGAAATGCGGTTAATATTTCTGAAATTAATGTTGATGTACTATTGATGCAACAGTATGTTAATAAAATGAAGCGCAATCAGCATTGACAAATTATATTTTTCTAAAAGATGAGAATATGATGTTTCTGTATATATTCAATCATGAATTTACGTCAGAACTCGGTTTCAACCCCATTTCGATATCGATATCGAAATATCGTTTAAATAATAAATGGTTTTGACATCGATATCTTTTCATCATTATATCGATACAAGCGTGCTACCAGAGCGTTAAGTACCATTTCATTAACGCAACAACACAATGTGACACACTTACATCTGTCCACCTGTTACATTTGTTATAATTTATATTTTAACTTATGATGTTACAAAGTCAACTAAATATACTGCTAATAATCCAAAGGATCATTTCAAATTTAAACTAACATTCTTTTTAATAAATTATGCCAATAATTTCCCCATATGGTTATTCTGAAATGAAAAACTGACATTTCACTGCAACTATCAATTACATTTGTAATTATGTCATAATGATTTATGCTCTTTGTCACTTCCAACATAGTTTCTGATGAAGTGCCAAATTTTCCTTCATTTTGAAATTAATTAAGTCTAAATCGTTGCGTTGACTCACTGTTCAGATTCATCTGGATAACATATATATATATATATATATATATATATATATACACACACACACACACGAGGGTAATTCAATAAGTATCCGTACTTTTTATTTTCACAATTTTATTTTCATATCTGATAGATTATAAATACATCACTTCTCAACATAGTCTCCCTGCTTCTCAATACACTTAGTCCAGCGATCTACAAGCTTCCTAATGCCATCACAAAAGAATGTTTCTGGCTGTGTGTGTAGCCAGTCATGCACCGCCTCCTTCAGGTTAACATCGCCTTGGAATCGCTGACCTCTCAAAGCGTCTTTTAGTGGTTCAAACAGGTAAAAATCCGAAGGTGCCAGGTCTGGACTGCAGGCTGGATGATCGAGAACTTCAAATTTAAGTTCTTGAAGGCATTTTCTAGTCTGTGCAGCGGTATGAGGGCGCGCATTGTCGTGTAGCAGAGTAACACCTTCCGACAATCTCCCTTTCTGTTTTATGCGAATTGCTTGCTTTAACTCAATCCGAAGCATGTCAGAATTTATGAAACACGTTTATGTGTCACCCTGTATATATATATATATATATATATATATATATATATATATATATATATATATATATATATATATATATATTAAGGCGGAGTGAAACTAGACAAAAGCTTTCTTTCCCTTTAGGCACACTGAAATTATATTGTGGTTTTAACTAGGAAATACAAAGAAAACTGAAATAATATTGTAGAGTATCTTGAACTGCAACAGTTTTGTCAGAATATGAAATGGGTGTCGTAACTGGGTTTACGATGGTTTATAACTGATTTCTGGCTATGTTGTGGGAAAAACAAATAGATATAACCCACACAAAACTTAAAAATATATCTTCTGCAAATAATTTTCAGGTTATTTAATGAATTTCTATTTACTTTTTTTTCTGGATTAATGATATTCTCGAATTTAGTGTTTTGTTGCAAGGAATATGAAGAAACAAGGAAAGAAAATAACCATTTTTTTAATTTAGGAGCAAGTGTAGTTTACGTCCCCCTGTGGTGCCTGGTGTAGTTTACATTCCCCTACATTATCCTAGTGTAGTTTACGTTCCCCTACATTATCCTGGTGTACAGTAGTTTGCGTTCACCAACTTTGTCCGCGTATACCTAATCAAATGAAACGTTAAAGCTAACGAAAATATTACGACTTAACCTAACCAATCGTCAAGTTATATATATATATATATATATATTATATATATATATATATATTATGGGAATGAACTCAGAATGGTCCCCTGAGTTTTTTATGATACACACAGACAGTGCATGGAACAAGGAACTCTTCTGGTATAATTAAATCCACTATAGTCCGAATAAGTAATGGTAAGTGACAAATACCATAGTTTTTCTTTTTCATGATGCTAGCCCGACGTGGGCAGCGGGTCACTCGCAAAAAGGTCCCACAAATATAGCTTCCCTCACCAGCTATCTGCAAAGCAGACAGGATCTAGCTTTGGGACATGGATCTAGGGTTTAAAGCAGCCGAGCCCTGCTACATTTAGAACCTCAATATAAGCAAAAGACTCGCTGCCTTCACGTCAGATTGAATCCATCAACGAAAAAGGGGTAACTATTATATTTTTAGCCAAAAACCAAAACTTAAACCTCAACTGGCAGAATTGAGCGTCCACTTTTCAAGGCACATAACATGTCCGTTTCAAGATGGGAATGAACTCAGAATGGTCCCCTGAGTTTTTTATGATACACACAGACAGTGCATTGAACAAGGAACTAAAAATATAATAGTTACCCCTTTTTCGTTGATGGATTCAATCTGACGTGAAGGCAGCGAGTCTTTTGCTTATATTGAGGTTCTAAATGTAGCAGGGCTAGGCTGTTTTAAACCCTAGATCCATGTCCCAAAGCTGGATCCTGTCTGCTTTGCAGATAGCTGGTGAGGGAAGCTATATTTATGGGACCTCTTTGCGAGTGACCCGCTACCCACGTCGGGCTAGCATCATGAAAAAGAAAAACTATGGTATTTGTCATTTACCATTACTTATTCGGACTATAGTGGATTTAATTATCCCGGAAGAATTCCTTGTTCCATGCACTGTCTGTGTGTATCATAAAAAACTCAGGGGACCATTCTGAGTTCATTCCCATCTTGAAACGGACATATTATGTGCCTTGAAAAGTGGACGCTCAATTCTGCCAGTTGTGGTTTAAGTTTTGGTTTTTGGCTAAAAATATAATAGTTACCCCTTTTTCTTTGCTGGATTCAATCTGACGTGAAGGCAGCGAGTCTTTTGCTTATATTGAGGTTCTAAATGTAGCAGGGCTAGGTTGCTTTAAACCCTAGATCCACGTCCCAAAGCTGGATCCTGTCTGCTTTGCAGATAGCTGGTGAGGGAAGCAATATTTATGGGACCTCTTTGCGAGTGACCCGTTGCCCACGTTGGGCTAGCATCATGAAAAAGAAAAACTATGATATTTGTCATTTACCATTACTTATTCGGACTATAGTGGATTTAATTATCACAGAAGAGTTCCTTGTTCCATGCACTGTCTGTGTGTAGCACTTTACTTCTGTCTATTATGAGATGGTCATCTTCTTTGGTGATCATACCAACGTCTATCAAAATTGCAGTTGCAATAGCAGCAGTAGCACGCTCTGATACACCAAATCTATCTACCTGCATTCCAACATGCCGCAAAGACATTCTCATTTGGCTTCCAGTATTTTCATCTTCAGTTACCATTATCCCAATGTGACTGTCACCACCTGAAGAATTTTCTACTAAGCTCAAAGGTTGAACTTCAATGGAACGATTGATGGTTTTCGTTTCTTTACTTACTTGTTCTGAGAGCTTCCTCTTGTATCTCTTTTGTAAAATTTTCGTGGAATGCACATCTACACTACCTATGTACATTTTACAATCACTCCTCTGATCAGGTAGATACTGTAATTCCTGTTTTGATACTTTTTTATCTCTCTGACATATGTAATCTATGTGAAGTTTTTCATAATCATCACTGCATCCTATGTCTGTATGAGATTTTAAGTTACATTTACAGGCACATACGAGTACATGAAACAAATTACTGAGACTATTCATATATCCATTTTTTAATTTCATTGATGTTTTTGATCTACTCAACGTTGCTCCTCTTTCTACGAATCTTGCTATCTTTTGAAATACAGCTTTCTCCTGAACTGTGGGGACTTGATGCTTGCTGCCAAAGTTTTAGTAGCTCCTGACTTATTTATCTGATGATTGGCTTGTTAGCTGCCTTTATCCTTTCTTTGAGATAGAGAAAGTACCGAGCCACTTGTAAATTAGTTGGCAAAAGATTATGAGGCAACTTCTCAGGAGTTGCAAGCATAAAATGCTGCTTAGAATGCCTTGTATTCAGGGAGCCCGAAGTCATCATAAAGCAGTGAGAGTGTTCTCAATTGGGTTAAGTGTCTAATCGAACTGTAATATGAAAAAAATTGGATTTGAAGGGGCCCAGAACCTCAATATGCCCGAGGGCCCAGGTTGCTGTCAGTCCGCCCCTGCTGGTGTTAGTAGTATGACCGCAAAATGTTAGAGTGCATTTGCAATGCAATGTTGACCAATCGTTGCAAAAAAGGGGGAGGGGGATTGGAACCCATGAGGGGAGGGGGATTGGCACCCATGAGAAAGGGGGATTGGCACCCATGGGGGAGGGGGTAGACATCCAGAGGGTATGCAAGCAAGGGGGAGGGGTTTATCCCCAAGCTGCATGAAGGGAGGAGAGGGGGTTGGTCCGAGAGAATGACCTGCCCCCCAAAAGCAGTTCCCTAACCTTGGAAGGTAACCTAAGAGAGAGGAGAGGAGGAGAGAAGTTGTTCTTGCAGGCATGTCGCATCGCATAATCAATGCTCTCCACAGCCTCAGTTAGCTTAGAAGTCTTAATCAGCTAGTTGGCTTAACCTGGCGTAGAAGGCGTAACCAGCCATTTGGTGTAGTGTATACATATATATATATATATATATTTATTGAAGCACACATGCATTCGTTTATATATTCCCATCATCCCAGTTATTTCTCTCGTTTAATATCGTTTATATGCACACACACACACACACACACACACACACACACACACACACACATATATATATATATATATATATATATATATATATATGATGAATTTTCACGTGACCTTCGTGAAATAATTTTCATATATATATATATATATATATATATATATATATATATATATATATATATATATATATATATATATATATATATATATATATAAGTGTGTATATACACACCCAGGAAAGCACTTGTTTCAATTAATATCGTTTATTGAATAATAAAACACAACTATATCATTCGGTTTATTTAGTCGAATTATTTAACATGGAAATAATTTAAAATACTTTATTCGAAATATATAGGATGTAAATATACTTTAAAAAAAATAAAATAATAATAATAATAGTAGAAGAATTCTATACAACAAAAAATACACACTTATATATATATATATATATATATATATATATATATATATATACACAGTCATAAATAATAATAGTACAGTGGAAATCCATATACACGTTTAATATATGTACGGGCATCTACACACGTATATATAAGCATCAAAAATAATAATAATAGTACAGGAAAATCTATATACACGTTTAATACATGTATATATATACGGGCATCTACACACGTATATATAAGCATCAAAAATAATAATAATAGGAGAATTCCAATATTTGAATGATATATACACCAAAATATCGGTGCTTTATGTTCTACTACGCTTAATTAAAATACTAAACTCGCACGTGATCGAGTCTACAATTACATCCTCGTTGCTTTGTACTATGCAATAAATACGATTTAACATTATTTCACCGCTCAAAGTATGCGGGTGTCTATATTCGATGTAAAGGGCGTTCAACTCTTTTAACACTTTTTTTGTACCCACTTTACAATTGGGTGGCAAGTTATTACTCTCCTTAAACACAAATAGAATACATTCAAAAGCACGCATAAAGAGGGCATCGTGTACCACAACATTATTATTAAATTCAAGTTTATAAACACTCCTTTCCAAACGAGGGTTTATTCTTTCCACTCCGAGCTTTTCAACCGTGAATTCTTCTTCATAACGCATATCGGCAATTGAAATAATCTAAGCCGTGCCGACAGCTGCTCGTTATAGAAAGAAATAGCTCTTCAGGGTGAACAGTGTATGTGAGCTCAGCCCTGTACCGCTCAAGTCCTCTGTACCAAAGTTTAAGATATTTTGAGGAGTCTATACCTTTTAACCCTCTAACGCCTGAATTTACATTTTCCTCACAAAAAATGTTTTTATGTATTATTTTAAATACGCATCCAGTTCCAAGCCATTCTCCCCTTGTTCAGTCCTACACTCGGTAAACCCGTCGAGCAGAGCGGTGTATGCATATTCAAGAACCGTGTCAAAACAAAGCATATCGGCAACACGTGCTTCTAATATAGGCTTCAGCTTGCGGAAACCAACGATTTCAAACATTCTGTCGAGGATGAATCGGTTTCGCGTGGGGACAAGAACGTTATTATCAGACGCATTCTTCCACATCAACCGTATATCAATGCATGGCTGGTCGCGATTCATACACAACGTACAAATAATGGCATATGAGGGTACATCACTAATCTGCTCTCTTCTTGTGCCTACTCCTGCTGGTATTTTATCACGATTCTCGCCACACTTCTCAACTATCACGAAGATTCTATTCAGCTCCTCAACACTTAAATAAATATCATTCCGTTTACCAGTGTTTGTTTGTCTACAACTTGTTTCAAGTACATAATTAACAGCGCAGGTTTTACGCCTGAACACGCGCACTGACTTCTTCACGGACACATCGCATACGGCACTGAGGATACTGCTCAACGGAAGCTCCATCGTTTTCTATTCTAAGGAGTGTACGTCCAGTCGGGTCAAGCTCTGAAGTGACTATGAGCAGCCGGTGCACGGTTTGGCTCGGTGGGAGGTGTGAGTTACACGGGCGCGTCATACTAAGCGTTAGTGATTCGTGCACGGGGTTGTTCCAACATGAAAGAATCATGAATATTTGTGCCCCATTATAACGGACATTCAGAATTTTTCCGATACATGAAGTAATAACGACTTTAGTGTTTTATCTAAACCATACATCTTCGTTCATTTTTCTCCTCACATTAACACTCCGGTGCTCTCTTTGAGAGAAACATGTGCCTGTATCTGTCCTTTTTGCTTAGCAAGCGATACTCATCCTTCAACTCTATTAAAAACACGAACAAGCCTTTAGCCACACCCTCACTGCGAACCACATCATGATATATATGAACGTAATGATAAAAATAATTTATACTGTCCATGATAACAAGATTTATATTCTCAGTCGCAGGGTATGCGTACTCGGTGTGATGTAACATGATATAATACCGCTTGTCTACCATTCGTCAACAAGGCTTACTACCTATACCCATTGCTTCTCCTTTGCACGTGATGCTTCTTTCACTTCGCGGTGTATGTGCGCCTTAAAGCAGTTTAGTCCTATGACGTAGTCCATTACATCGTTTGAGCCAGGAAACCCCGGAATGCTCTCGCCAGAATATCCGGAAAATATTTGGATCTCCTCCTCCTCACGTTTTGCTCGATTCAATATGGCCTTAAAAGCCTCAAAGGAAGGAGGACAAGGGATTCTTTGAGTGTTCACCACATCTGTAGACTATAGAATACCACTTCATGAATGTCGAGCGCGCAATATCAAAGGTAACCATCACTTTTTCCGTCTACGCAAGAATTCTTCAAAATACACGTCTGAGATCCAGGGCTTGTTGAGGTCAACTGAACACGCAGGGCAGAGATATGACTAGCTAGTGGCAGGAGTCACGTGACCCCTTTGATCGGCCATACAGTGGGCGGTGTTTAGCTTTTTCCTGTACGCGAGCGCGCGCGCACACGCACACACACACACACACACACACACACACACACACACACACGAAGGAGAAACTGAAACGCTAATTGAAACATAATTTGTTTTAAATAAATAAACATATCAACAAATAATTAGTCTCTAATTAATGGTATATATTCAGTACACGTAATAAATAAGCATATCGTTAACAAGTTATTAGACACACATACACATATATATATATATATATATATATATATATATATATATATATATATATATATATATAACAAAACATTTAGGGGCCATGGTACCCAAAGGGTACGGTATCGTAGGTGTCAGGCACCTGGTATTCCTATATGTGTTACGACACACTTTCGTCCCAGTTTCTGTGCTTGAAAATTGTGGGTCCCTACAGTCAGTTAGGGTGGCTGGTCACCCTCATCTTCTAAGCTCACCAGCTCCTTCAGCGAATCAGAGTTAACAATCCGCCGGTTCGGCTGGTGGTTAAGTGTGATGCCTTTAGTTTTCACGATATATCTCACTTTCTCCCCCACCCTCACCCGCACCCCATAAGTTTTTGGGCCTGTTGAAACAAAAGAATCAGCGTAGGCACTATCTCCATACTCATCCTTGATCTCATCAGTCAACTCTCCGAGGAATTCCCAAATAGTTGGCATGTAATCACCATCCCTCTCCGTGAATATCACATTATCTGTGTCTGCGTACAGAACCCTCCGCCCGAGAGAATGCAGTAGATCCCAAAGTTTGATGCGAGCATACGCAGTGGTAAAGGTGGCTACAAGTATGTTTGTAACACGTGATGTATCTGTAGCCTATTCGTTTGGGTTGTACTTTATTATGTACGTATTACCCACATTCACGATCTCCATGATCTCTTTATCAGGAGCGTTAGCATAATCCCACACCTCCTTATAACTTTGGGTTAGATAGACGTTCCTCTTGCCTGTATTCTGTGCAAATTTACCCCAAAGAGTATTTAGGCAGAAATTTGCACTAAAGCGCTTGCCAGAGTTCTTTACAATTTGGGACCGATGAAGTTGTATCCCTTCACGATCACGGTAGCGTTGAATATACGCCGATTTTCCATTTTCGGGATCAAATCCTCGCGGGTACCCTGATGCTTCTACCTTATCCTTCAGAAAAGTGTTTATATATGGTGTGAAAAGGTTGGGTAGCTTCTGAAACCTCCACACCTCATATATCTTCAATATTCTGTAATCGTAGCGAACGGCTAGGGACAGCTCAGGACTTGTATATACACCTCTGATCTTCCGCTGGTTGGTTGTGTGATTACGGGCCCCATTGTTCTCCTTTGCGCACTTCACGCACAGGGGAAACATGAGCTTGTGGCCTATAACGACGGGTAAGATGGGCATCCATAAGTCGCGCGCGAGGGGGGAGCATATCTACGAAGGAAAAATCGAAAGAGTGCTTGTTCAAATTTGCTGAGAATTCTTCGATTGTAGGCAGGACAGGTCCCCCCATTTTTTCAAGTGCTCCTACGGGGTAAGGATTGTTCTTCATCAAGTAGAGGTATAAAGAACAGAAGTCGTAGTAATGGAGTTTTACGCCCTCCGCAGGTGAAAAGCAGTGCTTCAAGGGATTTGTACGTCCACCGAACAAGCTATCGCCACATCTGAGAGGATCCAACACCATTGAACGTTTGATGGTGTTTATTTCTTCACGGTACTGCCCATCTGTGTCCATCCGTGCATCATATTCATGCTCCCCCAAGACCTTGTGAGTGAACTGGGAACCTATAAGCTGATCGCGAGTGCGGCTCCATGCAAGACTGTCGGCAGGAGATCTACCATGGATATCTCCTACGATTACACACTCAGGACGTGGGCATCCATGCCACCAGCAGCCGTTAAAGGAGTAGGGAGTCTTCTCACCAGTGCACGGTCTTCGCTTAGACCATCCACCAAAAAATCACGGCTATTTACCTTAATTGGCACTTCCTCCGTGTTGCGGGCATGTTTTATGTATACACCGGTCTGTTGCTGTAGATGTATGAGCCAGTAAATAGCCTTATGCCAATAACTGCGTGGGGTGTTCCTATGGATGACGGCTAGTGTGTCTTTAGGCGTGATATTGTTCTTGAACACCGTAAAACACAATGAGGTGATAGTGGTTGCGACTTGTAGCGGATGGTAGTTGAACCGGTCTATGTACATCTTTCTAAAGGCCATGAAACATATTCTAAGGACGTGCACATCATTCACGCTATAACGCTCACATTCATCTGCTATATTGTAAGGAATATCTTCATTAAAACTGTTGTAGTAGCGGTCAAAATTTTCTCACTCACTATCACTCATGTTAGCATAGTTAAAATAATGTTTGGGGGAGGTAGGCCTACGTAATTTAAAGTGTCGCTAGTGAGGAAAGCGTAAGGGAAATACCCTTTTTAAACTTCAGCGGCTACACCCATCACCTTGGGTAGCTTGGCTAATTTACAAGATGTGAATAATAAAGTGTCTTTAAACTGAACACTACCTCTTATTTGTATCTGTATAAGTTTGTTTCCCCTTTTCAAGGGATCGCCTGTAAATATCTCCGATGACTCGTGCTCAAGCAGTTCCTTAAAAAAGGAATTGTGTGTCAAATTTTGCGCCGTCAGTGGCAAGAATATACAGTCTTTTTTCTTGAACTTGTCCGCTAACTTGACAATATAGGATACAAAGAGTTTTACGGGGCTGCAGTGTGTGATCGTTTTAAAAACGTTTGTTCGTTTACCACATTTGTGACTCATCACACTCGATTTCCATGCACTCATCGCAGATAGTCTGGCTTACAAGTAGATGTGGGATATGATAACCTCTTTGGTTTCGGCATCCGTATATGTTTCTATGTCGTAGTACACAGTTATACAAGGTCTATTTTTAGGTTTAGCATCTTTCATATAACATACATGCTTTATATCATCTTATATTTCTCATGGTATGTAGAACAGTGAATTTCATCACACTTATGCGTGAATTTCCCCCAATTATTCATCATATGAAACATGCCACATTCACAGATTCTCATTTTCCTGCAAGTGCCAATTGACTTATGGAGCTCAAAGCATTTATTATTAAAAAATGTGCGTCTACACACATTACAGTCCCTCTTCTCAACTTCAACTACACGACTTTCACATTTGGAGCTTTTACACTGCTCACATACCATGTGGCATTCCTTACAATGTTTCACTATATCGTCCGCAACTTCAAGACATCCCTTACACAAATCATGATGCCTTCCATATTTTCGACTTTTATCATAACTCACGTAAAGGTCCCTAATATTACGGATGGGGAGATACATTGTCCTTGACAGCTCTGAAATAAGTAGGGGTCTTGTATGGTCTCTCACACTGCATTTAAAAACATACTCAGTCCTACGACGATCATCCATTCGAAATACAACTATACGAACATTCATTTCCTGCTTTACCCTTCTTAGATCTTCAGGACCCATATTACAGTCAAACTCGATCCCGCAATCTGCTGCCAGTTTACGTTGCACGACCGTAGGCAACCAAATTTTTTGGGTCAGTGCATTTAGTAGAGTAAACATATGAGCTAAGACTTCTACTATAAGGCCGCAACCACGCTTGGAGTTTATATGTCGTCTGTAAATAGCCTGAGAATTGAAATTAAGAGTATAAGGTGTGGCCGTATAATCCGTAACACGAAATACTCGGTAAATTTATATCGTGAAGTTGTCCATGTTGAAAATTGTACTACTTTAAGAGGCCTGCATTATACGACCTAAAATATATTCTACTCTATATCTACAGCAGCCACGTGCCTGTATGGTATTACTCCCCAAAAATCTTCTACATCTCCATTATCTGACCCGAACCCAAAGGACAACCTCGTCCTGACTTCACGTTCGTCGCTGTTCTGAAGGACAAACTCCACAGTACGTTCAACTACGTGTCGCAGTCCGTGTTCAACACCATTGCTCTACATGGCTCCATGGTCAAGCCTGACTACTTACCGATTTCTAGTCAGGGGTGGGGTGTGGGTGGTGGTGAGCACCAGAACGAATTTTATAATATCCTCTTCAGAACGAGAAGCTGGTGTTGCTGTGGAGGGTGCGACGGGAATTGAACAGATGTAAGGGGACACAGTTATATTTGTGGAAGGATCTAGTGTGGGGGGTGTATCGTAAGATGTAGAGGGTTGGGCCTCTATTACTGGGGGTCTAACAACCGCGGGAGTGGAGCCTGTAGCCACAACTACACTGTCATCGGAATCATCTGTAATATCGATGATGGGGACATGTTGCTGGCGCAGTGCGTCATCGTCATTCACGGCTCTGAGGAAGAAGAGGAAAAACAAGACTATAATATAAAACAAGAATATAAGGAATATCACTTAAAATTTTACTATATTTTGTAAATGTTCCACTTAGGAGTGTGACGTGTTAGAGATGGATTCTGTAGAAAATTTCAAGTTCACGAGCCCTTCCACATTTATTATATCTGGCCCTACAGGATGTGGTAAAACTGTGTTTACACTTAAAATCATTAAAGATAAGGGGGAAATGTTCTCAAAATTTGTGCATAAAGTCATGTGGTGCTATTCGACATACCAGTCAGTATTCAACGAGTACCAAGATGATATTTTGTTCCACAAAGGTGTACATGACGTTAATTCGTTAAAGGGAAATGAACATACAGTCATTATAATTGACGATCTCATGTTAGAAATGGATAAAACATTTGTCGAGACATTTACAGTGTTCTCCCACCATCTTGACATAAGCGTGTTCTTCATCAATCAGAATCTACTTTTCAAAAATAGATACATGCGCGGTGTCGTTAAATACACCATATCTACGTAGAGATGTGTCACAAATTGGGGTATTAGCCAATCAAATGTTCCCAAATCAGCGTAAGGAGTTTTGGGAAGTTTATAAAGAACCTACAAACCAACGTTACGGATATTTGCTTTGTGGCCTTCATCCGCGAGACACGTTTAGGGTGCTTCTAAGAACGAATATATTCCCAAACGAGCCTGAAACGGTGTATATTCCAGAATGACAAACAGGGTAAAGGAATACCATGAATTAATAAAACTCTATCATCGACTGCCCTGGGCAGTGCAACAGATGTTTGTTAAAAATATCGACTCTGACTTTTTAAAATGCATCTGTGAACTCTCTTTTAACGTTATAAAATGTAATGTACCAAGGAAACCCCTTCAGAAGGCTCGCCTACGCCGTTACAAGAACATAATGCGCACACTAGCTCGTAAAAGTCAAACTGTGGGGAAGAAAAAACGAATTATTGTACAAAGCGGGGGTTCATTCCTACCCATCTTATTTTCAGTTTGGGACCTTTACTGAATAGATTAATATAATGAAGACAGTAGTCGTGATTCCACATGAGGTGTATGTTTCTCTGCAAAGCTCAAAGAGTCCAGATACGGTTCTAGAACCCAATAAAAGCAGGCTTAAAAGAATGGAAAATGAATTGTTAGACTTATTAAACAGTGAAAAGTGACCTAATGAGAAAAGAATCTTATACCAAGAAGCTCAGCAGAAATTTCTTCATGAGTATGAAAATTATAAGAATCCGACAGAGATCCTCGTAGTTATTAGGCGCAGCCCAGACGACGCTGAACATGGAGGCATAGGACCTGGGGTCGTGGCTAGAGATGACCAGTCAAGGAATAAAGGATTGACCCCACAACATATCGCGCATGTATTAAAAAGCAGTCTCCCACATACATTGAGGAATAAAGTCTTAAGTCTTTATAATCTATTAAGTGACAATCCCATTATACAGTGGACCGATATAGGTCAGGTCATTTTTGAAGGAACAAAGGTACAGCGCTAGAATATCGTTGACATCGTCCATGACCTGGTTAGAAAGGAGGATAGGCCCTCACCATCAAGATGGAAGCATATTAAAGCAAGACTACAACAAATAAGTGTCCCCAAAACATTGATAGGAAATCTGAACGGGTTAAAAGACTTGGAGCAAGCCTCGCATGTGCCACAACTGAGCACGCCATCACCCACAGCGGAGTCATCTCTGAAGAGGAGAAAGAATAGACCAAACAACAACGGTCAACCCACCCCGCGTGCCTCTAAAATACGCAAATGGCTAACATATTAAGAAAACGATATTATGACATTTCTAGCCCAACCTCCTACAGCAGCGTTGATAGACTGTACAGAGGTATTTATAATGAGGGAGTAGGGAAAAAGATGTTGAAAAATTTTTGCTGGAGCAGGATGCTTATACACTTCATAGGCCGGTGAGAAAAGGTTTCAAACAGCCAAGACAACTGCGGCCTCGACTGATTCTATTTGGCAAGCGGATTTAACAGATATGTAGAGATATTCATTATATAATGGTGGCTACCACTACATCCTATTCATAATAGATGTATTCTCTAGATATTTGTGGTTAATTCCCCTGAAAAATAAATCGCCTGAAACAGTTGCTAAAGCCACGAAAACATTTATGTTGAAAGAAAACAGGATTCCTGGATATTTTTGTACGGACATGGGGAAAGAATTTACAGGCCGAGCTTTTCAGAGCATGTTGACAGAGTTCAATATCAGTTACTACACTAGCAATTCTATACATAAGGCCTCTTTAGCTGAAAGAGTTCAACGTACCATAAAGTAGCGCATGCTTCACTATTTGACACATGAAAACACATACAGATATATAGACATTCTGGATTCGTTGGCCTCATCCTACAACTGTTCACACCACCGTGCGATTGGGATAACACATAACGAAATTTTAGAAAGAGGTACGCACACATAGCGTGAGGAGAGAAAATACGCTCATAGACCGCCACGACACTCTGCGTGTTTCAACATCGATGATTATGTAAGGCTGTCTCGTTCGGGTAATAAATTCGCGAAGGGATTTGAGGAAGGTTGGACACGTGAGATTTTTAAAGTTAGGGCTATGAGACCTAAAGATGAGATAATGCTGTATTACGTTGAAGATTTGAATGGGGAAGAAATTGCAGGAGGCTTTTACAGTGAGGAGCTGCAGAAAGTGACATTTAATTTAGGAAAAAAAATTTTGGGAAGCAAAGGATCAGGAAAGAGAAAACTGTACCTGGTGAAATGGCTAGGGTACCCAGAAAGCTTCAACACCTATATAAAAACTGAAGCAATAATGAAGCTTAAATAGTACGCAACATGTCGCCTAACCACTTCTACGTCACACTCCCGTCCTCTTTTTCTCTGTCTGTACATCCTGGCAACACTCTGGCCAACTTTGTAACAGAACTCAACGGTCCCATCGAATTGGGTCGTGATTCGTATGAGGTTGGAATATGTGAGATTCAATTAGCTACCAAGTTTTTAAGTATTGAAAATAAAGAATCCATGTTTTCGGTTCTTAGAGACCGTGATGAGTGTGACAAAGCATGTGTAAATCGGGACAAGACCATGCCTGCTGCCCAGAGTGGGGAGGCACAGTATTACACTACAGTAGTAACACTAGACCCAGGTCATTATGGTGCTACCAAGGATATTGTTTGTGAGAGACTTAAACGGTAGTTTGAAAAGCACAAATCTTACGGATGATTTAGTATAGGAAATCGTAAACAAACATACCCCCGCACATACTCTGACCCTAAAATCACAGGCTAACAGAAATATTAAAGACAAAGGACTGTTCAAAATTATAAACGAGGGCCGATATGGAGCAGCCCTCAAAGGAAATACCCTTCACGAAACAAATGAATTGTGCAGTCTAATGTATCAGCTGAAATTGGAGAAATTGAACAAGGTCTACAACACCCAATGGGTAAACTGTGAGTTTTTCAATAGACATCAAGCCATCTCACATTTCTACCCGAATTAATTCAATAAAGAATTTCGTGAGAATGTAAGGACTAAAACTCACATTCTCACCCCTTGTCAATGTGTTACGTACCTATTGATTCTCACAAGCATATAGCCGTTTTTGTAGCCCAATCTCTGACTTACTCCGAAAAAGTCACGCAAGAACCCATAAGGGGCGAGTTCAGAATTGCCCATCTTAAAATTAAATCTTACGTAGTTAGATTGAAAAAAGATGCCAACATATTATTACGAAAAGGTGCATCCACCTCCTCGTAATTTAGTAAAAAACCTTCTCTTAATGCCATAGCATTTAATCTGTGGCCGGACGTGAGCCACTTATGTTTGTGATTTGGCATCATTCTCTCTGTCGAACCTTGTTGGTTTCGCTACGAATGATCTTAGTCTCTCTCTCTCTCTCATGTCTGCGTTTAATGATGCCTCGCAGGTCTTACTAAGGGAGCTCAGCGAGTAGCCTCGAGTAACCATCCTCTACTAACCGACACGACTCGATGAATAAATAAATACGAGTCGCACCGGTGGCGGACGGCACTTACGGTCAACCCCGTTCTAGACCTATCGCGTACAGCAACACCAACACCTTATACGTGTCACTACCACATCATCTTTCGTAACTTGGCTTGGGGTTGAGCCTATTAGCGGTACTTATTAGTTTACATAGAGAGACGTGAATAGAACGGCCATATAACATTCCCTAAAAACTTAGGGCGCCCGGAGAATCTGCACTCAGGACTGACTGACTCTCTCTGATTTACACCAGATTGAGATAGAGGGTGCCTCTCTCTGTTTGCTTGCTGACACCCATTGACAACGTTGAAATGCTTCGCCAACGTGTAGAACAAGGATGTCAGAAAATCCGAGCAATACCTGGAATGTTTGAAAGCGTCAGACAGTCTATGACGAGCCGTGTTCAGGCGTGTATTCAAGCGCAAGGCGGTCATTTTGAGCACTTTCTTTAAAGATAAGGCGAATACTTGCTAGAATACATAACGGTCTGTAAATCGGAAACAAAGCGATTTCGGGCATATGTTTATATAAACTTTTCATTGTTTTCAGGTCCTGAATCCATCCTCAAAGTGCGTCACACATATTATGAAACACCCTGTATAGACAGATAGCGGCAATCAGTTTAAATCACATTTCACAATTTAGTAAAGTTTAGGCAATAACGTGGACACTTTAAAATACCTAATTTATACCATTTATCTACCAAGCCCTTTCTTTAATTTTTAGTTTTTAAATTATTGCGTAATTAATAATTATATATTTGATAAAAAAATAATTTGAAAATTCGCTCTCTAAATACTTAATAGAATACAAATACTTTAATTTACAGAGTGGGAAGTACTTTTATACCTATATTTCAATTGTTAAACCTTCCGCTGTATCAAACTGTTCGGCTTCACAAATTTTTGCTACGGCCTGTGATGAAAATAATTCGTTCAGGTCGGAAGCGGCAAAAAGATGCAGGGTCGTGCCAGCCCTGAAGGAAGACATAATAAAATTACTCTTTTGTGTATGTATGTATATATATATATATAATGTAAAGAACGACGCTTGTGTAGAAGAGCGTTCCGCACAAGATGAGGAGGGAGAACGAGCAAATGAAAAATGAGGTACCTCACACGAATCGAACCCGGGATCATCCAATTGCCGGTCGGACATGATATCCACTACACCAAGGTCCTCGCTCAATCAAAAGTCGTAATTCTCTACATACGAGCGGAATCAAACGCCCTGAGGGGGCACCTTCGCATGCCGTACATATATACATTTTAACTGCAAACGACACACAGTATAATTAATGTAAAGAACGACGCTTGTGCTCGTTCTCCCTCCTCATCTTGTGCGGAACGCTTTTCTACACAAGCGTCGTTCTTTACATTAATTATACTGTGTTGTTTGCAGTATATATATATATATATATATATATATATATATATATATATGCGTATGCGTGTGTGCATAATGGCTTATGTGAGATTTTCAATTTCATGTAAGTCTGGTAAACAATAGAGTTCTGCTTGACTGTCAGTGTCCATGACGGCTAGTAATGCGTGGTTACTCACTGGCAAAAATAACAAGTGGTATGGCCCAAATTGCCGTGGACCCTGTTATATCCGGCGCGTCGCCCAAATTGTAAGCTGAGATCAGAAGGCCAATCGCCTACTCGAAGCTTCCTGATTGAAGGAATATGTCTCTGGTGCGTGGCTATGTCATATGTATGCTGGTTTTGAACCAATCAAAATGTCGGAGGCTCGATGTCACGCCCCATTCGTTGGCTCGAAAAATTCTGGTTGGCCGATGCCGTTTACTGAGGGTATCTTTATAAGAATTTGCTTAAACAGCGCACAGATTTGTTTCACTTGTTTTCAGAGGTCAAAATTATGTAAATATTAAATGAGCAGTTGATTAAATCCTTATTTTGTAATTAAAAACTTATTTAATTGCTTGAATTTAAGCATAAAATTGAACATTAATTACTATGTATTTTAAAAAAAAATTTTAATCGTAAACTCATTGTTAATAAATCTTCATTGAATAAAATCGGCAGTTTTATCTAAGCTGATTGTATTAAGGGAAGACTTTCGAACTCTTTTAATAAAAATTTAATGAAAATTTAATGAAAATCATATGTAATATGAAATATGACATTTTGTGAAAAATCTGTACGTGATGGCGAAAAATGAATATTATTTCGGAATCAGCGTGCAAATATTACTACATAAGTGATAAAATATTTCGGACAACAAAACCATCGCAGGTCTGTTATTACAAGGATCAGAAACTGTGGTGTACACTCACAATCTGTCGCAAAACTTTAACAGCCTCAAAACGTTCAATAGGTGAACGCACAAACATGCACACGTCCGTGCGTACTGAGTCAACTAGAAATTAATGAAGGGGCAATAAATACGATGTTATCTAGATCGACGAATAAACAGTATACGTTTTATATATAATTAACATTTTGTCATATACTGTATAATCAGTAATTTGACACCGAATATTCAGGATTTTGAGCTAGAATATTCGGTTTGGAAATATCAAATATTCGGTCGAATATTACATGCCGAATGTTCGTATTTGGTATTTGGCAGATCTGATTCTCAGAGCATACCTAATATATATAAATATATATACAGTATATATATTGGTGCCTTCCTTCAGATGGTTTTGAAGGACGGTTTAGGATCGCCCTGCGATCAACCCATATACAGGGTGAGTCACGACGAAATGTCATAACTTCGGGAGCTTATAGCTGAGGTCATTCCCAGTCAAAAACTTCGTATGAACATAGGTCCGATTCTTAGTTATGGAACTATGGATGTTTGAATTTCAAGCATGCGCATGCGTAAACTTGAACTGAATTGACAGTTACTTACCGAACCGAACTACGCAGTAGAGTGTTGTGTTTCACAGCGTGAAGTTGATGTTTTGTGCGTTCAGTATTCCTTTTACGTTTTCAAATGCCGAATATGTCGATATGGTGTATGTTTACGGATTTTGCGATGGAACTACTACTGCTGCTGTTGCTGGATACCAGCGACGATTTCCAAATCGAAGAATTCCAGATCGACGAGTGTTTAGCAACGTTCTCCGGAGATTGCGAGAGAGCGGTTCATTTCGTAGCGTTACTGTTTTATCAGCGCGTCCGTTACAACAAGATGTGGCTGAACAAGAAAACATTATTCAGATGGTACAGCGGAGTCCTCATGTTAGTACAGGAATGATTTCCACACGTCTTAGAGTTCCTCAAACGAGCGTATATAGAACGTTACACAAAGAAGGCATGTATCCATACCACGTACAGCGCGTTCAGCACCTCCAACGTGGGGATCGTGCCCAATGTCTGGAATTTTGTAATTCTGTAATCCAATGTTGTAATCCAAGTGTCAACAACACTTGCAATTCACATGTGTGGGCAGAAATGAATCCTCATGCCATTGTAGGAAGTAATTTTCAACATCGGTTCAGTGTCAGTGTATGGTGTGGTATTTTCTACGGTCAGAAGAGTGGTCCGTTTTTCTTCGAAGGGGGTCTTGCAGGTGACATTTATCTACGATTTCTGCAAGACGAACTGCCGCCACTGTTAGAAGATGTACCTTTGGCAACAGATTGCGCATGTTTTTTTATGCAGGAAGGAGGGGCCAAGGGCGAACGCCCGCAAAAACACCCCGTAAAGAAGGAAAAGGAGTCAAAATCAAGGTCTCTGAAGCTATTAAAACTTATACCAGTTTTGTTTTAAGTTTTGAAAAGAATGTGTAGTGTGTAAGATGCATGTATGTGTAGTGAGGAACTGAGGGAGAAGAGTGTGTTTGCAAGAGCATGCTGGACTGCTCACAAGGTAGATGAGACACGGAAAATGATCAGCTAAAGAGGACAGTAGCTGGAGAAACGGGAGTTCCAGCATTCCCTGTCTCCTGCCTAATGTCCCCCCCCGAAGTACTTCCCTGGTCAATTGGTGTCTACAGTCTCCTCCTAGGAGATTGTGCTTTCAAGAAGACAGAGCTCCTCCCCATTTTAGCCGTGCAGTGAGAACGCATCTCGATGATCGCTTCCTTGGTCGATGGATCAGTCGTGGTGGTGCAAAAAATTGGCCACCTAGGTCTCCGGGATTGTGCGACAATTGAACGAGTAAACATTGAGCGAGTGAAATTGAGCGAGTACAAACTGAGCGACTTGGCGCATTGAGAGATTAGGCAAACTGAACGATCACAAATTGAGCGAGTGAGAACACTGAGCGACTTCACGTGACACAAAGTTTTTTAATTCAAAAAGAGGATAGGATTACTCTATGGGGGGCTACGCTCCCCCCCGTACCCCCCGAGACCTAAATTATACAACTAATAATGTCTTGGGAGATGTAAATAATAACTGTGCCCACCTTGCCTGCGTAGCAGGAGCCATAAGGACTAATGTAAAGGTAAGTAAATATAAACCATTTAACATTTTATTTAAGGCATAGTTTGACCAATGAATTGCTTTAAGCTAAGAATAAACAAAACGAACCAAATAAGAAGGTAAACAACTAGATCTATTTTGTACAGAACTAGAATGAGCAAAAATCATAGGACCATAGTTCAGTTTGCACTCGCTCAGTTAGCCTAATCGCTCAATGCGTCAAGTCGCTCAATTTGTACTCGCTCAATTTCCTTCGCTCAAATTGCACTCGTTCAATGTGTATTCGCTAAATTGATGCAGAACGGGTCTCTGGACCTAACCCCTCTAGATTTTTATCTTTGGGGGGCGCATGAAATAGCTAGTGTACCAGGGAAAAGTGGAAACACGAGATGCATTGTTTCACCGCATTTTGGATGCTGCACCCCTCATAAAGGACAATCGTAATGAACTGATGCGAGCTACACGCGCGATTCACAGACGAACCGCGATGTGTATTGAGGCCGAATGTAGTCATTTTGAACAGTTATTGTAAATTCATAAACTTTTAAACATTTAAACATCCATAGCTCCATAACCGTTAAGAATTGGACCTATGTTCATACGAAGTTTTTGACTGGGAATAACGTCATCTATAAGTTCCCGAAGTTATGACATTTCGTCATGAATCGCCCTGTATATATATACCGGTGTGTGTGTATATATATATATATATATATATATATATATATATATATATATACTGTGTATATATATATATATATATATATATATATATATATATATATATGATGCAAACCCAAAAGAAAACGGAAAAAATTATTCCAAGGCCTTTCGTGTATTAAACAGTACACCTCGCCTTGAATGAAGAGAAAAAGCAAGATGACCAAAATATATGCCTACATCCTGTACAGTAGGGTGTATCATGCTCAGGTCGAATATTGAAAAACTTGGAATTTCAAGATTGGCAGTATGTATTCCTATGTAAAATTGAATTTTAAGAGGGGTTCGTCTTCTGCAACTTTTGCGAAAAATCGCATTTACTGTAAGTGTTCAAAATCGCACTTTTTTGTCGAAAAATGGGATTTCTGGCCAATTTCAAAGACTTGGTAGCCTCAAATGACCTCCATATGTTCCATATTGTTCACATACACCCTTAAGCATTTCTAGAGGCAGGCTTGGATCCATTTCAGATCAGCCAAAGTGGTTCATATCCCCTAAAATAACCAAAATCACCCAAAATGGCCGAAAACTAAGGAATTGTATGATCTTTAGTCTCCTATACACCACATTTCGCGGCTCTCTTCATCAGGCAGAATCTTTTTGTTCTTCTTTCTTGGTCTTGGTCTTGCATTTTCTTTTTTTTAGAAACGCCTCCATCAATTTTTATTTATTTTCTTTTCGGCATCACTGAGTGTGATGGCAGCTGCCCCCACCTTTCCGCAAGCTGATGTGACGTTCAACCTTTTTTTTGCAATTGCAATTCTTCTTTAATATTTGTATAAGTCCCTCCCTAACCCCAGCTTGTAATAATATGCTGGTCAACTGAATGTTTTGAGATTTTTTCTTCTGAAAGCATCTTGATTTGTCTAGCAGGTCTTGTAGAGATCTAAAACATGTTCATTATGTCTTGCTTTGACTTGAAAACTGGCAACAATTCTCTGTGATCGATCCTAGCACGAACAAAACCATCTCTTCTCTCTCGCCCATACACTGCATGAGCTGCAGCTGAAACTTACTGGACTGCTCTTTCACAGCTTTGAGTGTGAACTGGGAAGTTCTCAACTTCAAGTGGAGACCTGAGAAGCTCCTCAACTTCTCCTCTTGACATCTTACAAGTGAAGAGTGGCTCATACAGTTTCTCCTTATCCCAATTAATCAGAGTAATTGGAGAAGTGGCATCAAAATTCAGTTTAGGGTTTCTATGAGTTCTCAGACTCATGTCTCCATACTCAGACTTACCTCTGATCTTCTTGATCATCTCAAACCCCCCATGCCCTCTCCTCGTCATCCTCACTGCACAGGAGAGAGGCAATGAGGTTCTCACTGTGAGCATGATATGCTCCACGAACTATCACATGAGTGATTATGTTCCTGACTTCAGAGGTCTGGCTTCTCAGCAGTCAGTCCCAGAGCGGTCACAATATGGTGAGGTTCATACCTCATGTGGTGATTCACCTTAATCTCAAAATACATCTTGAAGTAGAAGTCCAGCCAGAACTTCAGCAGCACCTCCAGCTTCTTCAACACCTCCCCCTTCAGACCATGCTGCCTTATCCAGAGCATCAACAGAGCCTCACCTGTAGTCAGCCAGCGTGACTGATTCAGTGGGCCAAATCTCCTCTCTTGAGAGCTTTGATCAGTAGCTAGCAGTTCTTCTAGTCAGTGCTAAGGTTCTGTACAATGTCTTCTGGCAGTTCAATTATATCTTCTTCTCCTGGCAGAGCCTTGAAGCTAAAGTTGAGAGGTATGTCATTGATCTTCTCCAAAAGTTTTCCTATTGGGCCACTGAACCCAGACTTGTGCGTGTAGGGACCATCAAGTTTGATGATCATGTGCCTGAGGCTGAGTTCATTAATATGCAACTGGCATTTCAGCCAGTGATACTTGTGACCTAGCAATCTCTCCAAGTGAGTGATGGCTCCTCCATCAGGTCCTGTGTTTGTGTTGGTGGAGTCACCACCAAGGACCACAATAGTATCTTTAGCACCATGAGCACTAATCCACTCAAACAGAGCCTGAGCTATCTTCAGTGCAGGTTTCTCATTTCCTTCAGGTTCTTCTGGGGTACAATTGAAGAGATACTTCCCCTCAGGTTCCCAGGTAACACTATAGTGCTCTTCACTTGTAATATCAGGATGGAAGTGGCCAGTTTCTTCATTGTACCTCATGATCTTTGTCTTCTTATCTTGTTTTCCATCAAAGAAAATTCCCTTGATCTCCTCTCCCTCTGTCCTTTTCTCCAGGGCCTCCATCGAAGCACCTATTACAGACTCCTTGCCCCTCCACAGCTTCATCCTGTCAACAGCTAGATATGCCTTATCAGCAGATAGATGGCCAGCTTTGATGAGATCTTGCAAGAAACCAGTTGTAATGGCTGCTGCAGGAGTATTTGCCACCTTGAACCTGACTGCAGTCGCAGCAGTGCTTGAGATATCCATGTAGATCCTCCTGGCAGAGGTGGAGACTTTGCCAGTGTTGACACTGGAGCTTGTGCCTGGTGCAGTACTGGAAAAATCTGTGTCAGCAGTAGGAGCTGCTCTGCCTGGAGACTCTTGCAAGGAAGTCACCTCATCTTCATCATCATCACCATCATCATCTCTAAGCAGTAGCTCCTTTTCTTCTTCCTCTTTTCTGTTTCTCTTCTCAGCTGCCTTCTGTTCTTCCTCCTTCCTCTTAGCAGCCGTCACCTACTTCCCTGTTTCCTTCACTCAATAGATGCCATCCAGAAGCCAGAAACTTCTCAGGTTTTGATCCTCTGGTAATGGAGTCACTCTAGCTCTAGCTTTGGAATCTTCTGAGGCAGAGGACAGTCACAGTTGACATGAACTCTAGCAGCACAGCCAGAGCAGCCAGATGCTTCAGTTCCACAATGAGTGATATCATGTTTGCAGGTTATGTCAAACAATGTATCAAGTTCAGATATTCTCTTCTCTCTCTTTGCAGCCTTCACTCTGCCATTCACTAGGTCAATCATTTCATTCCACCTGACAAGAATCTTCCTGGCAATGGATTTCTCTTGAATGATCACAGGAGGAGTACTGTGCCAGTACCAGTGATGCCAAGTCCTTAGCCAAATCTTGCAGAGGGTACTGAGCTCTCTTCATATCATCCAGAAGCAGCTTCTCTTCCTGGAGGAAGATTCCTCTCTGAAACACAGCTCTCCAGGTTGGAACTTCTGTGAGAAATATCTGCTTGCCTGGACCCACCAGATCACTCAGCTTTGAACCAGAACTTTTTCTGGTCTTTCGTCCTTGTTTAGCCATGGTGGCTACACAATCTTCACCAAGCTTTGCATCTGAAACATAGAAAATTATCACAGTGAAACTCTAGTAGCCTATAACAGCTGTTACAATGTGAAAATAAAAACCCACTCTAATAGACAGAGTTTATTTCCACGACAGTTTCGACGCCCACTGGTATCCTCCTCGGGTGGATACAGAAACACGAGGAGGATGCCAGTGGGCGTCGAAACTGTCGTGGAAATAAACTCTGTCTATTAGAGTGGGTTTTTATTTTCATATTTTGACCTTCACGTAGAAAAAAGTGAAGTTTTTTTGCAGCTGTAACAATGGTTTTGTTTGGTAAGAAACCGGTCTGTTACATTTATACTACAGTGTATGTTCTGCACAGCTGTTCTGTACATAACCAGAAAACAAAAAAGTGGAAAGTTGAATACTTAAACGTGATTTTTAGCTAAAGCTCAAGGAAACAAACCCCTCCTAAAATTTGATTTTACATAGGAATACATACTGCCAATCTTGAAATTCGCGCTTCAATGAGCATGATACACCCTACTGTACAGTTCCCTACAATAGTTCCGCTCCACCCTCTCCGAGATGTGGAGCAAAGCAGCCTCTCTTTCTTCATCACCCTCACTCCTTCCCTCTCGTCCTCCCCCTCCCCTTCTCGCTATACCACCCCTTTCCTCCTCTCCGTCTGCCTCTCCCTATACCACCCCTCTCGTCCTTCCCCTCTCCTTTCGCTATTCCCACCACCTTTCTGTCTCTCTCTCTCTCTCTGTTCACTCCTATCTCCTTTTTATTTTATTTCCATTTACCTTTATTCTTATTTTCCTTTTTCCTTCCCCTTCACCTCATACTAGTACATGACCCTTCTCTCACCGACCTCCCTCTGCTTCCCGATTATTACCTCTTCCCATGTCTCTCATTCCTCTCACCCTATCAACTACTTCTGTCATTTGTGTTTTTGCTTCTTTCCTTTTTACCTTCCCCTCTTAATCTATTCCCTGTTTTACATAATAACTGACTCACTCATCCGCTCACGCATTTAATTTTCAATAAAACTTCCTCTATAAATACTCAAAAATATATTAACAGCTTCCGAAAATGTTCGTGTATATCATTAATCTTTTTTCTCTTTTAAATAATACACCAATTACGAGATCAAACCGTCTACATGGAATCGCACAAAAGCTGAAATTAATCATCATAATGTAGAGGCATACAACACTTATTTGTAAGTGTTAATATCGAATCACAATATGACAAAAAGTATTGCATCACGAATGATCCCAAAATTTGAAGGACACTGTAATTCGGCGTGTCAGATTAGGTTCGAATAGCATCTAATTGTAAACTGTGATTTGAACCCAGCGACGAAGTATATTAAATAATATATTATAGGGTGATTCAAAAGTCAGGCTACATAGGGCTTTTCTGTTTCTTTGCAGATAAATGAGTTATGAGATGTTATCGATATTCCTAGCTGGCTGCACAAGTGCATTGCCGTTAACATATGATGTGACTATTCCCCTGTATCATTACATAATATAGTATTTCCCTATGTAACCTGACTTTTGAATCACCCTGTATATTAATCTATATGTAAATATACATGACAGAAAGATGGATGTGGTTGAAATGAAAATGTTGCGATGGATGTGCGGTGTAACTAGAAGGGATCGTATCAGAAACGAACGTATTAGAGGAACGGTGAAAGTATCATAGTAGAGGCGTCAAGAAAAGTCCAAGAAGCCAGACTGAGATGGTATGGGCACATGATGAGAAGAGAGGAGGATTACGTGGGATGTAGGGTGCTGGAAATGGAGGTGTCGGGACGGAGAAGAAGAGGTAGACCGAAGACGAGGTGGAGGGATTGCGTGGCGGCAGACATCCGGGGGAAAAATTTGGACGAGGAGATAGTGCGTGACAGAAGAGAATGGAGGAGACTCATCAAGAACAGCGACCCCATATAGAGATGGGATTTAAGTTGCAGAAGAAGAAGATATTAATATATATGTAAAAATGAATAATTCTAACATTCATTTCTGCATATAAAGTCCAAACTCGCGTGACACCTTAACTGTATTCAAAATGCAAGTTTGGAAAAAAATGTTAATTTTCTTTCTATTTTATTTTTACTAAGTAATTGATAAATTATTTTTTTTAAATTATCTAAATTATCTAATCATTTTATAGATTAAGCTTAATCATGTAATCATATTAAATTCTGCAATGTTCATTTTTTATACATTCTCTCTTAGTTGTAAAAGATGAAGTCATAACTTGCCAAAACTCTAAAATAACACTTAATTTTAAATTTTAAGCAATTAATTTTGCCTCATATGTATGTTTAATTTTAATCCATAATAAAAGGCATATTTCATTTTCCATTTTTAGTTAATTCGACAAATCATAACATCAGATCTGTCAATATACTGTTTAAAAGAAAAATATGATTTCATCTTCAAATATCTTGTTTTTCTGCCAGTATGCTCTTACAGCCAAAATTTACCTTTATCTTCAAATATTTCGCCAAAAAAATTCAGCCTCTTGAGAATAAAAAACAAAACAGGTCAACATTAAGTAATAATGATGTCACCATATTACAAGTATATACACTCTTGAAATTTTTCAAATTATCATTTTGATTATTCTGATCTGACCTTCAGGCTGTAATATTTTAGAAGCAGTAAAATTTAGTACGAGGATCTCTTTGGCTTCTCCTTTGAGCACCGCTTTCTCCAGGGAACTTAGTTTTAAAATAGAATAAATAATTTCCCGATACGCTACAAGAATCGGGGAACGTCAGATAATTTAGTAAGTTTTCACAGAATCCTCCGATCCACTACAAGAAGAAATCGGCGTGTAGTATAAAAGAAACTACTGCGATTCCCTACATGGTACCATCTACCCCAGAGTGAGAAAATCCGTTGCTGCCACCTAACCGGAACCCCCGTCAACTTCAAACCACCCAAGGCCATAGACGGAGGGTTAACATATACTCGTATATTATAGGATAACTTCCCTGTTCATACTGCCACGATCATCAGACGGTGGTTTCAGGAACAACGAGATGTCGAGCTGCTGAACTGGTCCACCAAGGGGTGTGACCTAAACTTCATTGAAAATGTGTGGGCAAATGTGGCTAACGCTTAGGAGCCTGACAGGAGCGGACATCTCGGCACCTGCTGGAACACACCATGGCAGAGTGGGAACTTTTCCACACGAACCCACAAGTCATTTACAATCACATGGCATCTGTTCCAAATAGGTTACGGAAAGTCATTAATAACACCGCCCTGCGAATTCAAATTTTTGCCAGTTGTTTCAATGAAAATGGGTGATTCTAGGCAAAAAAGGCATGCTCTTTTCAGCTGTATATTTAGTTTTTTCCTACCACATCTAGATATTGCACAATCACAAGTAATGTATAGATATACAACGCATTAAATGGTATCTTTGTCATCCAAAAACGAGCAATAAGGTTAGTTTCTGATGCTGATTTTTTTATCACTCTAGTGCATTATTTAAAGAGCTAAACCGACAAAAGCTCAATGATATAACCAAACTGACACATTTTATTTTTATTTACAAGTGTAAGAACAAAATCATTAATTTACAATGGGTAAATACTAGGGGCACTCAATATATTTTGCCCCACCTTTTTTTCTTAGATAAATAATAGGCCATGGGGCTGAAATGTCTTTTGGCCGTAAGTTTGAACTATCTGCGATTCACATAACCGGATTTTTCTAGTTTGAACATCCCCTTCTTGTATAAAACCGCTTTTAAACGTCCTTCTATAAAACCGATGGTTAACGCAGTTTCGAAAATGACGTCTGACAGGGATGTGCGTCGTAAACAGAGAGCTGTTATCGAGGTCTTAACCGCAGAGAAGGAAACAGTTGGAAATATTCACAAACGTCTACAAAACGTTTACGGAGATGCTGTGGTTGATCGAAGCACAGCTGGCCGCTGGTCTAAACGTGTGAGATCATCGGAGAGAGGGAGAGCCAGCCTCGATGATGAGCCACGCAGCGGTGGCCCGGCATCGGCTGTGACATCTCACACTGTGCATCCTGCTAATAGCATCATTCGATCAAATCGGCGCGTCACATACAAAGAGCTATCACTAGAGCTAAGAATTAGTGAATGAAGTGTGAATACGATAATTCAGCAACTGGGATACTCAAAAGCTTGTTCACGGTTTGTTCCTCGTGAACTGACTGAAGACCACAAATCCCAAAGAAATGAAATTGCTTCTGAGTCGTTGGTTCGATACGAGACAGAAGGGGATGACTTCCTTTCACGAATTGTGAATGGGGATGAGACTTGGGTACATCACTTTGAACCTGAAACAAAACGCCAATCCATGGAGTGGCATCACGCAGACTCCCCACGCAAGAAAAAGTTCAAAATGGCTCCCTCTGCAGGAAAGGTTATCGCCATCATCTTCCGAGACATGAAAGGGGTGATTCTGGTGGACATTATGAAGAAAGGACAAACAATCAACTCAGAGGCATATATTGCTACCCTACAGAGACTCCAGAGACGTATAAAGCGAGTTCGATCGGAGAGAAAACTGGAAAACGTCCTTCTTTTGCACAATAACGCAAGACCACACAAGATTTTGCAAACAAGAGAGGCCATCACAAAAGTGCGCTTGACTGTGTTACCCCACCCTCCATACAGCCCGGACCTGGCACCTTCAGACTTCCATTTGTTTGGGCCAATGAAAGTTGCCTATTCGTGGAAGAAAGTTTCAGAGTGACGATGAGGTTGTTGAGGAGGTTAAGAGGTGGCTCCAGCCGAACCCAGCGGACTTTTACCAGCAAGGAATAAAGGCCCTTGTTTCGAGGTGGAGGAAAGCCGTAGAAAAGGATGGAGACTATGTGGAAAAATAAAAACTTGTGAAAAAGGTATGTAACTACTTGTGTACAAAATTTCTGAAACTTACAAGGAAACTTGGAAAGAAAAAAAAAGGTGGGGGCAAAATATATTGAGTGGCCCTCGTAGATATTTTGTAACTCATCAAGAAATCCACTCATTTCAGACTAGAAATAGATCAAAGCTTGTTATACCTTAATTTAGATTGTCTTCATCTCAAAAACTACCCATTTTCATTGGATTGAAACTATGGAATGACCTAAATGCCAATATAAAAAAAATTGTGAATGTAAATTTGTTTAAAACCAAATTGAAATCCCGATTAATAATGGCATACTAACAAAAATCTAGGATTAATGTTCATTACTATTGTTTACTAATTATTAATTTCTCGTGTGTAATCTACGTAGTATTAAAAACACATTCCTTGGGATTGTTCAGTTCTTATCTCTCATGTATAATATTGGTTTCTTTGTATGGTATTGGTATAATGCCTTCAATGGTGCCTTGCATTTGTCATGTCAGAAGTGATAATTTAAGATTAATGCATGCTTTAACTATTAATAATACTCATTTACTTATTTATTTATTTATTATTAATTAATAACAATTAGCTGTTTATTTTTAATAAGAGCCCAGTAAAGCCTAAAGCTTAAGGGCCAAATTAAATAAAATAAAAAGTCCAGCTTCACAATCATTCATGTCATTGTAAATTGTAAAATGAATGTATTTATTTTATTATTAATAATAATTATTCAATTCATTATTAATTTGGAAAAAAATTTGATAAGAAAATGTTACCAATTGGATAAGAGAACAGACGAATCATATGGCATATGTCATTCAATTCAAACATTTTACAGTAGTAATGCATGCCCAGAAACACATTATACACACACACACCTACACATATTCACATTATTATTACATACCGGTATATACACTAATATATATAATACATGTAGATACGGATTTAAGTAAGGTACAGAATATTTATACATTTCAGGTCGACCCTAGAAATATGGAAAAGAAACACTTCATATTAGTTACGGAATTACTATGACAAACTTCAAATACCAAATACCAAATACAAACTACAAATTCTGCCAATTTGTAGATTGTATTTGGTATTTGGAGTTTGTCATAGTAATTCCGTAACTAATATGAAGTGTTTCTGTTCCATATTTCTAGGGAACCCTGTATATAAAAATTGTGAATGACTGAACCAATCATTCATCAACAGTAACGCATTGAATTTATTAGAGCAGTCAGTAGCTAAAGAAACTTCCTTTTCGCCGATTTTCTCTGGTGTACTAATTTCCGTACATCTCTCTTTAGACTCCAGCAATGGTCTGCCATCATTCGAACATCCCATGTTCCCTGATACCTCCATTCCATTTCTGAAATATCCTGGTGGAATCTTTCTCCCTGTTCTTCGCTTACCGAGCCTAAGTTTTCAGGAAAACAATCAAGATGAGAGTCTAGGAAGTGTATCTTAAAACTCATATTACATCCCACTAAACGATATTTTCGAATCATGTCTTTAACTATTTCTTTGTAGTCATCAGATTTCCTGTTACCAAGGAAGTTGTTCACAACCGCCTTAAAACCTAGCGAAGCATCTTTTTCATGAGTTGTCAATGCATCTTCAAATGCTGGATCGCTTAAGAGTTGCTTTATTTGAGGACCGACGAACGCTCCTTCCTTCAGCTTAGCATGACTAATTTGAGGGAATTTTTGTCATAAAAATTGGTTACCAGATCCTTCTTTGTTGAGACCTTTGACGAAATTTTTCATTAATCCAAGCTTTATGTGGAGTGGAGGAAATAGTATATTGTTACGATCAGTGGCGGCTCGTGACTAAAAATTCTAGGGGTGCTGTCTCTAAGAATGGGTTGAAATAATTACTGAAATAAAAGGATGAGCATTGAGCAATGAATAAAAGTTTCAAAAGTTATTGAAAAAGTTATTCAGTGAGCTCATCCTTATATTCTTGATTATTTCAATTGTAAATAAAAAATTTAGGGGTACTGCAGTTCCGCAGTGCCTACCGACGAGCCGCCACTGGTTACGATCTACTAGTGGATTAGCAATGATGTTTGCTTGTCCTGGAGTAATCTGTTTTCTCTGAGGCCATTCTTTCCTCACATATTGTTTCTCCATGTCCCTGCTATTCCACAGATATAGAAAGCATTAAAAGATATAAAAAGACTTAAAAAGATTTCCATGAGTCTATTTCAAATGAACTGAATGCCCTATAAGCAGAGAGGCAACTTTGTTTCCATTATGCAGAATGACAGCTTACAAACTTCGCTTTGAGTAATCAATAAATAGGCGCCAGTCACATGGTTGGTAGTCCTTGCCCATCGCCTTTACCAGATTTACTATATGATTGCAGTATACAGTGACCCTTCAGTCGAGAAAAAATTGATGAAATCTTTATTACGATGTCTGTACCAGTAGAATGTGTCGAAGGAGCGAGTAGATTCCATTCTTTGAGCCTTCATCCTAGAAGTTCTGCCGAATCTTTCGCTAATACTAAATCTCTTACTAGGTCATTGAGATCATTCTGACTTACTAATTTTGTTGACTGATTTTCGGCCACAGTATATTCTTCGTCATGTTCATTTGAACATGACTCTGCTATTAGTGAGTTGTTGTCTACATCTGAATAAAAATTTTCAAAATCAAGAGGCGGCTTCGGCACAGGAATTTCACTTAAATGTGGCACAGGGAGGATGGCTGATGGAATACTCGTATATGTGATGTGCTTCTTATTTATATTATTACTGTATATCCAGCCACGTTTGTCATGCAGAAGTAGAAATCGTCGTAGTGATTTCTCGGTTCTCTCCAAATCATGGAGATTCCGAAAGGCATTTCCTTCTTCTTCCCACAAGCCCTCTGACGCAAACATTCTACGCATGACTTACAAATATAATGTGGAGTACAAACCTTGTCCTGGTCGCCGAACTTACAGCCAAAGTTGGCGTGGTAATGCTTTCGTACTTGCACTGTGATTTCTTGCCTTTGTTTAGAAGTAGTGAATCGTTTGCATATATAACAGAATGAATTAGGTATATTATTACAAATTCTTGGCATATCTAATCCATATCTGAAACAAAGAAAATGTACATTAGTTCAATTTTGAAATAAAATCAGATGCTTACGCATATGAAAGTCATAGCAAACCGACCATAATTGGAAATATAGATGCCCTTTTCGTCATATGAGAGAGGTACATTTCCCAAGAAACAGAAGCGTTTGGATAGAATAACCTATACATTCCTATCAATCCTGGCGTGCCAGATACAAATTATGATTTGTATCTTAACTCACATACCATGGGCTTTACTAAATTTCTATAATTTTCTAAACAACTCATACAGCGTAGGGCAGTGTAATGATAATGGACGATTGACCAAGTATTGAGTAATTGTGTATAATAATGTTATAGTGGTGATGTAATAAATATATATTTATTTACTCGAACAATTGTCAGTTCCTTATAATTTGAATATTATGTTTTGTATGTTCTTACGAAAATCTCTAAATTTACGTGATTCATGTTTATTTTTGTAATAAAAAATTGAACTATATTATTATTATCTTGCCATGGATAGACCTTTTTCTTGATAATCATTTGTTGATGATGCATGGACTTTGAACAAAAATGCTGTTGCCTGGAGGAAAAGTCGATACTACAACTTATTTTACACTTTAACTATAACATTAACATGGCCGCATCAAAATCCTATGACTGAAAGTTTTTAAAGTATCCCACGTTTGTGAAATAACCTAACTGCTGTATTCCTTAAATTTAGGAATAATGCATGAATAAAATACAAAGTCGTCCTAGCATTACCACCAAAACTACAGTAAACAATATATTTATTCTGTCATAGGTTTTTAAAATATAGAAGTATTAGTATGGCAACACTTGAGAGGGAGAGGAGGAGAGGGGGAGGAGGGGAGGGAGGGAGTGAGGGTGGGGGACTGGGATTTAAGAAGGACTGCGTTGTTACCACCTCTTGGAGAGGGTGGAGCGGAACTATGCCAAGCGACTGTACATTAAAACAAAAAAGTGAAAAGAAATTAGTACAAGGTTAACAAGCCCGATTAAAAGCAAAATACATTTTAACAAGATTATATTCATTCCCGAAATGTTATTGAAGTTATTTTTAAAATGGATGAATGCACAGTCTAGACTCTAGAATATTCCTTTCAGTTATATCTGTGTATTAAAACACAAAGATATAATTGAAAGGAATATTTTTTTTCCTTGTGGGTTCGCATCATTTATTCATTTCACGTGTTTAACTGCGAAATTCATCCCATATATATATATATATATCAGTGGTGGGCACCGTTAACCAAAAAGTTAACTTCGTTAACCGCTAATCCGTTAACCAAAAAGTTAACTTCGTTAACCGTTAATCCGTTAATTCGTTAAACATGTAACGGAAGTTACCGATAAACCGTTAACGTTAACTTTTATTATAAAAAAAATGAAAAACACAATATATATATAATTTAATTTTCCCTCTTCTTCTCGTTCTCCATTTTGTCCATGAGATGCATGTTGCCCTTCATGAAAATTAGCATATCAAAGTTTTCATCAGACAGGGATGATCTCTTGGCCCTCAGGATGTCCTTGCCCATAGAGAACAAACGCTCCACTGCAGCACTGGAGGGGATGGCTGTGTTGAACTTGATGAACAAGTCCACCAACACTTGCTCACATTTACTTCTCAACGCCATCTATGATCTCATAAAGAAACTAATTCACATTGGGACTTGAAAGTACCGACAGGATCAACCGGGTAGAAAAATAATTATGGAGATTTTAAAGATGTGGTACCTAGAAGTACCGCCAGGACATAAAGGGTTAAGGTGAAAACGCTCCCATTGTAAGACATCAATTGACTTAATTTATGTCATCAAAGTGACATGAGAATTGAAATCTTACCTGATCAGTTTTATGGTTCTTGAAATGTATCAAGGAGACTACTAAAAAGGTACTCACAGGCATATTATAAATATACATGACTTACTTGACAACGATTATTTTTAAATATTCACTAGCACAAACATGTTGCGCAAGAGACAGAATGCAAATGAAACGAATGTAGTTATTTGTTGTAATTGTTACATATATATTATTGAAAGTGCCTTAAAATGCTCGTGATATTTCTTGAAAGAAGTTGAAACATTCAACTCAAATGGCAAATCTTTCCGCCTGATTTTACAGTCGACCATGTTTTGCTCAAACCAATGCCATAAATAACTACCATATTTGGTAAGACACAAATTGTGGCGACGGAAACAAATATATCGCCTGATTTTGCACTGCGGAAATGGAAATTCGTTCATCACTATTAACAGTGGCGGATTAATTGCGCACCTGCTGAGCACTGAAAATAATAGAAACTTTTAAACGTTTATTTATGAATTTTTTTTGGGTTAACGGACTTGAGTTAACGGAAGTTAAATGTAACGGAAGTTAATTAGTCCGATAATGATTTTCAAAGTTAACTTAAAAGTTAAATCGTTAACGAAAAAGTTAACTTCGTTAATTAACGATTAACGGATTAACGGTTTGTGCCCAGCTTTGATATATATATATACATACTGTATATTATACTCTCTCGGTCGTTTCAGCGGAGTCACCAAGTCACTCTATGGTGCGTGGCGTGTAGTATTGAGACGTCATCAAGATGGCCGCCAACGAAATTCATACAATCTTCAGTATCTCCATTATTTATGAACTAATTTGAATGTTTAAGGTCTCATTTTAAAGATATGTTTTAGGCCTAAAAATGTGGTCCTAGCAACATTTACTGTAAAGTCAATAGTTTCTCAGATATATCCATGTTTATAGTATTAAACCTCATATGTACTTTTTTGGGGATGTTCGACAGGAAATAAAACCTATCAAAATGAAGTTTGAGCTATTGGTACCTTATTTTAAGTTGTGAAATTTGATTGTATACTAGGACTGAACTGTTAAAATTACTAACCTTGAGATAACATAATTATATAGCCTCCTTTAATAGGTCAGTAATTGTAATCAACATCATCTTCGCTGAAATCATCTTCACTGTCAGAGTCTGTTAAGTCCGGTACAGTGTGAGAATCATTATCACAGAGTTCATCGTTTCCTCCACACTCACACATATCTGTACAAGGTAGGTTGTTTGCTAAACATTTACACGGTGGAATGCATCTGTTCTTCATACACGAACATCTTATCAACTGCAGAATGGAATCTGGAGCACATGGCATTTCACAGAGAACGGGAGCTATTTGTCCATCCTCCATTTTCCATCCATGTCCAATGGGTGATGGAATTGTTGGCCCGATTTGTCATCTTGGTTCCAGATCATGACCTAGTAGTTGACTCTCTTCATTGTAGGTACGAAAGCACTTCTTGTTGGCGGTAACTTTTCCCAGCTCGTCTGTTTCTTAGAAAACATAGACCAGCGTAACTCTGCAAGTTTAGTTATACTGGTTCTGGGCTGATAGACTTGGCAAATGAGTGCTTCCAGTTTATCCAGTACCTGTTCAGGAATTTGTTCTTGTGTTCCTAGTGAATTAAGTGCCAAAAGAGTGGCTTTAGTCGCTGTACTGAATGCTTTGCAGTATGAAATTTTACCTTTCCCTGACAAAGTACCTGTGCAATCAGATCCAGACAAGACGTGAAATGCAGGCAAAGCAGAAGCCTTTAAGGAGACTAGTGATAAGAATATATATGCAATTGAAATAATGTCTTTAGAAGTAGGCACAAAGTGCAAATATATAGAGTATATTTGCAAAGTACAAATATATAGAGCTTTGTAGCTTCTCTTTCTGTGGCATTGATTGATCTTCGTGTCTGCCTCTTCTTGTGTACTACGAAGACAGTCCAAAGAACAGTGTGAGGCGGCCACTTCTGTACGCTACGCCACTAGTCTTTTTTGGTCATATGTGCATGCTGAAGCATTTTTTGAGCTAGGTAAGCAGTTAATTCATCTTTGGTGCTAATGAGTGAAAGTAGCTTCTTCATAGTAACATTAGCTATGTTTGTGCTATCCATAATTTTATAGTGGGTTGGCGCAATCCCCTGGAGCCCCTTTTGCCTTGTCATACTCTTGATTGAGTTTTCTTTGTATGTGTCAAACACTAAGTGTATTTCATTATACTCCTAGTACTTCTTTTGAATTTTTTTGGTGAATGCTTCAGCCAGATCTTTGCATGTCTGAATGCCTTTTGACTTATCCAAAGCTTGTAGCCTTGCCATGCCATCAACAATTGCAACAGAGAAGGTCCATTTATGTGGAGTATTGGTAATTGCTGTTGTTGGACTTGTTTGTTCGCTGTTTGGGCTGCTGCTTTGCGGTGGTGGTGGTGGTGCAATCTAATACGAAGATCATGGAGCTGACCAACATCTTTTGTAATACTTTCACTAAAAACTGCCTTGGTTGAAATGTTAACAAGTTCAGGTCCATCATATGAAAATGGATTTCCAATCCGTTTAAGATCAATTCGCAATTTGTTTATTGCAATATCCTCCATATTAACTGCTTCTTTAGAGTCGTAATGATGTTTGTGTGATGCTGCTTGCTCTGGTTTCCCTGCCATGCTTGATGTCTCTTCAGATATATGGTCAAGTACTGGCGTTGTTAAAAAATAGCGTGCAAGTGCCCTAGGGTGTTGTATTATGCCCACTAAACCTCCACTAACCATTCAAAGCGCAGAATGGAATATTACTTTTCCTCACAACCCAGTTTCCTTTTTCAAACTCGTCCCATATTGCAGGATCAGATTCCTTCAAAGCACTCATTTCTGCAAGATAGTATGCCATCATCCCAGAGTAATTATGTAAATTTAATGCAAAGAAGTACCCAATGATTGCTTCCACTGATGAAATGTGTGCATTCCAGTCACCACTTCTTATAGACCTTATTACTTGCAACAAAAATTACATTGCCATGTATTCCCGCATCATTTTAAATGTTGGGTTAGACTGTCCTTGAACGTTGCACTTCGCAAGACATTGTTTACATTTTTCGCATAGCATTCTTTGTGATATACTGTGTCATATGCATGAGCATCTTTTGGATCGATGCACCCACTCAACTTCAGCTTCCATTGGCTATTTTCACTCAACTGAACAGCATAATACATCTTCTGACCTGCATCTTTAGTGGAAACAGTGTGCAATGGATGCCTCCTAGCTTCAGGTCTATCGCAAAAGAAGCAGACATTTTTTTATAATTGTGTACCGGTACTTTGAGATCTTGTACAGGGAAGTTCCTTCCTGCTCACTGAGCTCTCACCAGCATCTTCATGTTCTGCCAGTTGTTTTTTGAATCTGGCCTGTAGTCTATCAACATTACCTTTGTGTGTGCACTAGGGTTATGACATTTTTATAACCTCATGTTCCTGTATCATAAATCGATGAACTTTTGCCCCCTGACAATGAAAATAACAGTTTTTTCGATATATTTTGAAAAAACTTCACCCCAAAATAAAAAAAAAAATTAATAAAATAAATAGAAATTTCCATGTTTATTTCACAATTATTATACATAAACATATATTATATTATACAACATTATACCTATACAATACGCGTATACCTATACAATACGCGGTCAGGTAGCTAACTGGTTAGAAGAATGGCTTCGTGCTAGGAGGCAGAGGGTCGTAGTTAATGGTAGTGAATCGGGGTGGTTAGATGTAGGTAGCGGTGTCCCACAGGGTTCAGTGTTAGGCCCATTGTTATTCGTAATTTACATTAACGACATAGATGTAGGATTGATTAGTAACGTGTCAAAATTCGCGGACGATACTAAAATAGGCGGTAAGGTTGTTAACGAGGACGATAGAAATAGGATCCAAGACGATGTAGATAGGATTATGGAGTGGACGGATAAGTGGCAGATGCAATTTAACGTAGATAAATGTAAAGTTTTGCATATAGGTTCTCGCAACAATAATTACGTATACACGATGGATGATAGGGATTTAGCGAGTGTTGACGTGGAAGTAGATTTAGGCGTACGCGTAACTAAAGATTTAAAGGTTAGGAACCAGTGCCTGGAGTCTTGCGCAAAAGCGAATAGGATGTTAGGCTTCATAGAGCGTAATTTCGAATTCAAATCGAAGGATATCATATTGCCCCTTTACAAGTCCCTAGTCAGGCCTCATTTGGAATATGCAGTTCAGTTTTGGTGCCCGTACTTGCGTGAGGATATTGATAGGTTAGAAAGGGTTCAGCGTCGTGCCACGAAACTTATTCCGTCTTTGCGCAATAAGCCTTATGAAGATAGGATTAAAGTGTTAGACTTGTATTCACTCGAAACTAGGAGATTAAGGGGGGAGCTTATTGAAGTTTTCAAAATCGTTAATAACATCGATAACGTAAATTTTGACAAATTGTTCACTTTCGATAATAGTAATACTCGCAATAACGGATTCAAGTTGCGTGGCAGGCGTTTTATTACTAATATCGCTAAAAACTTCTTTACGTTTAAAGTAATTGATAAATGGAATAATCTTCCCGCGTCAGTCGTTCATTCTACCAGCGTTAATATGTTTAAGAACCGTCTTGACAGACATTTTAAAAGTATTAGCGTTGTTTAAAATTAAAAAAGAAAGTTAACAACAGGAGCTCTGGTGGTGGTGCTCGAGGATGAGTCTGTTGACGATGAATGCCAGCTTGTGACATGCCAGCGTGTGATGCCAGCAATAAAAAAAATAAAAAAAAAAAAAAAAAAATTAGACTAACACGAATGTAGATGTAGCTTGTAGCGTAAACTAACCCACTTTTTGTTTAACTTTACGTACTTTTTTTTTTTTTTCTTATCTCCTTACTTGCATGTCTGTAGTTTGCATGGTATGACAGTGAGTTAAGACTGTGTTTGCATGGTTTGTAAGCGTTCTTATTTTACTTCTTTTCATTTTTTCACCCCTCTCCTATATTCTCCGACTATTTTTCTGACTTGTCGGCAGTGGCCGGCGGATGATGATGGTGAGACTTTTTTCCTCTTTTTCTGAATGAATGTTAACCCACGAATGATAGGTGTTGCTCCTTACTTAACCCCTTATTCTCTTCTCTTCTCTTAACCCCCTACTCTTTCCTTTCTCTCGGGCTAGCCTTAGAGTGGATCTTAGGGTCTTTGTTAGCCTTAGCTTCTGTAGATCTGTAGATATTAATTATACAAATACAATATTATACATTTACTCTATTATTGTTTTAATTGTTTTACTTATTGCTTAAAATAAACCTGTAACTAATATACTATATTTGCTTTCGGGGTGACATTTTCTTTTAATTCTGAAGAATTAGGCCCTTTTTTATTGTTTTCAAGCAAAAGTTCATCGATTGATGATACAGGAAACAATATTTATGACAAAAAATTAAAAAGTCATAACCCTAGCGTGCACTTCTTGTAACAGGACAGATGCCACCTTGCATTATATTGGTTTATTTCTTCTGCAGTTGTATTTTTCAAGTGTTCTGCAAGGTGTTTATAATTACTATCTTCGCACTCATTTCGAATTTTTACAGCATCAAGTAGTTTTTGTGTAGATTTTGAGTTTTCAACTAAAGCCTCCTTTTGTTGGCGATTACACAATAAACACAAATCAAAGTCTACACCACTCGAGCGCTTACGTTTGGACGACGATGGTTGATTTATCTTCATTACGCCTTCCATACCTTCAGTCAAATGGTTGTACCTGAAACAGACAAAAAAAAAATCAGTGAAAAAAAGTGGTGTGTGTGTGTGTGTGTGTGTGAGATGAGAGAGAGAGAGAGAGAGACATTTAAATTCATCAGCACATAAACACATGAAATACAGTAGGTTCAATTTCTCATCACTCACGTAATATAAATGCAAACATTCACACAAATATTCTGTATTATCTATGTAGGCCTCGGACTATTTTGGATTAAGGAACTTAGTTTTGAGCTGCAATTTCTTAGTGAATCACTCAAACATTTATGGACAGCAATGTTATTGTTATCTAAAAAAAACAAGGTAGACGATTTCCATTTGAATGAAAATCAGTCCTTGAATTTTATTTGGGTGGATAAATAAATATCACAAATTCACAAAAACAGGCTATGTCTCGATTGGTGTGCAACCTACAGCAGACTGAGAAAAAGTCGTTATTTTCCCTCTATTAGTCTAGCCGCAGGCCAGACCCCCAGGCGAGACAACTCCGCCCGTTTCTGTGACGTAATACCAGTGGGAGGAGCCGATTTCCTGAACGTATAACACAAGTGATGTAATTGCATATCTGTACTATAAATATCTTTAAAATGAGACCTTAAAAATTCAAAATGGTCCATAAATAACGGAGATATTGAAGATCTTTTGAATTTCGTTGGCGGCCATCTTGATGACGTCATCAATACTACACGCCACGCACCATAGAGTGACACCATGGAAATTATTCATCTATAAGTAGTTTCTGATGAAACAAAACCAGTCCCGCCTTTTCATCACTAAACCTGCCACAGAGCATGACTTTTCTGCATATGCTCGTGGACTATGTGGTTAGAAAGATCATCTCTATGTATTATATTTCTACAAAGATTGAATGCACACTATTTTAAGGGGCCGGGGTCAAAGAAAACTCGTCGGCGGAATTTTACTTAAATTTTGAGAAACGTGCAAATTATATAGGGTGTCCATAAATGATTACCCTGATTAAAGCATGCTATAACTTTTAAATAAACACTCGTATTCAAACAGTTTTAATCATAAGTAGATAAACATACGAAGTTTTGATACATAGTTAATGAACTTAATAAGCTTCCACATGTGCACCCCTAGTGGCACGTAAAATGTCTAAACGGTATTCACACTCACGCCACACATTTTCCAACATTTGTGGGTTAACTGTTGCAATTGCATCCGTAATGCGTTCTCGTAATGTCCTGATATCTGGAACAACTGTTGCATAAGCCAAATCTTTAACATGACCCCAGAGAAAGAAATCCAGCGGGTAATGTCTGGTGATCTTGGGGGCCATGGGATTGGCCCGTCCCTGCCAATCCATCGATTTGGAAATGTTGCGTCGAGGGTTTCACGAACAACATGCGCCCAATGAGGGGTTGCCCCATCTTGTTGAAAGATGACAGTTGGCTGCCTGTCCTGCAGCTGGGGGATGGCGTAATTGGTGAGCATATCCAGGTACACAATTGCGGAAACAGTGTTCTCAGCGAAGGAGAAAGGACCAATTATCTGGTCATGCATTAGTCCACACCAGACATTGATCTTCGGACTGCCCTGAATATGCTCCCTTACGGCACGTGGGTTTTCCGATCCCCAAATACGCACATTGTGTCTGTTGACTCTACCACTGAACAGCTACTACAGCGCTCCAAGCGGCGAATGCGCTAGACGAAACACACCAGCACAGAAACTCTATGCGTGTACGAGATCACCTGTAAAACGAAAAAGGATGTAAGATTCCTCATTAAAACATCAGAGCATACTGTTTTCAGGGTAAACATTTATGGACACCCTGTAGTTCGAATAATGTCAAAAGATTCATAATTCACTGAGTTAATAATTTTATGAAATCAATGAAGCTCTTAATTTCTAGTTCTTAGATTACTGAATTTACAAGTCAATTGAACCCAAGTTTGCTGCCTGTCTGTCTACAACCAAAGTTCTCTTTTTCAAAACCCGAACTTTCGATAAACGCCTTCAAAACCTATTCCACGTTTAACTATTTTATACGGATAGAATATTTAACAATCCCAATCCGGAGACCCTTCCAATTAACCGCGTAGCCAGAATCTAATGAGAAAACTTCGGGGCCTTCCTTATGTAGCCTACGGGAGACCGGAAACAAAGGGGTGCGTCACTAGCCTGGGAAGGTTTCACATGAGAAACAAAGGCGAGGAGCGATTCCCAGGCTAAGCTGGGACGGGGTCATCCGTCTTCTCCTTAGGTCTCACGAGTACATGATGTCATAGGGTATTCTTTCTTTAGGTTGTACTTCCTAACCTTATATTTCCCATGGTCTCTTTTGTTCTCTTCTCAAGTCGTGACCTCACTAAATTCTCTGTCCTTCGTGAACCCTTTTAACTCGTCGTATTCTTTGTACCTCGTGAACTTTTATAACTCGTCTGTAAACCATTCCAGGGAGTACTCCATGACCCAGGGGAAACATGTACAGTATAACATACTATATATCGCCTGCCATGGGACCAAATACCGCGGGGACTATAGTGGATAACTTGCCTGTTATGAGCAACGGTTATTTTTAATCGACGCGGCTCTTCTCCAAGGTGGAAATGTGTACCACAATCAGTTTTTCCCTTTCAGCTTGTCTCACTTAATCGGTATAATTTCTTAGTTTACTCCCAGTTTTTTACTGTACAGTTGATATATCACTTACCCTTCTCGATTTACGCTCATTTTTTTGCTTAGAAATTTTCCTTCAAAGTACGAATTCATATGGAGACTTTATTCAAAACATCGATGACCTTTATACTCCGCATTCAGTTTTCAGGTAAAAGAAAGACCTAAGTACATGCAAATAACGGAACGAAGGTAAATTCAGACGATTTGGGTTCCAAGTCTTACTCTATTTACTACGTGGAAGATATCTTTCGTTGTTAAGTTTACATCACACATATATACCAAAAAAATACGACTGCCGAAATTTAAAAAAGAAGAAGCAATATTTCAAAATTTTCATAAAGAAAACTAAACTCGTTCAAGCGAGAATAGCAAAATGTATTTGGAAATATACACACGATGTACAGAAAAGAGCGTGTCAGCCCAACAGCCCAAGGTGTTTTCCAAGATTCGTCACCCAATAAAACCATTTTTTTTATAATAGCGGCCAAGGGCGAATGGCCGCAAACATGCCACCCCCGGGCATAGAGGAAGAAGAGAGCCAAAATCAAGCACCTCTGTGGTGCGGTCAGCGCACTCGGAGGGGCCCTGGTCACGGAAACTGTAATCATTCCATGGGAAATCAGAGAAGTACTGCCTAATGGCCTCCCAATCAGCGGCGCCAAAGTGCCAAAGGTGTCTCCTCTTGGGAGGATCAAAAGGCCGGATTGGAGCAACAGGACAGGAAACAGATATAAGATTGGTATCGGAGGAACACAACGGAGAAAATAGTTTGGCAGAGTAAGAAGAAGGATACGTAGTGAGAAATAAATCGAGAACGTTGGGCTTATCTCCAAGGCGATCGGAGATAGAATAGGGTACTGGACAATCTGCTCTTAGTCATTGACGATAGAAAAGTTGCAAGATAGTTCACCAGGATTGTTAGTAAAATGGGAGATAACCCAAAAGTGGTGGTGAACATTGAAATCACCGAAAATTTCAGCAAAGGGAGACTGGGAGAGAATGTATTCTACTTTGGAAGTAAGGCAGTCAAGTAGTTTTAGATCGGTAGTAGAAGTAGGAGAAAGGTAGACAGGTAGACAGCGCATATGTATTTAGTTTGAGATTGACATTTTTTGCTGTCACTCGTCCCAGACACCTGAGTTTCAGTGAGGAAGAAAAGGTGAGATTTTGAGGAAGAGAGGTGGTGTTCGACAGACTGAAAATTTGAGGAAAGGCCAAGGATGTTGCAGAAGTTTATGAAAAATGAATCAGGCAGAGGCCCAGAACATGAGCATGAGCTTATATATCCAAAACCTTTGGCTGGAGTTAGCCAAATCTGACTGCCTTAAAGGTGGTTTCCCCTCAAATTAACCACTCACCAACTAACCGGATAGCTACATTAATAGTGACTGGTTTTACTTTGAAGAGGTTTGCTTCCTTATAAACCAGCAAAGATTCCAAACGAGGCTATAGTTTTACACAAAATCTCAAATCAGATAAGGAATTCTATGGTTTGACAGAACATTTTAAAACAAATTACTGAAAGATAATTACACAATGACTTTTAAAATAATAAATCAGCGGTAGCGCAACAGGTTCGACGGGCGGGTTGCAACGTAGGTGCTATTTGGTGGCCACATGAAAGGAGGAAGTCTAAAAACATTCAGAATTGACGTCATTTGATTACCGTTTTATACTACACACACACACACGCATATATTTGATACACACAGACCGAGCATGCAACAAGGAACTCTTCTAGGAAGACTAAATCCACTATAGTCCGAATAAGTAATGGTAAATGACAAATACTATAGTTTTTTCTTTTTCATGATGCTAGCCCGACGTGGGCAACGGGTCACTCGCAAAGAGGTCCCAAAAATATAGCTTCCCTATAGCTTCCCTATAGCCATGCTACATTTAGAACCTCAAAAAGGGGTAACTACTATATTTTTAGCCAAATACCAAAACTTAAACCTCAACTGGCAGAATTGAGCGTCCACTTTTCAAGGCACATAACATGTCCGTTTTATGATGGGAATGAACTCAGAATGGTTCCCTGAGGGATTTTTATGATACACACAGACCGTGCATGGAACAAGGAACTCTTCTAGGAAGATTAAATCCACTATAGTCCGAATAAGTAATGGTAAATGACAAATACTATAGTTTTTTTCTTTTTCATGATGCTAGCCCGATGTGGGCAACGGGTCACTCGCAAAGAGGTCCCAAAAATATAGCTTCCTTCACCAGCTATCTGCAAAGCAGATAGGATCCAGCTTTGGGACAGGATCCCATCTGCTTTGCAGATAGCTGGTGAGGGAAGCTATATTTTGGGACCTCTTTGCGAGTGACCAGTTGCCCACATCGGGCTAGCATCATGAAAAAGAAAAAACTATAGTATTTGTCATTTACCATTACTTATTTGGACTATAGTGGATTTAATCTTCCTAGAAAAGTTCCTTGTTCCATGCACGGTCTGTGTGTATCATAAAAAACCTCAGCGAACCATTCTGAGTTCATTCCCACGCATATATATATATATATATATATATATATATATATATATATATATATATATATATTCGTGAAAATATGAAGTAAAAAATAATTCTCCTCTCTCCACATATTTGAAGAGTAATATTTTAATTAATTAAAATACGCACTTTGTTAAATGTTAATATATTAATCTTTTACAAACCTTTTGAAGCCCTGATATTAAGTAAAATTAATACAGCATACACATTATATATATATATATATATATATGCATTTAACTGCAATGACCACGCAGTATATAAATGAAGAGAAACGACATAATATTAAGGAACGTTTCTGCACACGCGGAAGAGAAATAACGAATAAATGAAAAATGAGGCGAACCGCCCGGGAATCGAACCCAAGGCCTTCCAATTACCGGTTGGATGCGCTACCATTACACCACGGACCTCAATCATTCACAATTCGAAATTCTCCTACATAGGGCAGAAATCAATGCCCTGAAAGGGCACCCTCGCAAATCGTGAATATGTGCATTTAACTGCAATGACCACGCAGTATATAAATGAATAGAAACGACATAATATTAAGGAACGTTTCTGCACACGCGGAAGAGAAATAACGAATAAATGAAAAATGAGGCGAACTGCCCGGGAATCGAACCCAAGGCCTTCCAATTGCCGGTTGGATGCGCTACCATTACACCACGGACCTCAATCATTCACAAATCGAAATTCTCCTACATAGGGCAGAAACCAATGCCCTGAAAGGGCACCCTCGCAAATCGTGAATATGTGCATTTAACTGCAATGACCACGCAGTATATAAATGAATAGAAACGACATAATATTAAGGAACGTTTCTGCACACGCGGAAGAGAAATAACGAATAAATGAAAAATGAGGCGAACCGCCCGGGAATCGAACCCAAGGCCTTCCAATTGCCGGTTGCCAATTTCGATTTGTGAATGATTGAGGTCCGTGGTGTAATGGTAGCGCATCCAACCGGCAATTGGAAGGCCTTGGGTTCGATTCCCGGGCGGTTCGCCTCATTTTTCATTTATTCGTTATTTCTCTTCCGCGTGTGCAGAAACGTTCCTTAATATTATGTCGTTTCTATTCATTTATATACTGCGTGGTCATTGCAGTTAAATGCACATATTCACGATTTGCGAGGGTGCCCTTTCAGGGCATTGGTTTCTGCCCTATGTAGGAGAATTTCGATTTGTGAATGATTGAGGTCCGTGGTGTAATGGTAGCGCATCCAACCGGCAATTGGAAGGCCTTGGGTTCGATTCCCGGGCAGTTCGCCTCATTTTTCATTTATTCGTTATTTCTCTTCCGCGTGTGCAGAAACGTTCCTTAATATTATGTCGTTTCTATTCATATATATATATATATATATATATATATATATATATATATATATACAGAGAGAGAGAGAGAGAGAGGAGAAACTTTTTAAACATCTAATACTTAAAAAAGGTTTCTATTTTTTATTAACTGAAATTAAAGCAGGAATTCTTTTTCGTAACATCTCTACACATAGGAAATTATTTCCGCAAGAGCAAAACATGCGCTATGTGATATCCTTTCGTCTCACGATACTTACACGATACTTTCGACAGAAAAATCCTGTCCAACAGATTTCCTGCAGATTATGATAAACGAGTATCATGGCCACCAACATCACCAGATCTAAACTCCTGTGACTTTTATCTGTAGGGTTATTTAAAAGATGAGTGTTTAAATAGATTCTCCTCACAAGAGAAGAATTGAAAGCATCAACTGAACAAGAAACTTTTCAGATTTCAACAGATACTCTGTCCAGAGTACTGCAAAATTTTGTTGTTCGTGTGCAAAGAGATAATGAGCTGAGAGGACATCATGTTATTCACTAGGAGACTAATTCTCCATGTGTCGAGAAAGTACAGTAAAAATTTCCTACTTGTATTTCAGTTAATAAAAAAATCCTTTTAAAGTGTTACATGTTTAAAACATCGTCCGATGTGTATACATATATGATGATAGAAAACCACAGTAACTGAGGTTGATTTTAATACAAAGACTGAAGCAAAGCAGCCCCCAAGAAAAGTTCGTACTCGAGTGGCTCTTGAATCTAATGAACGAGAAGACCCTGAAGTTGAATTGAAAGACTCGTATTTTTTTGTAGCAATGAACTTCATCTTTTGTCAAATTAGCCAGTGGTTTCAGGTCATGAAAGAAATCTGCACGCTTTTCATGCAAATTTTACGAATCAAAACATGAGAGAAGAAAAGATCTTAGGAGGTTGTAGGTTGTTGATTGTCAAGTAACCTAGTGGCCTTATTTCTGCGCTGGAAAAAGAAGTCCTCGTCACCCGAAAACTGTGTATGACGCAACGTTTAAAGAAAGTGCGTCAGAACCACTTGGACTGTTAAACGCAATTTACAAGTTGGAACTCGAGGGAATATTCGGTGAAATTTGTATTTCTTTCAGGACTTTATGTAAACTTCATGCCAGTGTTGCAGAAGGAGAAAGAACTTTTAGTCAATTATAAACTATCACTTATAAAAATTAGATAATATCAACCATGAATGAAGATCGATTGAACAGTTTGGCAATGTTGTCTATTAAACACGAATTTGCTCCGAACATTGATTTCACTAAAATCATCAAAGACTGTCAAAGAGAACTGGTCTGGAAATGGTTCTCTCAATGTAAGAAATCAAACTGTCATTACGCTTTATAATTTGTATTTCGATGGAACATGTATTTTGTAGTTAGTAAGTAGGTTGTATAATAAATTGAGTTGTGCAACGACTGTATTTCTTGGCATTTAACTTATTTTATCTACTGCATCGTGCTAAAAAATATGTAGTTTCCTCATATGAATTGGCATGAAAAACAAATGGGTGGGGAGAGACTCGGAATATGAAATGTGTCCGGGCTCCAAAAATCCAAACGACGACATTATATATACACACAGGGTGTTTCACAACCGGTCTGCCATACTTTGGGGGGTGATTTGGGGGTGATATCGAGTAAAAAAGTTAATACAACATCGCGCTATTTCCAACCGTTGCGGAGCTACGGACGTTTTAAGGTGCACAGAAAAAATAAACGAGAGTATCAATCTGATGTATTTATTGCTACATTTTATGAGATACACCTTATAAATGTTCAAAATGTTCGCCTCGGTTTTCAATGCACAGCCTTTCTCATTCTAAACAAGAGTTCACTGCACATTGAATCATTTTGGGTTGTTCTCGTATGTAAGTAGCGGCATCCATAATCTGACGCAAGAGTTCCTCTCTCGTTTGTACTTTGGTCTTGTAGACCATCTCTTTCATAAGGCCCCATGAAAAGAAATCTAACGGGGTTAGGTCCGGAGATCTCCGGGACCACGATATTGGACCATCACGACCAATCCAACGATTCCCGTACCGCTGATTCAAGTAATCCGTAACATGACGACCAAAATGTGGTGGCGCCCCATCGTGCTGAAAGAACATCCTGCGCCTTGTCTCCAAGGGTGCGTCCTCCATCAAAAGCGGCAATTCGTTCGTCAGGAAGTTCAGATAAATATCAGCAGTTAATCGTTATTCCCAAACGAACAGTCCACAGCTGATCTCCAATTGCACCGCACCAAACATTCATAGAGAATTGATGTTGAAAGTTTCCTTCAACGATACCATGGGGATTATCGGCGAACACAAGTCGGAATTTCGTTTATTGTTAATTCTATCCCGAATGAAGTATGCGATTAAGAATTTGGCGATGCATAACCAGTAGTATGATGGCATTTGGGTAGAGGAATTTGGTGCTTTGAAACTTGCCCTTGAAGGGGCCCACTGGAGACCTTCGCATCCGTTATAAGGGGCCCCTTCCTTAAGTTCTTAACCCATTTACGGGGCCTCACAGGTCTTAATAAGGGCACTTACCCACTGAGGGGGACCCCATTCCTTGTATGGAAAAACAAAGGATTCATCCTCGCCTTCCTTCACGAGAAAAAAATCCTCCTGTGGGATTCTTTCATGAGACAGACAAAAACGAACACACAAACAAACACAGACAAACAGACATTCGAGTACTTTTTGTTCCAGCACATTCCACCAGACAATAGAAATGAACACTTAAAATAAATATCTGTAAAAGCGTTTAATAGGCCTAACGAGAGTACCTACGGCATCGACCTGAAAACATACAATGACTTGTATTATATTCTAATACCACATTACCTTTTCAAATGTAATTCCATTTTAATATGATAACAAATTGCGAACATCACAAAATACAAATCAGGTTAAACACGTTTTAAATCAAAAACAATTTCCTTGTTTAATATTTGTATTATATGAAGTTAAATAAAAATACTAAGTAAAAATTAAAATAAAACATTTCATTTTCAATTATAGGGGTAACGTTTGCTTTTCCTAATTAAAATTCATTTATTCTACACTAATATGAGATGAAGAGAAGTGAAATGAACTGAAAAAGGTTTATTGGCAGACTATAGCCCATATGAGAAATACTATTAAGCTACATTATATAGTTTAACCAACATAACTATTATTATTTACCTTCAGTTACCAGCTTAAACATTATTATTTGTTTATCATTATATATATATTTATTTATATATATATATGGGATGAATTTTATAATTAAGCACGTGAAATGAATGAAAGATGCAAATGTGTATATGTATATATACTGTATATTTGATAAGTTTACAGATTCAATGTAGTAGCTGCATATTTCTTTCTTTTAGTACGTTAATCATAATTGGCAACTCCGTTCACAATCCTGCCAGATTTTCCAAACTAATTAATAATATACATTTTTAAACGTATGTAATTTTTTCTAGTGATTTATCTGTAACGCGAAATATTTATTATTATTATTATTGTTACCAATTATTGACTATAAATTACACAGACCTGCGAGTGAGAACTTTGTAGGAGAGATTTTCTTAATAACTGATTTTATGACTCAATTACATTTGAAATGAAATTAAAATGTTTATTGGCAGACTATAGTCCATATGACAAAAGCTATTATTAAGTTATATTATGCAGTTACACTAACACATATGCGTTTAGCCAACATAGCTATTATTATTTACCTACATTTACCATCTTAAACATTATTATTTGTTTATCGTTATTATATATATATATATTTAAAGAAAACGCTTGTAGAGAAGAGCGTTCCGCACAAGATGAGGAGGGACAACGAACAAATCAAAAAATGAGGTACCACCAGGGAATCGAACCCAGAATCATCCGATTGCCGGTCAGATATGCTATCCACTACACCATGGACCTCGATCAATCAGAGCATTGGTTTCTGCTCGTATGCAGGAGAATTACAACTTCTAATTGGTCGAGGTCCATGGTGTAGTGGATAGCATATCTGACCGGCAATCGGAAGATCCCGGGTTCGATTCCCGGGTGGTACCTCATTTTTTCATTTGCTGGTTCTCGCTCCTCATCTTGTGCGGAACGCTCTTCTATACAAGCGTCGTTCTTTACATTAATTATACTGTGTGTTGTTTGCAGTTAAAATGTATATATATATATATATATATATATATATATATATATATATATGAATTTCACAATTAAGCACGTGAAACGAATGAATGATGGATATACATATATATATATCTCAAACTTTTTAAAAAGATTAGGATGAACATACAGATATATGCAATTTATATTTCATAAGTTTAATTATCAATACGTCTTCCTTCATTGTCATATAGTTCAAGCCAGTTAAAACATAGCTGTTTTAAGCCGTTTACCTGCAAACAAACCAAACATCTCACTAACTATTCAGTGCTCTTCAACCTGGGCGGTACCGCCCACTAGTGGCTCAAGGATCTCATTAATCTAAAGGTAATTGCAATTAATTTTATTGTTTTATGCAGGGTATATAACTTTTAGTTTGAGTTTTTGCATTTTTAATTTTAGTGGGCGATACGGAGATTCAAAAGTTACAAAAGTGGGCGGTAAGCATAAAAAGATTGAAGAGCACTGAACTACATCAAGGTGTGTGATGAAGGTTTAAAACTAAAAGCAAATCTGTTTTCCTCATCTAAACATCCACTTAAGCATTATTACTAATATTGATTTATTGTTATTATTATTATTATTATATATATATATATATATATATATGTGTGTGTGTGTGTGTGTGCACATGTTAAGAGTATTCAAATTAAACATACTGATTTCAATTCCCTTCCCTTCACAATAAAAGCCTCTTTCAAATCTACCCCAATCTTGCTATATATTTCTCGAGGTAATTGATTTCAGACTAGTAGTAGTTAAGTTTAACTTATAAATATATACATAAAAACGCAATATCCAAATAAGTAGGTTTGGGCAAAAAAAAAACTTTCTTAATATTTCCAATGAATAGAAAACGTCGACTGAGCTTTACAAGGCATAACTCTAGTATTTTTCCTCCTAGCAAAGATCGTTGACTAAATATACCACCAGTCTTTCATGGAGCAATACCACCAAAGTAGTTCAATGCACATCTTCAATAATAATTCCAGCAAAGATCTTTCACTACACGGTCGCTTCCGATTATTTAAGCAAACCTGAAAGTTCCATACTCTGAAATTCTGAACGCTTTATGCAAAAAGAAGACGAAATCGTAACTTCTTTCACAACTGTCTTAATTCCATTATTCTAAAATCTAAATCAATGTATTCTCTATAATATATATATATATATATATATATATATATATATAATATATATATATATATATATATATATATATATACAGGGTCCGCAAAAAAAAAAGGAGCATGACGAAAATTGCTCTCACGCCCGCATTTTTTGCCGGACCCTTAAATGTTATATATATAGCTAAAGATAAAAGAGCCCAGAGTTGTATAAAAACACATTTCATAAAATCGGTCATAAAATAAAGATTTTATGGCCACAAACGTGCAATGACTAAAAAAAGTGAATTTCCGCGTAAAAATTTAATGTTTTTCTCATTACAAATTATTTTTTTCAGATGCCTAAATAATTTTAATCAATAAAAATGATAATATGCCCTTTTCTAAAGAAGATAAAATATTAATAAAACATTATAGACTTGATAAAAATTATGGCGCAATAAAATTATTACAAGAGTTTCCGAATAAACCATGGTCGAAAGGAGGTTTGGACAAGCTGTTAATAAAAATCGACGAAACTGAAAGTACTGAAAGGAAACAAGGAAGCGGGAGGCCAAGATCAGTTCGAACCGAAGAAAACATCAGAGATGTGGAACTAAGATTTTGTAGTCAAGAAGGCAGACCAGGGACTCACGTGACACCGTCCAGAATTGCTAATGAGTTGAGCATATCCGAAAGTAGCGTCAGAAACATTATTAAAAACGACCTTGAACTAAAACCTTATAAACGGATACACGGGCAGAAATTAACTGAAATTAACGAACAGAAAAGAGTTGTTTCTTCTGAACGCATGTTAAGAAATATCACTAAGTAGACCTCGGTTTTTTACTGACGAAAAGAAGTTTACGGTAGAACCACCGCGAAATTCCCAAAATGACAGAGTGTATTCAAGAGTTAATCGTAAAAATGAAATACCAGATGATAGACTTTATGCTACCCGTAATCATTTTTCTGCCAGCGTAATGGTATGGGTCGGTGTGTCTAAACTAGGCAAGACATCTGTTTTTTTCTTAGAGCCAAACATCAAAGTAGACGCCCGCTATTACACTGAAACTTTGTTGGAACAAATGCTGCCCGAAATGAGACGATTGGCGAATAATGATTACTTCTTATTCCAACAGGATGGCGCTCGGGCGCATACCGCTAAGTCAACTATTGAATTTTTGGAAAATAATGTTCCTGAATTGCTTTACCCAAAAGATTGGCCCCCTAATAGTCCAGATTTGAATCCCGTAGACTACGGAATATGGGAAATGTTGGCTGAGAAAGTGTACAAGCATAAGATCCGAAATGTCGAACATTTGAAAGAAGTTATCGTACAAAAATGGGAAGAAATTACTCAAGATCAAGTAGATAAAGCTATAGATCAATTTAGGCCCCGATTACGAAGGGTTCTAGAGGTTTCTGGCAAACATATCGAACAATTTTTATAGTCTTATAATTTCGTTTTCTTTGGAAATTGTAAAATTATATGACATGTTGTAGTAAAACTTTTATATTTTCTTTAATTTTTGACGTATTGACATGAAATTTGGTACTAACTTAGTTTATTTGTTGCTTATTTGCCTAAAATAAATTGTCATTATGTGTAAAAATAAATGTACAGTAAACATTTTCGTCATGCTCCTTTTTTTTTTGCGGACCCGATATATATATATATATATATATATATATATATATATATATGGTCATTATTCGTTTTTTTGACCCAGTCTCTTTTTATAATGAGAGCAAACGTTTCTGGTCAATTTGGAGGTGCTCTGCACGGATCTGCCATCCGTTTCCTGTGCAAATGCGTAGTTTCGAGATATCGTCATCTCGAAAACTACGCATTTGCACAGGAAACGGATGGCAGATTCATGCAAAACACCTCAAAATCGACCAGAAAAGTTTGCATTCGTGCCAAACACAACCTAACCTAACTTAACCTAACCTAACTTAGCCTAACCTAACTTAGCCTAACCACCTAACCTAACCAGTCACCTTATTTTGGAGGATATAGTTCTGCAATTGCAGTAAGGAAGTGATGCAGAACTGTAGAATCGTCAGGATGTTCTGCCAGGAACAAGTATCGTGCGAAATATTTCCGGTAATGAGGACGTCTATTCCCAGCACGTAAAACCCACGATTTCACATCCTTCCATTTTTTTTACGGCACCTAAACACCTTCGAGTCTTGTCTTAAAATACAGGCAGTATTACATTTAGAGCAAATCACGGATGTCGGAATTATGCCGTGATTGGAAAAAAAATCTAAACTTTATCTTCATCGAGGCCAACAAGCGGATTAGGTCTTCGAAATCAAGTTCACAAGATTGACACGTCATACCAGTAGAACGAAAATTACCACACTAACCAGAAACAGAAAGAAGTAGCCAAAGCAAGAAAAAGTAGCCAAAAAAAGCCAAGTAGCCAAAAAAGCCAAGAAAAGTCTCCAAAAAGTCCAAAAAAGGTAGCCCAAATAAACAAACCAACCGAAATTTATATACATACATATTAGAAAGTAGAAAATATTTTTAAAAAAGTACATTTTATACAAATTTGCACAAGATAATATATATATTTTCTTATTCAGCTTTGATTGGTTATTCAATATATATTGCTGTTATAGCTGGGTGTGACTGGGTCAAAAACGAATATTAACCATATATATAATTATATATATATATATATATATATATATATATATATATGGCTTCTTACTTATGTTTGTGTTTGATTTCTACCCATTCTTCAACAGAATGTACACCATTTATCTGTTGCAAGCTAGAAGTTGGGCGTAGGAGGAAACTGTATTATTATTATTACTATTATTATTATTAGTAGTAGTAGTAGTAGTAGTAAGAAGGGTAACAGTAGTTTAAAACGTATCTTCATTTCTACACATCTGTCTCTTTCAATGCAGTCCGAAATCACCTAAGCTTTCCTCTGAAGCAGGAGTAACACCAAACTATTTTACATCCAGCGCTTTCTAACATCTACTAACTAAAAGAAATGAGGAGACCGCATATATAAATGTGGTACAATATACGAGTTTATCAGTTTGGTTAATACCTCAATGCTTTTGTATCACTCATTTCCTATCTGTATTACCTAAAAATTAGTTAACTAGTTACCAGCTAGTGATCAAAATAATGTAATGTGCAAATTTTAAGTTGGGGACCCACACGTTAAGCCTACTCACACACACACACACGCACACACAGGTTCTTTCAGGAAAGGGCATATATATATATACCTTTCAACCTTTTTAGTGTTCCGTGCGATGATTCCCCATTTCACGAAGGTTAAGCTTGTCGCCCCTCCTCTCTCTCTCTCTCTCTCTCTCTCTCTCTCTCTCTATATATATATATAATATATATATATATATATATATATATATATATATATGGGATGAATTTCACAATTAAACACGTGAAATGAATGAATGCTGCAAACCCACAAGGAAAAAGAAAAAAGGTTCCAAGGCCTTTCGTGTATTCAGAGCTACACCTCGTCAGAGAATGAGGAGAAACGGCAAGATGCCCATGAATATATACAACGGAGCGGAAACCAAAGCAATTAGCACATACTTAACAAGAGTTAATGAGAGGCAAAAGGAATTTTAACAAGATATTGTCAATTTTATACATTCCCGCACTGTTATTGAAATTGTTTTTTAAATGAATAAATGCACATTCTAGAATATTTCTTCCTATTATATATCTGTTTTCAACAAGCGCTTTAGAACTATCCCACTCGATGCTATGATTACATCTATACATATGGTTAAACATAGCATTGGAATTATTAGCTGTTCTACACGCATATTTATGCTGTTTTACCCTAATATCTAACGTTTTACCCGTTTGGCCTATATATACTGAGTTACATTGTGTACATCCAATCGAATACACACAACCAACAACAATTTCCGGGCTATTCTTTATTAGGCGTGATTTAACAGTATTATTATACTTAAAGACTACATTGATGACAAGGGCTTTAAGTAAAGTCGGAAGATATTGAAAATGAACATAGTAAGGTAGGCTAAGGATATTTTTACGCTCAAATGCCTTTACAATTACATTATTATAATACCTATTCTTGGCTTTCCTAAGACAGTTATCTAAAAATGAAATAGGGTAACATAATTTAGTACCAGTATTCATGATATTGCATAACTCGGAATCTAAAAATTCAGGACTGACAACTCTCAATGCTGTAAGGTACAGGTACAGGTATATGATGATATTTTAAGCCTTTGGCCTAATAATTTGGATGTTGACTTATTTCATGGTAGGCTCAACAATTTAGTCCCATCTATTAAGTTCACAGTTGAAAAATAAAATGATGGAAGCCTATCTTTTCTGGATCTAAAAATTTGGAGATGCTCTAATCAGTTCAACTTTGAAGTCTATCGCAAGCCTACTAATAATAAATCTTATGTGCATTTTTATTCTGACTATCATCCCTCGATTAAATCCTCTATTTTCTCTGCTATGTTTCTTAGAGCATTGAGAGTTATCAGTCCTGAATTTTTAGATTCCGAGTTATGCAATATCATGAATATTGGCACTAAATTATGTTATCCTATTTCATTTTTAGATAACTGTCTTAGGAAAGCCAAGAATAGGTATTATAATAATGTAATTGTAAAGGAATTTGAGCGTAAAAATATCCTTAGCCTACCTTACCATGTTAATTTTTAATATCTCCCGACTTTACTTAAAGCAATTGGCATCAATGTAGTCTTTAAGTATAATAATACTGTTAAATCACGCCTAATAAAGAATAGCCCAGAAAATGTTGTTGGTTGTGTATATTCGATTGGATGTACACAATGTAACTCAGTATATATAGGCCAAACGGGTAAAACGTTAGATATTAGGGTAAAACACCATAAATACGCGTGTAGAACAGCTAATAATTCCAATGCTTCGTTTAACCATATGAATAGATGTAATCATAGCATCAAGTGGGATAGCTCTAAAGCGCTTGTTGAAAAAAGAGATATATGTAATGGAAAGAAATATTCTAGACTGTGCATTTATTCTTTTTAAAAACAATTTCAACAACAGTGCGGGAATGTATAAAATTGACAATATCTTGTTAAAATTCCTTTTGCCTCATTAACTCTTGTTAAGTATCTGCTAATTGCTTTGGTTTCCGCTACGTTGTATATATTTATGGGCATCTTGCCTTCTCTCTTCATTCCCTGACGAGATGTAGCTCTGAATACACGAAAGGCCTTGGAATCGTGTTTGTTTTTCCTTGTGGGATTGCAGCATATATATATATATATATATATAATATATATATATATATATATATATATATATAACAGTTCCGGTCAGAGTTAGATGCGTTGAAAGAGACGCTCCTCCCAAAGCCCAGTTACTCGGAAGTAGTTCACAAGCCATATCTCCAAGAAGCGCATCGGGCAGCGAGGGAAACGAAATCCCCCCCTCCAACTCCCCCCCTGAAGGTGGGGTGGAAACGCAGCATGCAGGGGTAGCGATGAACCCCCCTCCCGTTCAGGAAAGGACCCCTGCTCCCGATCTCACAATGAGGAACAGGGACGGTCCAATGCCGAGAGTAGAGGCATCATTGCCCTCTTCCCTGCCTCCCACTGCAGAGGAGAGGTGTTCGGTTACGCCTCGCTCGGTGCGCAGTTCCCCCCTTCCCACCGAAGAAGGAGAGGCACGCGCGGCCGTCAGGGTATAAACACCGCTAACAGACCCTCACCAAGCCACAGAGTAAGGGAAGGGCCTCCTTTCCCCCAAAGGATGTGTCACCCATCCCCCTGGCAGGCGAACCCTGCCTCAGGGAGATCGAGGGAGCAGGATGGGTGGGTAACTGTTAATAGGTGCCCATCCCAAAGGTCTCCTCAACTGGTCTCCGCGGCGAGGCCACCGATGGAGAATCTCACCCTATTTGTGTCGCGAATTCAGCTCTCGAACGAGGCAAGCGATATTCGATACATGATAGAAGAAATCATTGGTGAACACAGTATAGTGATAGTTAATAAACAAAACACGAAATCTCCGTATTATAACTCTTTTAAAGTAATAATTAAAGGTTTAATGCGCATTTCAACCCGTATAATATGAGTCAATGGCCAGACGGTATTATTGTTAAGGAGTTTATTCACTTTTCCAGGAGATTTGATAACAGGCATAATAATAATAATAATAATAATAGGCGCCCTAACGGTAATGCCTGAAAGTTGTACTGTGTATAATAATAATAATCTTACTAATAATAATAATAATCTTACTAATAATAAATTCCCTATCAGTCATGGCGGATAACTTGCTGAAAATAGTCTCATGTAATGTAAGATCAGTGAGGAATTCAACTGTAGATGTTCATAAAATCTGCGACAGTGCAGATTTGATACTCCTGCAGGAGCACTGACTACCTAAGCAAGAGCTAAAATTCCTCTCTACCATCCATGATGACTTTATGTACCATGCGTCATCAGCAGTAGACTTGTCAGATGAATTAATGTACGGTAGGCCTTTTGGTGGTGTTGCTTTCTTGTTAAGAAAAAATTTGTAAAGTTGTTAGGCATCGAATTACAAGTGAACAATGATTGCATATTAATTGTAAACTATTATTTACCATATAACAACGGCAGTAATCTAGATGAATACATTGATTTGCTGTACAAACTTAATTCATTATCAGATAACCCCAAATATTCTCACTGTATAATAATGGAGGACTTTAACGCACATGTGAACTCGGAATTCTTTGTAGAATTGGGTAACATGTGCGAGTCGGCCAATTTAAGCATAAGTGATGTAGATGTATTAGGGGTAGCCAGTGATAATTTTACATACGTTAGCGATATGAGTGGTACCACCAGGTGGATTGATCATTGTCCCACTAGTAATAATCTAAAGGATCGAATTGTTAGAGTTCATATTTTGCATGATTTCCTTCTTTCTGATCATAGACCATTAGAAATATTAATTAACTTCACCAATTTATGCGCAACACGACTTAAGAAGAACTCAATAGGTAAGAATAATCGCGTCGATTGGTCCAATGTTAATATGCAGCAGAGAATACAATACAAAGACAGAACGAGTCACCTCTTTAATAATTTAGAAATTTTGCACCTTGCCTGTAATAATCCTTGCTCAAATGATTCTCACTGTAAATTCATAGATAGGTATTATAGTAAGATAATATCCCTGTTAAGAGAAGCATGAAGCCCCCTGATTAAATCGTACAACTATCATACTAAGGTTATTCCTGGATGGAATGATTTTATTGCCCCCCTGAAGAGGGAATCGAAAGACGCCTATGATTTGTGGTGCTTTCATGGTAGACCCAGAATAGGACCAGTATACATGAATATGTGTAGAAGTCGGGGTCAGTATAAGGCGGCCATAAGGCGATGTAAACAGGAAAAAGAGTCTATTCGAGCATCAAAAGCCTGTGAAGCTCGCATAAATAACGATAACAACAAATTTTGGAAATTTGTTAAGAATCAAACGGGTGTCAAAAATATCCTCCCTCCGACAATCGATGGGGTGTCGGGGGAAGATGAAATTGCAAAGCGGTGGAAAAACCACTACTCTAACATTCTTAACAGTGTGAGTAGGGATAATCTTAAGATAGATTGCAGCGAAACGATTGTGGTGGGGGACAAGGGAAAATACTTTCATATCATTTTCTGAAGTAAGAGGTTAATTAAAGAGTTAAAGAATGGTTCTGCGTCAGTGGTAGATGGCTTATCGAATGAGCACTTAAAACATGCAAATGACGTAGTATGTCTGCATATATCATTGCTCCGATCAACCATGCTGGCTCATAGCTATATCCCTGCAGAGTTCATGAGGGTATATATCTTGCCCCTGGTCAAAAATAAGTACGGAGACATTCTGTCCAGCAATAATTACAGGCCTATTGCTGTCGCTTCCTGCGTCTCGAAACTACTAGAAAAACTCTTGTTACTCCGATTAAATGATTTGCTATGGACATCTAATCAGTTTGGCCTTAAAAGGTCCCAATCAACTGACCTGTGTATCTATGTACTTAAAGAAACAATATCTAAATACATTGACAGTAATTCAACCATTTATAGCTGTTTCCTTGATATAAGTAAGGCATATGATAGGGTGAACCACAATATTTTATTTGCAAAACTAGAAGACAGAAAGGTTCCCATGTACATATTAAATTTATTGAAATTTTGGTATTCCCACCAATCTTTCAATGTTAGGTGCGGCAATGTACTATCCGAGTGTTTTGGCTCCTCTTGCGGGGTGAGACAAGGCTCTTTGCTCTCCCCTATGATGTTTAATGTGTATATTGACGGATTAATTGCTTTACTTAATGAGGCAACAGTGGGATGTTGTATAGATAACACAAGGATAAATAACTTAGTTTATGCCGATGATATGGTGTTAATAAGTCCCTCTGTTAAAGGTCTGGATCGGCTACTAAAAGTCTGCGAAGTGTATTCGCAGAAACATATTCTTTTTAATGTTACAAAAACTAAGGTATGCAAGTTCATCCTAAAAGCTGTAATCAGCCAGCTGATAAAGATTTAAAATGAATGGTGAAATAATTGAGGAAGTACAAGAGTTTAAGTATTTGGGTCAAACTACTACCAGCTCCTTGAGTGATGACTCGGATATAAGAAAACAATCTCGAAGCCTGTGTGCTAAAGCGAATATGACCATAAGAAACTTTCGTTTCTGTACAAGTGAAGCTAAAGACGCACTCTTTCGTACTTTCTGCAGTAATATATACGGTCAGCAGCTCTGGGTGAATTATAAAAAAGGTTCTGGCAGAACCCTAAATTTGCTGTACAACAAGTCTTTTAGACTCTTACATAAATTACCCCCGAGATGCTCAGCTTCGCAAATGTTTGCTACCCGGAATGTCCCGAGCTTCCCGGAGGTAACAAGACGTGCTCAACACAGTCTAATGCAAAGAATTAAAAAATTAACCAACCCGATCATCCAAGCTATCCATGAGTCCTGCCATTTATCCTCTAAGCTATGGACTTCTTTGTCTGTCTGTAGCTCCACTTAACTTCGACAGTGCAGTATTATTCCTAATCAATCGTATATATTTCTATCCTTAGTATATGAACTGTCATTGTATTAATAATATTTGTCATATAGACTATAGTCTGCCAATAAACCTTTTCATTTATTTTCATATGTATTAAGATGTATATATGCAGTATAATTAAATAATTCTATGCATATTATATATAAACATGTAAATATAAAATATGCATAATATAAAGATTTTTTACAAAATAAATGACTAACAATAAATCTCGTATTGTGAAGCAAACTTATGAATGTCATCTCGATCTCAAAGGGTTCTAATTTGCAATTCCCTCAAAATCTCTGGGTAATAGAAAAACGTTTTCATTTTGTAATCAGCATAAAAAAGAACATAAGAATCACCCATATTTATCAAATGGAGAAAAACTTGGTTGGTTGAATATGTGCATTTGTACATTGGGACAAGACCATAGTTCATGTGACAAATATTAATAACACTGGTCTACAAATTTTGAAAAAGTTTGTGCTTCGGAGATAAAATGTGTTTCCTATTATGGATTTTGGGGTGCTGAAAACGAATATGACCATAAAAACAGTCGATTGGCTACAGTTTCCAAGAAAAATTTAGTTACACATTTTGCGTATATGTATACCATATATTAGTAACATACCTGGGATCAATCCCAGAATAGGCACCTGAAATCATTTTTAGGTGCTTAATCTGGGATTGAGGCAAAACACAGGTGCTTAATCTGGGATTGAGGAGAAAAAAATATAAACAGTTTTTAGAGATATAATTTCATTGTTTTTATCAATATTTGAAAAAAATCAACTCTAACCTAACCTAACCTATATCTATACCAATTTATGTGGCAAGATAGATTTGCTTCAGATGGATTCAGAAACATTCGGGCTCATATTGCAGGAATTTATAATATCTAAAAATTTTCTTTATTCATTAAACCACTTTAAACCTTTTATAACTTTGCCTTTATTACATTTGTAATAAACTTTGTATAAACAATAACTTTTGTAATCATCAGGTTTTTTTTATTTAATTCCTTGCAAGGTGCCTATTCTGGGATTGAGGTTGAACGCAGGTGCTTCATCTGGGATTGAGGTACATCAGGTGCCTATTCTGGGATTGACCCCATACCTGTATAATGTAGTCACTTATATTGATTCAACCCGTCGCTTCTTTGCTTGTCTCTTGTATTCAACATCTGGAGCATCTCTTGTTATTGTCCAGCAGTAGTCTGCTAACAGTGATGGACTCCACTTCTCCTGGTAGCGTTTCTCCATCGCTGAGATATCCTGGTGGAAACGTTCACCATGTTCATCGCTGACTGCTCCGCAGTTGGCCGGAAAAAATTCCAGGTGTGAATGGAGGAAATGTATCTTTAAAGATATATTGCAGCCCATTTTTTGATAGGACAACAGCAGGTTTTCCACCAGCTCCCTGTAATTGTCAGCTTTGGTATTTCCGAGAAAATTGGTTGCTACTAACCAAAAAGCATTCCACGCTGTCTTCTCCTCACCACCTAGGATACGGTCGACCTCCTCATCTCTAAGAAGCTCGCGGATCTGTGGACCAACAAATACACCCTCCTTGATTTTTGCTTCACTGAGCTTTGGGAATTTACCACCGAGGTACTTAAAAACTGCCCCCGTTTTATCCATAGCCTTAACAAAAATTTTCATGACGCCCAGTTTGATGTGTAAGGGCGGTAACAAAATCTTGCTCGATTCTACAAGTGGAGGATACTGAACATTTTTTGTTCCAGGTTCCAATGAGTGTCGGAGTGGCCAGTCCTTCTTGATGTAATGAGAAGTCTTAGCCCGACTATCCCATTCACACAGAAAACAGCAATACTTAGTGTAGCCCGGCTGCAGTCCAAGCACGATAGCAACAACTTTCAAGTCACCACAAACCTGCCACTGATGTTTGTCATAGTTTATGCAGTTCAAAAGTTGCTTTATGTTGTCATATGTTTCCTTCATGTGGACTGCATGACTAACTGGAATTGATGGCAATACGTTGCCAACATGCAACAAAACAGCTTTTAGACTCAACTTCGATGAATCAATGAACAGTCTCCACTCATCAGGATTGTGAATAATGTTGAGAGCTGCCATCAGACCATCGATGTCGTTGCAAGCTACAAGGTCACCTTCCATGATGAAGAATGGGACAAAATCTTTTTGACGGTCACGAAACTTACACACTCTAACATTTTCAGCGAGGAGATTCCACTGCTGCAATCTGGAGCCCAACAGCTCTGCTTTACTCTTTGGCAGTTCTAAATCTCTGATAAGGTCGTTTAATTCATTCTGAGTTATCACGTGCGGTTTAGAAGATGTCAAGTTATAAACAAATTCAGTGTCTTGTGAAGTTGAAGACTCAAGTTTCGCAGGTTCCTTCATTCTCCTCGCCCTCTGACTCCAGGGAGAATGAGTGTGGGGGGCTCAGGAACGGGTAGTCCTTCGCCGTGAGGTACCGGGCGTATAGCAGAGGGTATATTCGGATATTGTAAAATCCACTTTTTCTTCTTGCAAATACCTTTCTTGACTGGAGGCACCATGCAGAAGTAACAACTGCTGACATGATCTGTTGGTTCCCTCCACACCATTGGCACTGCAAAAGGCATAGATTTCCTTTTCCGATTCAACCACTGGTGAAGGTTTGTTGCACAAGTATTGCAGCATATGTGTGGGGCCCAGCTCTTGTCCTGATCTCCAATCTTACAACCAAAATAAAGGTGATAGGCTTTCCTAATCACGGCGGTTATAGCATGCTTTTGTGATGCAAAAGTCAATTCTCCACAAACATAACAGAACTTATCTACACTGTTCACGCAATTACGAGGCATATTTGTTCAAATTAGGCTGAAAAAAATTCAGTTTCAAAAGCAAACACTAAAAAGAGTTTGACCACGGTGCACTGTATGACTTCCGCGAATGAACTGATGCTGTGGCATAATATGTAGACGCCTGTGACACATCGACGCCTTGACTCTACTGCGCATGCGCGTAGTTATATTTTTTTTATCTTAATAAATTAATGTAATTACATTGCATTTTAATAATTTTAAATTAGGTAAGGTTAAGTTATGTTAGTATTCCATTTATATTAATATCAAAAACATTATGGGAAGCAATATGTTAAAATGATCCAATCTATTTCTTAACAAATAATTTACAAATACATAATGTAATAGATAAATTTAAAATTACATTTTATTGTATATATATGTATATATTTACATTAATTTATTACAATAAAAAATATAACTACGCGCATGCGCAGTAGAGTCAATGCGTCGATGTGTCACAGGCGTCTACATATTACGCGACAGATGCAGTCCAGTTAGTAGGGTGCAGGGTTGCCTGATATCTTTATAAATACAGCCAATTGGCAATTTTAGGCATCATTTTCGTATTCAGTGACCCAAAATTAGTAAAGATTGACTACTTTTATTTCCGAAGCATTTTGGCTGTAGACCAGTGTAATACGAACTGACACTAGATTACATTTGACAGCTCAAATACTAAGAATAGAAATGGAGTTAATAGAAAATAGTACAATAATGTCGGATGTGAGTAGAGCTACAGTCAGATGCCTTTATATCATGAATTCCATAGCTTACGAAGACATATATATATATATATATATATATATAGTTTTGCAATCATACACGCTAGTATGTTCTAAATCAATTATTCAGCCGTTAATGTTCTCATATTTGCTGAAATAAATTTCTAATAATAAAATTTTTATAAGTTTATTCACGTCAATTTTTCGTTTATGTACAACACTTTTGGGAAGAGTTGGACGAGGAAAGCCATATATAAAGATTTCACATGATTTAACTCCACACAAAACAGTTTTTATACAGATATCTACTCCAACGTTGAAGCTACTGTGACTTTGTCTAGTTATAATACATCATTTACTCAATGAAATAACTACACGGTCACACTTATTAACTTGTGGCATCTTCCACATGAAAACTACCCAACTTACCAAAAATTACAACCAGAAACGTATAAATTACATGATTCGACACGGATTAAGCAATTTATAAACTCTCATTCATGAACACATCCAACATTTTCTTAAAACAATCTAAACAGCTATTAATTATTTATTATCATATCACTTCAAGCTAAATTGCTATACTCGGTGGTTAAAACAGCGCTTTCAGCGCTTTAGTTCATGAATGTTGACAAAGTTCCTCATTTCTACCATATCCCAAGAAGTGAAATTTCGCGATGTTAAATGTCATGTTGTGGTTGTCTTCTGACCAATTGTATATTTCGCTTGTGACCCTCTGCAAGACCTCCACCTCATAGGCAACACTGATTTTTCCGCCGATTTCTGTTTCGACTGCATACTATGGTTCTATACTGTTGCTGATTACTCCACTGTGTATCTCTCTTAGCATGATAATGAACTAGAGTGGTACCAGTACTGTACCTAGGGATACTTAACTACGTACTTCTGATTCTGATGATGATATACCTTGAATTTTGACACCCCGTAGGCGCTCTCTGAGGAAGTTGTAGACCCAATTTACCACTTTGCTGTTATTCCCATATGTTTCACTTTACATGCTATTATAAAGTGATCACATTTGTCGAAAACTTTATTGAAATTCATGTATATGACATCGGATATATATATATATATATATATTAGTGGCGGACCGGATGTCAGTTTTTCAACATCTGCGGATGCAGATGCGGATCTTTAATTTCAATATCCGTGGATGCGGATGCGGATATTTAGTTAATCTATCAATATAATATAGAATTATGAATATGACATAATTTTTCAAATTTCGTGATATTACTATTATGGCAGGCAATGCAGAAGAATTAATATTAATGTTTTCATTATGATAAAAATAATAACTTTCTCAAGAGTTTCAGCCACAGAAAATTCAATGAAACAAGTTTCATTCAATTTTCTGTGTTACCAGATATTTATATTTTGAGGTTTATATATTTGTTTGTTCATTAATAATTAATACTTTACATGAAATGTGCATGACTGGGCCTTATAAGCTACTTTATAAGCTAATTTAATTGTAAATTGCATAATTTATTGGAGGTAATATCCGCATAACATCCGCAGTCAGAAGTGCGGATGCTAAAAATGATGCGGATATCCGGTCCACCATTAATATATGTTAACCCCTCCGTCTATGGACATGGTTGGTTCGAAGTTGACGGGGGTTCTGGTTAGGTGGCAGCAACGGACTCGTTATTTGCAGTAGTTTTCTTCTGTATTGCTCTCCGAGTTCTTCTATAGTGGCTCGGAGGATTCAGGGAGGCTAACTAGGTTCTCTGAAGATTCCCGGATTCTTCTTGTAACTTATCCGGGTAGTTTAATGACTAAGTTCTTCTGAAGAGAGCAAGGCTCGAAGGAGAAGATAAAGACTATTTTTTACTGTAAGGGCTTCCAAAAACCCTTAGCCCCCTATTTCCAGCTTACATGTTTACTTATATCGAAATAGTTTTTAGTGATTATAAAAATATATAAAATTCTTTATTTATTGCAGGTATTAAAATTACTCTAGCTGATAAAATGATAATATAATGGCTTCTCAATTAATTGGTGATTCGGAGAGGCAACGTGTGATAGATCGCATACGAGCAATAACATTTCGGGGAGCTCGTGATGCTGGAGCCGCCACCTTTATAACACGTTCATGGGTTGCCAAAAAGTCGTGAAGAAGTGAGGACTTCGTCAAAAGAAATTGGAATAAAACTTTGGATGAATGTGAAATGGATACAACCAAATCTGGGCGCCCAAATTTGCCACTCTCTCAGGAAACAAAGGACATCATTGAAAGCGGTACGCGTAAGCGGAAAAACAGCTGTGCTAAACTTTCTAGAGAGATCGAAGTGTTGAGAGGAAAGATCGTTAGTGGTGAGATCATTCGACTGTACCATCATAGGCAAGGTTTAAAGCCTTGGCATGAACTTCCAAAGCCAAGAAAAACTCAACTTAACATCGATGACAGAATGTGGTTTGCCCATTATCTTGAAGATTGGGATGTGGATGATTTCATGCATTTAGCTGTCTCGATGAATTTTTTGTTTACGTAACACGTCGGCCTAACTACCAAAATGATCGAGTGTGGGCCACAACCCAGATGAAATCGATGACAATGAACATTATCGCGAATTATTAAAAAGTCCAGACTGTGTTGGTGTGTTTGTTTTGTTCACTGCAAAGAAGCTCATGTGAGTGCTGAAGCCAAATGGTCAGAGTTGGGATGGACAGTATTTTCGTGATATTATTCTATCCCAGCATGTCATTCCTTTTCTAAGAAACCCAAACAATATTATGGATGTCGATCAGGTCACACTTCTGCACGATAAGGCCCCCCTGCTTTTAGGCATTAGCCACTCAACAGTTGTTGCGGAACCATAAGATCGATTTCTTTGGATACGAAGAATGGCCAGGAAATTCTCCTGACCTGAACGTCTGTGAACACATTGGATCAGTTATAAAGGACAAGGTTGAATGTCTTGTTTCAAGAACCTGCAGCAAATCGATTTTCGAAGGATACAATGACGCAACACATTGAAACTGTTTTAGCAAATTTGCGTAACGATCAAGATCTATTCGCGTCACTTTTGGCAAGCTACCCATAGCGAATTCAGGCTGTCTTAGAAGCCAATGGCGGAAACACCAAGTTTTAATTGTTTCTCATTAAATGCAGGATTAAATTCTCTTTTGTAAGGTATGTTTAGTTTTACTGTACCTCTAATGGTTTAGGCCATGGGCGGGGGGACTGAGGTTTATTGGAGCCCCGTAATTTACTGCTACAGGTAGTGCTCAGCCTCTGAATTAGCTTCTGAATGAATATGGAAGATATTTATTGGGTTTATATACCCCGATTTTACTAACATCATCATTATTAAATGTTAAAGAGGCTGTATTATTTTTTTACAACAGTTAAAAAAATAAAGTAAAAAAATGGTTAAAACAGATAAACAGGATATAGGAAGAGGAAGCCATATTTTTAGCTTAAACCGCATATATTAGATCTGCTGTTCTTCCTGATCCGCCGAGTTAATTAGATCGGAAATTGAATTAGGCATTCTTATATTAAGATATGTATATGAGCAAATAATTAAAGCTTAAGGCAACACATGACTTCATCTTTTTATAACTCCAAAATTTATCCCAATGAACAAAAAAAAATTTTTTTAAATAATAATATCGCCGGGTGTACATGAAATGGCGACATAATGTCGTGTCGGACATTTAGTACAATCTAAGTACATCACTGAGTACGGTGTAATTTTGGTTTATTCTAATTATGGTTATAATTACCAATTAATTCATATTTACTTATTATCGTTAATTACAATTCCATTAAAATACATCCATTACATTATATTAAAGTATTACAGTTAATTACAACTATTTTGTTTACAGTGTTTCATATTTATAGACAATCAGGATGTTAGGAGTATAACATAAAGTACATGAGCACATACAGCATATATACACATATATACATATATATATATATATATATATATATATATATATATATATATATATATATATAACATACATGATAATGTATCAGAGCGCGAGGAAATGTTTACGTTTTCAGATGTCAATTGATGCTGTGATCATCAAATTGCGTATACTTCCGTCTTGTGAGGAATTAAACAAATAAAAGAAAAAGTAAACGGAATACATGTGGACGTATTTACACGTACTTAACTATGTACGTAATCATGATCATCAGAGGACATGTACGAATGCACAAAGTATTTTCCACATATGGGTAGTCACACAACAGGTTGACAATGGTAGACAATAGGTAGCTGAATGAATAATTTAATAACATTAACAAAAGATAAAGGTCAAGAAAGGACATGAATGTATGAATGAACAACATATAAATAATGACGTGTAGAGTGTACAGTTTTTTATTATTATGTTAAAGAATTTCCATACATTGTATACTAGAGATATGATGAAGGGAAATTAATGACGGGAAAAATGTGAAGGGAATTAAGTTACTTTATTATGTCATAGTTATTTAATTTGTACGTATAGTACATTAGTACAAGTCATTATTGGGAGAATTAGAAAAGATGAATTAGAGAAATACAGTAATGAATAAAGAAGTACAAACCGAAATTCTATCCAAACTCGCTTAGGCGATTTTGGTTTCTCATGTAAAACTGAACATTCAGACATAAAAACCATACAAACATAAGTACTGCATGAAGACAGTGAATCCATATAATGATTATATAGGAATGGTTCATCGTTCATTTTTACATATATATATATATATATACTATATATATATATATATATATACTATATATATATATTAATACTATATAATATATATATATATACTATATATATATATATATATATATACTATATATATATATATATATATACTATATATATATATATATATACTATATATATATATATACTATATATATATATATATACTATATATATATATATATACTATATATATATATATATATATACTATATATATATATATATATATTATATATATATATACTATATATATATATATATATATATATATATATATATATATATATACTATATATATATATATATATACTATATATATATATATAACTATATTATATATATATATATACTATATATATATATATTATATATATATATATATATATATATATATATATATATATAGATATATATATATATATTATATACACTTTTGCCAGAATGCACAACTCGGGTAGTGGCTTAGTGGCTTAAGGCATAACTTATTTCTAATCATATACCTATCACTTTACAATATGCGAGTAGTTTCATACAAATTTAAGGCCATTAAGCCTTCTACACATATTTTAATTTCACTATTCGAATAAATTTTGAGAAATGCTTCATGAATTTGAGATTTATTGCCTACGACTATGAAGCTTAAAATCTTGACAGTTTTGTTATTTTCATAATTAACAGTCTCGCTAATATTTCCTCGATCACTTGTACATGTACATATCTATGTATATATTGGATGTGTATATTTTTTAGTACACACGCACACACACACACACACACACACACACACACACACACACACACACACACACAACAAAATTAACTTGAAGATTTATCTCATCTCATAAGCCGCTATAATCAAACAAAACTGTACAGAATCGGAAGTTACTTATAATCATGTTTGCTTTAGCACAGAGGTTTCCATATTGTTTTCTTATATCTGAGACATCACTCAAGGAGTTGTTGGTGATTTGCCCCAAATACTTAGCCCGAGAAAGCCAGTATGGCCTATTACAATAAAAGTACTCTTGTTTTTCGCGAAATTGTTATTGTTTTCATTGTACGCAGGTCAAAATTTATTATTGTTTAGTAAAATATATTTTCTAATTCAATCTATAAATGTGCACTATATGTGCGAACCCACACGAACCTTCTAGAATTAATTTCTTGTACTTACGTTTTTGGTTTACTTCTCATTTTCAAACGAGTATCAACGATTGGTCAGGATTTTTGGGATGGAATCTCCCCAACTTCGGTTTTGTGACATTAAAAGGATATGATGGCTCTGAGCATATAATTAGCGGATTTTTAGAAGACATTTCAATCCTTTTACAGAAGGATTCATTAATATCATATTATTGGCGTAGACATTTTATCTTCGTGTTATCTATATAACACCCAACTTTTTACTTAATTGAAGCAATTAAACCATTAATATACACCTTAAATAGTAATTTTTCTACACACACACACACACACACACACCACACACACATATATATATATAATATATATATATATATATAAATAGTTAGCGTGATTAATATTGTTTTCCATAATTTTTTTTCATGATTTAGAGCTAAAGCTATATTTTAAGGATAAATAAATAAATAAATAAATTTTCACTGTGGGGTTCTGTTTGAGAAATAGGCGTGCTCCTGAGTACTAGTCATAAGTTTTTCAAATATTTTCTTTACCAGTAGTGATGTTACAGATTGAATGTCCTGCACTTAGCCCCGATAGTCTACTGTCTCCAACAACCTATTGGAATCAACTTAAGCAACAGATAACCCCATTTCCGTATTTAAAACTTGGCCGACTGTCTGATTACTCAATTTATTTGATCTCTGACCTCTGTCAATTTCTTCACACCTTTTTATTTCATTGCAATCCCTAGTTAAACTATTTTGACTTAAACATGGACATTGGACAGTGATGAATTGCAACAATTAAAAAGGAAGAGGCGTGGGAAGTTGGGTGCTGTTACTAAAGCCATCAACACTTTTAATAATATTACACAACCAGGCAAGGAAGATTTAGAGTATCTAATTTTTAATTTGAATAAATTTAAGAGGGGTATACTATCCATTGATAAGAATAATTCAAAGTTAGTTGAACCTGAAACGGCTGATGAACAACTTTCAGACCATTACTCTGATAAGGATCATCAGATAACCTCAATTGAACACCACATAAGGAGACTAGTCTCGTTTCAATGACTTAATACCAAATAAACCTATTTCTGATTTTAAGCAAAGTAGAGCTAAACCTTCAACAAACTTTAAATGTCAGACCAAGCCTCGAGTCATAAGAATTTTGGACTAAGTTACCCATTTTGCTAGTACCAACATTTGATGGGGACAGGGCACAAGCCCTATCCTTCATTGAAAATTTGAGAATTCATTTGGTAGTAAACCTTTTATTCCTCTTGTTGATAAGTATAACTAGTTAATTAGTTTCCTTAAAGGTCAAGCCTATAATATGATAGGCTATTTACCAGCTCTGGGTGGTTCATATGAAGTAGCTATCGATCTCTTGAAACGTGATTACATTAATAAAGATGAGATAATTCGCAAATAATCTCATCTTTATTAGTGTAATTAATGTATTAATGTAACTTAATAATATTTTTTGTCATATGGAATATAGTCTGCCAATAAACATTTTAATTTCATTTCAAATGTAATTGAGTCATATAAAATTGGTTATTAGTAAGAAAATCTCTCCTACAAAGTTCTCACTCGCAGGCCTGTGTAATTTATAGTCAATAATTGGTAACAATAATAATAATAATAAATATTTCGCGTCACAGATAAATCACTAGAAAAAATTACATACGTTTAAAAATGTTTATTATTAATTAGTTTGGAAAATCTGGCAGGATTGTGAACGGAGTTGCCAATTATGATTAACGTACTTAAGAAAGAAATATACAGCTACTGTACATTGAATCAGTAAACTTATCAAATATACAGTATATAATTACGGTATATATACGTATACACATTTGCATCTTTCATTCATTTCACGTGCTTGTAAAAGTCATTTTATATTAATTATATAATATATATATATATAGATATAGATATATAATATAGATAATATATATAGTATATATATATAATAGTATATATATATAGTATATATATATAGTATATATATATAGTATATATATATAATAGTATAATATATAGTATATATAATATATAGTATATATATATATAGTATATATATATAGTATATATATATATATATATAGTATATATATTATATATATATATATATATATATATATATATATATATATATAATATATATATATATATATATATATATTTATTGTATTTATTTTTTTTTTTTGTATTGGGGCGTTTACCGCCACTTCCCGCTATATGGTAGCGGATATCATGGCGAGGCGGAATACGAGAAAGAGAAACGGAGACGGAGAAAAGGCACTAGAAAAGGGAGAACAGCGGACTACAGGTGAGAAGTCACCTAAAGCTCAGATAGGATGCGAGATTGGGAGAGGAAGAGGAAAAGACGGTCAAGCGAGAAGAGAGGGCTCTCAGCGAGCATAAGGCGTAAACGTTCGGGGAGGGGGAAATCAGAAAGGAACGGGAAGGCGCGACGACGTACTGACGACAGGGTGGGGCATTCCACAAGGATGTGAGAGACGGTGAGGGGCGACTGGCAGGAGGCGCAACGAGGAGCCTCCTGCCGGAACATAAGATAGCCGTGCGTGAGGCGCGTATGGCCGATGCGAAGCCGCGCAAGGACGACCTCTTTGTGTCTGGAGCGGTGGAAAGAGGACACCCAATATGACAGACGGGGGCGGATGGACCAGAGTTTATTTCCGGTGGCATCGTCCCAGGACTGTTGCCACATGCGGTCGTAAAAGGAACGAAAGACCTGCACATAGTCTGAGAAGGGGAGCGGGCGGGGGAGGGGAGGCAGCGAGGCGGCGGACCGGGCTATGCGGTCCGCCGCCTCATTACCGGAAACACCAACATGGGCGGGAACCCAGCAGAAGGTGACCCGGATCCGGTGAACGGTGTGCAGGACATGGTACTCCTGTTGAATAAGGCGTACGAGGGGGTCCGGGGAATCATAGCGCTCGAGCGCCTGAAGGGCGCTCAGCGAGTCCGAAAAAATGGTACAGGAGGACCGCGAACAACCCGATACCAGACGGAGGGCTTCCAGAAGGGCAAAGAGCTCCGCGGAAAAGATGGAGGCCTGAACCGGCAGGGGGATACCCCGGGAGGTAGGTGACAATGACGGAGAGAAGACGGCGGCCGCGACACCTGCAGGGGAGCGCGAGCCGTCGGTGTAGACGGGAACGTCGTCCGAATGGACGGGAAGATGGGCCAGAAAAGAAGACCGGAGGACGGCAGGAAGAGACTCCTTACGCAGGCCACGGAGCGCCTGGCAACGGCAGATAGGGGTGGTCCGCCAGGGGGGCGACAGATCGAAGGAGAACGGCAGAATAGAGGGTGGGGGGATCCCCAGGGACGAGAAAATCTCGGCCAGAGAGGCAGCGAAATGCCACGTGTCAGGCCGGGGTAGCGCCTGGGAGATCGCGGAGAAGAGTAGGGACATCGGAAGGCGGCAGATGCGAAGGTAACACTTCGCCATGAGAAGGCCCCGGCGAAGGGGCAGGGGGGGGTGTCCACAGTCCACCTGAAGACTAGCGACAGGGGACGAGCGGAAGGCACCCGACGCCAGGCGAAGGCCACGGTGGAGAAGAGGATCCAGCATACGGAGTGCCGGAGAGGAGGCGGAGCTGTAGACCACACAGCCGTAGTCGACACGGGATTGCACCAGGGAGGTGTACAGGCGCAGCAGAGTACGCCTGTCCGCCCCCCAGGTCGTGTGGGACAGATGACCCAAAAGGGAGAGGGTGCGGCGAGATGTTTGCCGCAACCGCCTAAGGTGTGGAACCCAACCGAAAAATCCGTCGAGGGTCATACCCAGGAATCTAACGGATGGGACGAGGGGAAGAGGAGTGCCGGCAAGGGTAAGGGCGAAGGTATGCGACAGACGGAGGCGCCGAGGACGGAAAAGCATACTGGAAGACTTAGAGGGTGAGAAAGCATAGCCAACCGAGGACGCCCAGCGAACCACCGCGTTGATGGCTAGCTGGAGCCGACGTTCAGCCAAAGACGGGAGGCGGCCAGAGCAATAGATAGCCAGGTCATCGGCATAGAGGGAGCTACGAACGGATGTAGGCAGGACCGTAGCGACTGTGTTCATCACGAGTGAGAAACACAAGACGCTAAGGACACTACCCTGAGGGACACCCTCCTCCAACGGAAAGCGGTCAGAGAGGGCAGAACCGATGCGGACGCGGAAAGAACGGGCGGACAAGAAGTTATAAATAAAGGAAGGGAGAAAGCCTACGAAACCCAGGGAGCGTAAGCAGTCGAAGACCGCGCTCCGCCGGGTAGTATCGTAGGCCTTCTGGAGGTCGAAAAAGACGGCGAGTACAAATTGACGCCGGGAGAAAGCCTCCTGCACGTCATGGCTAAGGAGAGGAGGGGGTCGGTGGTAGACCGGAAGCGCCGGAAACCAGCCTGGGTAGCAGGGTACTGGTCACTCGCCTCCAAGGTAAAGGACAGCCGCGAGGCGACCATCGCCTCCATCACCTTGCAGGCACAGCATGTTAGGGAAATGGGGCGATAGTTCGACGGGAGTGAGGGGTCTTTATCGGGCTTCGGGATGGGGACGACGATGGACTCACGCCATCGGTCCGGAAATGAACCCTCCAACCAAATCCGGTTATAGAGGTCCAGTAGAAAGCTGAGAGCAGAGGGGTGGAGGTGCCGTAACAAGTCATAGGGGATATTTCGGGCCGGGGCGGGGAGCGTCGGGGGCGGAGGGCGTCGGGGGCGGAGGAGCGTCGGGGGCGGAGGGCCTCCCGAAGCTCTGTCATGTGGAAGAGGTGATTATAGGGGTCATCCCTATGAGGTGGAAATTCCGGTGGGTCGCGGCGGGAGTGGGGGAATCGGAACTGGAGATGGCTGCGAAGTGCGCCGCGAGTGCGTTCGCGACGGCCTCCGGATCGGACACGAACTCGTCGTCCCCGACCCGAAGCACCGGGGGTCGAGGGGGGACACGGGTCCCCTCAAAGCTACGCACCTTGCGCCAAACAGTCGAGGGGGCGGTCGAGGAGGAGATCCCGGACACGTAACTCCGCCAGGAGGTACGCCGGGCTAGTTTCAAGACCCGACGGGCCACTGCCTTCAGGCGCTGAAACGCCATCTTATGCTCCGGCTGGCGGGTCCGGTAGAAGCGACGGCCAGCACGGCGCCGCTCCTGAACGGCACGGGAGCACTCTGGGGTCCACCATGGGACGCTGCGCGGCCTGGGGGAGCCTGAGGTACGGGGGATGCAACTGGTGGCAGCCGAGAGGATCTTACTTCGAGAAAGGCGAGGGCCTCACTAACGGAGGGAAAGGCAGGAATGGACGGCGAGATCGCCGTGCACCTCGTGTATGAGGCCCATTTCGCTCGGGCGAACAGCCAGCGCGGGCGGACAGAGGTGAGGTGGGGGGAGGAGACGGGTTGGGGTAAGACACACAGGGAAATGGTCACTGCCGGAAGAATCCGGCAGGACCTCCCAGGTGAACTCCGTCACGATATCGAGGGAAACCAGGGAAAGATCAATACAGGTGAAACTGTCATGGGCCGAGTGGAGGCAGGTTGGGGAGCCATCGTTCAGAAAGGTGAACTCTAGCTCGTCCATAAGGGAGAGAAGGGTCCCGGAGAGAAAGGTGGAGCAAACGTCCCCCCAGGCCGGGTCCCGACTGTTGAAGTCCCCGAGAAGCAGGAAAGGGCGGGGAAGCTGCAGAATTAGGTCACGGAGAGAATCGGGTGGAGGGCGTACGTTAGGGGAGAGGTAAAGAGAGCAGACCGTGAGCTGACGCCACAAAGAAAGGCGCACGGCCACAGCTTGCAAGACAGTACGGAGCGGGAGGGGGCGGAAAGGGACGGAGCGGTGCACGAAGACCGCGGAGCCCCCCCTACCCGCCCCATCGAGAGGCGGGGAAGGGAGCCCGCAGTAGCCGGACACTCGAGGGAGGGAACGGGAGCCCAGTATCGTCTCCTGAAGGCAGAAACACGCCGGACACCTGGAGGCCAGGAGAGAAGAGAGACTCTCGAGGCCTACCAGGAGCCCGCGGATGTTCCACTGCAGGAGCGAAGTATATGGAGGGGTAGGAAAGTCTGCGAAACGGATGGTTATGGGGTGGGTGGGCCGATCGGGCGGCCCGAGATTAACAAGGGGATTGGAAAGCCCCGGGCCCAACGGGGGACGCCGAACGTGGGCGAAGGCGAGGGTCACCCCGACGGGGGGCGATGTGGAACCTGACGCCGGCAATCCTCCTGAAGAGGAGTCCCGGACGCCCGGGGGAGAGCGATGCAGAGAAGGGGATGTGAGGGTATCCAGAAGGCCCCTCCCTTCACCGGAGGTGCAGGGGAGGCTGGACTACAAGGGGGAGTGGAAAAGGATACCTCACCCGGATGCATAGGCAGGTCAAGGAGAGAGGTGGGGGGTCACGCGCGGGGGCGTGCTCATCCCACCCACGCCGACCAGGCGGGCGAGTTCCCCCTCCAGTGGGTCCATCGACCGAACCGGTGAGGGATGTATCCGCCCCCACCACGAGGGTCGTCGGGGACCCCAGGGGGGAGCGTCATAACGGTTGCGCAGCGGGGACGGTGAGGACACCGGGATGGTAGGGCGAAGGGGGCGTTTGTGTTGGGAGAGGAAGGTGATGCGAGGCCTATGGCCTCGAACCTTTCGGGGTCACTATTGGCGCGGCGCTTGCGGCCCGTTCCCCTCCGTCGTGCGGCCCGCATGGGTGACGGCGGGTCACGGTCCGGAATGGGGGTGGCCGAAAGCGCCGGTGGAGAGGGCGTAGAAGGGGCAGGGGGGGTTGCCGACGAAGCATCGGCGTTCGCGGAGGGAGCACGTGGGGACGCGCTGGTAGTACAGGGAGCCGCGGCGGGAGTCCGCTGGGCGGCAGAGGAGACAGGGAGTAGCGGACACGGTGGGTGGAGGCGCGTCGGGAACCGCCGGTGAGGACGGGGTCTGGGCCGGCGGCGGCCGGGACGGAGAGCCTCGGCGTACGAGGTACCACGCCGGGCCCTCCCGAGCGCTGAGAAATTCTGATGAACAGAGGGCCCGAACCTCCCTCTCAAAGAGGAAGGACGGGCAAGAGCGGGATGAAGCAGGGTGCGGTCCATGACAGTTGGTGCAGGAAGGCGGAGCAGTACAGGGCAAGGGGTGGGGAGGGCCGCCGCAGCGGACACACAACGGGGCCGGCTGACGGCAGGAACTGCTCACGTGGCCAAACCTATTGCACTGAAAACAGCGCGTAGGATCTGGCACGTATGGCCGAACCGAGAATTCGCATGCTCGTCTCTCACCAAAGCCCCAGAATACCGAAACGGGGGGCACCAGTGAGTCAAAAGTAAGGAGAAGGCGAGGAGAAGGGACGGCTGGGGATCGCGATCTGTCGGGAAAACGGTATTCTCACACACCCTGGGAGGCGAGGTCAGTCTGGAGGTCCTCCACCGGGATGGGTAGAAGACGAGCAGCGTAGATCGTGCCCTGGCACTGATTGAGGCGGGGGTGGGGAGTCACCGTGATCCCGCAGCCCAGGACATCGGGGATAGCGAGCAGAGAGGAGGTTTCGGCAGAGGAACGCGACCTTATCAAAATGGAGCCATCCCTCTGAGGCCGAAGGTCAAAACGCGCCGTCCCCGTCTTCCCATGGATCGCTCGAAAGAGGCGTTCGTGGTTAGTGGGGAGGGGCTTGGAGGAGGAGGGGCGGAGGACGAGGAACTTGTCCATCGTCCTAAGGCCGAGTGAAGCCGTCTGGCCAAACACCACCGGAACTTCGGGGGCGAGAAGACGAGAAAGGCG